>JAFMOC010000006.1:3237500-3565000 GCA_019802505.1 Corydoras sp. C115 | reverse complement strand
AGTCTGTTTCCCATGTCTATATGAGTTCTCTAAAGGGTTTTCTCTAATATTCCAAAAACATTCAGCCAGGTAAATTGGAGATTCCAAATTGCCCTGAGCTTTGGTCCTCCTAAGGTTTCTTCCTTAAAATAACACATAACAGGGATTGTTTTCTTTGCTAGTGTCGCTTAGGCTTGCTCTTTGGGGGTTTAAAGACTTACAACACTATAAAGCTGCTTTGTGACAATGTACTATTGTAAAAATTGCTATATAAATAAACTACTTGAACTTAAACCTGAACTTGAACTAGCTGTGCGGGATGTACAAATTAAAGTGCTAGTTTCATGCCCAGATAACTACATAGGTCGTGTCGGAAAGCATCTGGTGGAAAAACTACGCCAAATCGAATATGTGTATTTTTCTTTTGTGGCAACCTCACAGATGGAAACAGCCGAATGAAGAACTAGGTTCTTTCACTTCGATCTAAAAAAATTCTAACTGACATTAAAACTATTTGTTGTAATCTTTTTCAGCTGTTAACCTAGCTGTAAAAATGTAGCTTCTGTAAAATAGAGCAGATGATTGCTCAGCAAGCTCCATTAAGTACAGATAGTGCTCGACTAATGGTCTGCTGTGAATTATATTCTTTTCCATTAGGACTTATCTGGAGGAAGAGCTGGTACGAGCTCGTGAGAAGCCCAAGCTGAGAAAGGATTTGTATGATAAGATGCTGGAGGTCGACTGTAAAGCTCCCACTGATGATGAGAGGAAGCAGCAGGCCATCACCAAACTGCGCTACATGCAGTGGAGAGAGAATCTTAGCTCCACTAACACTCTTGGCTTTCGTATCGAGGGTGTCAAGGTACCTGGTTCAGCAAGATAGAAGCTGTGGTTGTGTACTTGGGCTTCTAGAATTTTAGTCATACTTTATTTAAACTAAAAATATTGCATTTTTTTCTATATTACAGAAAGCAGATGGAACCTGCAGTACAGACTTTAAGAAAACTCATACAAAGGAAGATGTCACACAAGTCTTCCAAGAGTTTGTCAATGGGAATGGCAACATAATTGTACGTAACTCAACCAGATAAACCTGTTTGACTAGTTATTACTCGAACACCAATTCAGTTGTTCTGACAAATATAACTTAGTAAGAAATGTGTGTTTCAATTTATTAAATAGCTTATATAGACATTATAAAACAATTATGATTTCTTATTTACATTTTTTTCTTATTTACGTTTTTAAAATTTTATTAAACTTATATTTTTAAAAAGTTATATATTCATTCATTCATTCATTCATTATCTCCCGCTTTATCCACTATTAGGGTCGGGGTGGGGTTCCCCATGCCCATCCAGGGGAGAACGTTTCGGGCGCTAGGCAGATAGACCCAGGACAGGGCGCCAATCCATCGCTGGGCACACATTCACTCACCTAGACACACTCTATATGGGGCAATTTTTGAGAATTCAATTCACTTGATCCATGTTTTTGGACTGTGGGAGGAAACCGGAGAACCCGGAGGAAACCCACGCAGACACGGGGAGAACATGGAAACTCCACCCAGATGGTGATTCGAACCGGGAATCCCTAGTGCTGAGAGGCGAACGTGCTAACCACTAAGCCACCGTGCTGCCAAGTTATATATTATGCCATATATTATGATGTGGTATAAATTGTATAAACATTGTTCTTAAATCACTATTTTCAGCACACTTCTAACTGAGTGCAAAGTGTTATGAAGTTGATGCGGGTATAGGGCAGGAATAATTCATTCATTTATTCATTCATTCATTTTTTTCTCCTTAATCCTCTACTAGGGTCGTGGGGAGGGCAGGGTAGGTTCCCCATGCTCATCCAGGGGAGAACGTTTCAGGTGCTGGGCAGATAAACCCAGGACAGGGTGCCAATCTATCGCTGGGCACACTCACTCACTCAAACACACGCACACACACAAACACACTATAAGGGGCAATTTAGAGCATTTAATTTACCTTGAATCCATGTTTTTGGAATGTGCGAAGAAACCGGAGAACCCGGAGGAAACCCATGCGGACATGGGGAGAACATTTAAACTCCACCCAGATTGGGATTCAAACCAGGAATCCCTAGCGCTGAGAGGCGAACATGCTAACCACTAAGCCACTTTGCCAACTACTAGTGAAATTAATGTGATTAATTTATTAGTTGTTAAACTCACATTTACAACATTCCGCAATGTGTAATATTAAAATAACCGAGAATTAAACTGAGCCCAGCAGGAATAATTATTCCTAACTGGGTGTGAGTCTGCCCAGCGATGGATTGGCGCCCTATCCTGGGTGTATCTGCCCAGCGCCCGAAAAGGGGATTAAGCGGAAGTGAATGAATGAGTACTTAATGGCACAGCTGACAATGGAAGCCGAATAAAAATGTGATAAATTTGCAATTTTGAGATTTTTTAGCCGTAATTGTTTTTAACTGGGCGGCACGATGGCTTAGTGGTTAGCACGTTCGCCTCTCAGCGCTAGGGATTCCCGGTTCGAATCCCCATCTGGGTGGAGTTTCCATGTTCTCCCGTGTCTGTGTGGGTTTCCTCCGGGTTCTCCGGTCTCCTCCCACAGTCCAAAAACATGGATCAAGTCGATTGAATTCTCAAAATTGCCCCATATAGAGTGTGTCTGTGTGAGTGAGTGTGTGCCCAGCGATGGATTGGCGCCCTGTCCTGGGCCCTGGCCCTGTGTATCTGCCCAGCGCCCGAGACATTCTCCCCTGGATGGGCATGGGGAACCCCACCGTAACCCTAATAGAGGATAAAGCGGGAGATAATGAATGAATGAATGTTTTTAACTAGTTAATTAGTAACATTGTACATTCACTTTAGATACATTAAGTGGAATGTGTGGATAAATAGGAATTGGATGAAAGAAAATGGACATTATCCCAGATATAACAGAGTCAAACAACTTTCATAGAAAGGAGAGGAAAATATATAAAGCACATTTGATCATGAAAAAAAGCTTTATATGTAGAAGCTAGGGCTCTGCCTGGCAATAAAAGGTGTGGTCAATGCACATAGACAGTGGTAAATGTCGCTCTTAGGTTTCTTTCTATTTTGAAGGGACCTGTGTAGTAAGGAGCCAGGGGGCAGGATTTCAGCATGTATATGTTTAGTTATAAATTTGTAATTTCTTTATGTACAAAATGTATGTACAAATTCCAGTTCGTGAAAAAAATTACACATGGTGCAGTGCATCAAACGCAGTGGACATTAGCAGCAGGTTATAACAATCTTTAACTGTGATAGCATTGACAGCACTACGATACTCCTACCAACAAAAAAAAATCCACACCTGCAGGAAATAAAGACGTCCAGATAAACCTTTAGTCTAATGCCTCATGAATGTACGTGTTGATAACTGCATGTTCATGACAAGAGTGTGAGAATAACTTTAGGAGGAGGCTGATTGCTCAATTGGTAGCCCTGTGGGGTAAAACTCTTTGGTCCTATTCTTCCTAAACACTTCCTGCAAGTCCCAGTAGACATCCAAAACTTGAGTAAAATCTAACAATTCCTTTGTCAGCAGGAATTTTCAAGGAGAATTTTGACAGAGTGAGGCCCTCAGCTGCATCCTCAATTGCACCTGCTGATGGCACAAGAAAATAATGTTGTTTTTTAAAAGAGCTAAAAAAAGACACAGGGTTAAGCCAGCTGACAAAAACAGATAAATCAGACACTGTTCTACTAAGAACACTAAGAAGTTTTATATAAAATAAATGGAAGTGAATTATAGATCACCAAAGATAAAAAGAATCTGCCATTTTTAAATCTGTTTTCTCAAAAAGAAGAGAAAATACTTTCTGATCAGGATACACGTAGTTTTCAACAATGTAAAGTTTTTTTACAATGCAATTTATGGCTTATTTTTAACAACCCACAA
This sequence comes from Corydoras sp. C115, assembly GCA_019802505.1. Classification (NCBI taxonomy): domain Eukaryota; kingdom Metazoa; phylum Chordata; class Actinopteri; order Siluriformes; family Callichthyidae; genus Corydoras; species Corydoras sp. C115. The sequence continues at coordinate 3,561,098 of JAFMOC010000006.1, read as the reverse complement.
TATAAACAACATTTTTCAACTCTAGGGCTTAAGCTAACCAGGTCAGACACTCTAAACATGGAACAGGGATCACTTGGTGAAGAGGTGTTTAAATAGCATTTAATGCTGTTGTTGGCATTCAGCCTTATCACCCTGTTGTACTGTAAAATATAGAGTCTTGAGCGCTGTGGTCATGTGATCTCCCCCTGTACAGGCCACTGGTGGCACAGGCTGATCCCCAACAGACAGGTGATATAAGGCCATCACTTTACACAGCCTTTCCCATATTCATTAGATTCTAAGTGCCATGATGTGTGTGTGTGTGTGTGTGTGTGTGTGTGTGTGTATGTACAGTATATATTATGGGACGGCACGGTGGCTTAGTGGCTAGTACGTTCGCCTCTCAGAGCTAGGGATTCCCGGTTCGAATCCCCATCTGGGTGGCGTTTCCATGTTCTCCCTGTGTCCGTGTGGGTTTCCTCCGGGTTCTCTGGTTTCCTCCCACAGTCCAAAAACATGGATCAAGTCAGTTCTCCAAATTGCCCCATATAGAGTGTGTCTGTGTGAGTGAGTGTGTGCCCTGTGATGGATTGGCATCCTGTCCTAGGTGTATCTGCCCAGTGCCCGAAACGTTCTCCCCTGGATGGGCATGGGGAACCCCCCTGCGACCCTAATATAGGATAAAGCGGAAGATAATGAATGAATGAATGAGTATATATTATTTTATTAGTAGTAAATAGCAGTTTTTAGTATCGCACATATAAACTTATTTTTTTATTGTGTGTCTCTCTTATTCCAATTTTCCAGAGCTCCTATATTAGGAGGCTAAGGGAAATCAGACAGGCTCTGCAGACTTCACAGTTCTTTAGAAATCATGAGGTAAATTCTCTTAGATATTGTTTCTGTTTAGAACTGATTTCCACTACCTGTTTTACTGTTTGTAAGCTCACATCTTAAAAACTGTATGGTGTGTTATGTTTCAGCTCATTGGGAGTTCAATGCTTTTTATCCATGACCACACAGAGCATGCTGAGGTTTTTCTCATCGATTTTGGTAAGACCACAGCTCTTCCAGATGGCCAGAAGCTGTGTCATAATATACCCTGGCATGAGGGGAACCATGAAGATGGATACCTATTAGGGCTTGACAACTTGCTGCTTATCCTCTCCTCACTGCCTGTACAGTGCTCTTAATGAACTCATACAATAGAAGAAACAGAGAAATATGAACATTTTCTTTTGGATTTAAAAAATTGGGAAATATGTATTAATCCTGTAATTTAAAGGAGGAAAAAAATCACTTGTTGCTGTTGAGTCCTTCTAGGTTCTATTTCTCACATGACTTATCGATGAACAAAGCACAGTTCATATAGCTTCCCTAAACACCTGTAAAAAGAATAAAAATATAATATACTTAAAAAGTGGCATTGATCGCATGAATCAGAAATCTCAGTTAAAATATTGCAATAAGCCTTTCAGCGTTTATAAATTTTAGAGCATGTTTTAAATATACTTTTTACCTTTTGGCTTCTTACTAGCTGCTACATGCTGATAGAAATTATTTTATTATAATTTGGTGGGGTGGTTTGATTGGAGACTTCAAAAAACAGATGGTTGAGGAGTTCACTATGGACATAAACATTAAAAATGTTAATATTTTCAAAATTTAATGTAAAATATATAGGCACTTTATGTTATATAAATATAATATATATATAGATATAGATATATACAGATAGATAGATATAGATAGAGATATACTAACCAAACATATAAATCAACATATATATCAACATATATATCAACATAGACAAAAGGCGTTTTTTTCTCAAATGTTCACAAATTAGTCTAAATCTGTGTTTTTTGAGCACTTCTTCTTTACCAAAATTATCCATCCGACTTAGCGGTGTGACATATCAACAGCCTTACAACCACACAGACCACACAAGCCCAGGACCTTTGCATACAGCATCCCCCCAGTGTGTGTGTGTATGTATATATATATATATATATATTATAAATATATAATGTAGGCGGCACGGTGGCTTAGTGGTTAGCACGTTCGCCTCTCAGCGCTAGGGATTCCCGGTTCGAATCCCCATCTGGGTGGAGTTTCCATGTTCTCCCCGTGTCCGTGTGGGTTTCCTCCGGGTTCTCCGGTTTCCTCCCACAGTCCAAAAACATGGATCAAGTTAATTGAGTTCTCTAAATTGCCCAATATAGAGTGTGTTTGAGTGTGTGAGTGTGTACCCAGCGATGGATTGGCGCCCTGTCCTGGGTGTATCTGCCCAGCGCCCGAGACGTTCTCCCCTGGATGGGCATGGGGAACCCCACCGCGACCCTAATAGAGGATAAAGCGGGAGATAATGAATGAATGAATATATAATGTATATCAATTGCAAATGAGAGCCATCATTAGACAACTGTTTTCATAATTATCTTGAGCACATGACATACAGTACCAGAGCAGTCTTCTTGTTCACAATGTAAACTTCACAATGAAATGGTTTGCAGTTTTGGATCAAGATGAGTTTGGGAAACAATTTATTTAATATTTTAATAGTTTAAATGTTCAGTTTAAATTAAAACTACATGTGTTCTTATTCATATGTCCTTCAGAAAGCCATCTGATTTAAAGCTAGGCTGTGTGATTTTAAAAACGATTAAGACTGAGCAAAGGTTTAGAACTTTGAAAAAATAAACAACCAACCTCCTGTTCTTTCCAGCCACTCCTCCAAAACTCAAGAACGCACTCTGCTGGTAGAGAAAGTGTTTAGGCGCCGAGAATCCAGTTTTAAAGTATATAAATCACATTTTAGCAGAAAAACAAATTACCCAAAACAAAATAAAACAGATAATGGCAGTACCTATCTAATAGAAAAATGACAAGCATGGTGTCACCTATTATTGAATCATTATTAATCACCTTAAATTCAGATTTTGCCACTTCAGTTCAATAATTAAAAGCCACACCCATGTTGACTTCAGTTTAATTTATACAACCTGTTTTTGCTTGTAAGCCTTTTCTGCTTGGCTTGCAAATTCCCACTTTGACTCCAATTTTATGGCATTTAAATGACTAGTTCTTAGCCTTCAAAAAGTTTACACGTGTGTGAGTGTACCTGTGTGTGTAGGTTGGTAGACAGGACATCCAGAAATGATAACAGATTTTTTATTATAAAAATTGACAATGTGTTAAGAGTTTTTTTTAAGTATTGTAACAAAAATCCATCTTTAAAAAAACACACTCTAGCTTTAAATGTCTTAATACACTGAAAATTTATTTATAAACATAGAGCAAAAAAAATGTAAAATTTACATTTTGAAAATGTGATTAATTGTTTTCTGATGGTGCATGTTTTAGTATTGTCTTGATTTCTTAATTTCTAAGGAGGATAAGATGACAAAGCCCCTTTCACATTCTTTATTAAGTGCAACAATGGGCAGAAGGTAAAATATAACTGTGTAGTACTTTATTTTTTGTCCATCTTTTTACATTGTCAGAAGAAGGTCTTTTCAAGCTTGTAAAATCCAATCCAAGAATATTACATTGAAGGTGATTCTGGAAACTGGGATAAACATTGGTACATGATAGATATGGTAGCTATTTCCATCATATGTTTACCATCCATCCATCCATTATCTTCCGCTTTATCCTCTATTAGGGTCGCGGGTGGGGTTCCCCATGCCCATCCAGGGGAGAACGTTTAGGGCGCTGGGCAGATACACCCAGGACAGGGCGACAATCTATTGCACACTTGCTCACACAAACACACTCACACTCTATATGGGGCAATTTTGGAGAATCCAACTGACCTTAATCGATGTTTTTGGACTGTGGAGACCGGAGAACCCGGAGGCAACCCACGCGGACACGGGGAGAACACCCAGATTGGGATTCGAACCGAGAATCCCTAGTGCTGAGAGGCAAACGTGCTAATCGCTAAGCCACCCTATATGTTTACCATTAGGTATATATATTTTTTGATTCATAAATCTAATATATAAATCTAATCTAAACCATAAAAAATGAAAATGTAGAAAAAGATGATCTCTAAAAATTTAATACATCCTTTCCATTTAAAATATGCCTAGATTTTATATGTATTTTTGTTTTAACTCCCGATTCAGTTTTTGATTTTTTTGAACCTACACGAAGATTAAGCTTGTATAAATCAGTATAATAAAAATCATTTATTTTTTCTAACATTAAGAGATTTTCATAGAAATAAGTGTTTCAGTTCAAATATTTTGGTGTGGTGTTTTTCATTTTTGCATGGATTTTTAAAAAATATTTTCTATGTAAGATTGGGCAAACTGTACCTTTAAACACTATTTTAAGTTAGGAGATGACAGTATTTTGGTCACAGCATGCACATTTATTTTATCTAATAAAATATATTCAGAAATTGTCATTCATTGTCTTTCTTTGAGTGCCTTAAAATAGTCTGGTTAACACACATACACATTATTTTTCAAAGCTTTTGAGATTTTGCTCTTTTTTGTATAGTTGAACATGCAGTATTAATAAAAATGTGTATAGTAGAATATATGTAATTAGACACTTGGCCTGGCTTTCCTCGAGTTTGTGATAACGTTTCGTGCAAATGTTGTAAATGTTAATCTACATGTAATTGGACACACTGTGCTGTTGAATTAGAATTTAAGGCAATATCTGCTGCTCCATCCAATGGAATGATAAGTGACACGCTAGTTGATTTATTGCATGTGACACACAAAACACACCCATGAATCCCATGATTGTCACCCATGAATCATTCATGATTGCCTACCATAACTAATGGACAATCATAACTTCTCAGAGAATGGGGGTGTCAGGTGTCAGGGGCTGTGGTTTAATACTGTGGATTACACAGATGTTCTTGAATCAGCTTAATGATCAATTGAAAGTACCCATCCACCACCATGTTTAATAGTTGGTACTGTACATTGGGTTGATATAATGTGTTTTTTAATTAAATTTGGCACAGTGCATTATGGGTAGACATCTCTTCTTTGATCTTGTCTGTCTGAAGGATATTTTTCCAGATAGCTAGTAACTTGTTCAGCGATCACAGCTGATGTCTTTCAATCTTGGCAAATCACACAAATGTTTTAGACCAGCAACATGTCAAAGTTCTGCTCTACAGTAATAGAGCTGGTGAGCATGTGATACATGTCTACCATCTTAATTCTTGTAGGTACTGCAAGGGTGTACTTATTTTTTCACATGCACCTTCTATGTTTTGCTCCGTTATTGTTAAGTTGGGGCGGCACGGTGGCTTAGTGGTTAGCACGTTCGCCTCTCAGCACTAGGGATTCCCGGTTCGAATCCCCATCTGGGTGGAGTTTCCATGTTCTCCCTGTGTCTGCATGGGTTTCCTCCGGGTTCTCCGGTTTCCTCCCACAGTCCAAAAACATGGATCAAGTCAATTGAATTCTCAAAATTGCCCCATATAGCATGTGTCTGTGTGAGTGAGTGTGTGCCCAGCGATGGATTGGCACCCTGTCCTGGGTGTATCTGCCCAGCGCCCGAAACGTTCTCCCCTGGATGGGCATGGGGAACCCCACCGCGACCCTAATAGAGGATAAAGCGGGAGATAATGGATGGATGGATTGTTAAGTTGATAATGACAATGTAATCGGTCATGTGTTGTCCATCTAAATTTGTGTTTCCTCAATTTTTGAGAAGTTCAGGTATATTTTTATAAACTCAAACAAAAAATAGAAATCAAAGAGGGTACTTTCTATTTGTAACAGGTGCCGTTGTGTCCACAAGTACGTCTGTATGCGATGCCGGCCATGCCGGAGCCGTAAGTGCGGCTTTGATATGGCAGCTTCAGTGTGGTACGGCTCTGAGGATGTATTTATGTGGAGGAGTGATGAGTCGCTCTGCGCTGAGGAGGGTCTGCGAGGGGGTGTTACCGGCTGTGCTTGCCGAGGATGTGTGTGGCGTGAATGTGCCCGACCCCTTTGTTCTTCCTGTCCTGTCTGATCCCCCATTCTGTTACTCGTCTGTTGCTCTGTCTCTGGATCTGGCGGTTGGTGTCTATATGTTTTGCATGCAGGATGGTGATCCCGAGGCGGAGGTGGGGGCTAATGAGCGGAGCGCTGTACGCGCCGACGCAGCTGGTCCCTCTGATGGCGTTCTACTTGTCACGCCGCCAGAGGACGCCTGTCTCGTCACGCCCGTCTCGTCATGCCGCCAGAGGGCGCCCACCTCACTACGCCGCCAGAGGGCGCCCACCTTGCCACACCGCCAGAGGACGCCTGCCTCGTCACGCCGCCAGAGGATGCCTGCCTCGTCACGTCCGTCTTGTCACGACGCCAGAGGGCGCCCACCTCGCCACACCGCCAGAGGGCGTCTGCCACGTCACGCAGCCAAGGGGCATCAACCCTGCCTCGCCCACAGAGGGTGTCCGCCATGCCTCGCCCACCGAGCAAAGGGCGTCTGCCACGCCTTGTGGTGTTTGACACGCCTCAACCAGAGGGCGCCCGCCAGGTCACGTCTGGCCCGACCCGTCATGCCTGGCCAGAAGAAGGTGCCTTCCCTCCACCGTTTAAGCGGAGGAATCCACCCCCCCCAGGATTGTTTTTTTTCTTGGTTGCTAGGTCATCTGTTTCTTTTGTTTAGGTTAATTAGCTTGTGTTTGTGTTAAGTTAACCACTTAAGTTGATTAACCTCTTTTGTTCTTTGGTTTGTTTTTGTGCACATGGTCGGGTGTTTGTGTATTTAGTTCCTGTGTTCCCCTTCCTTGGTGCATGTTGTCATTTTGGTGTCCATACACCTTTTAATAAACCCTTTTTGCCGCTACCTGTTTGTGCCTGGCTACCTTCAGCGCATTGAGGCGCTTCGGTTCTGCGCTTCCTATGCCGACACGGCTGGTCCCTCTGATGGCATTCAACCCTCCAACATACCTGCACGCACTGAACCCACCAGCATGCCAGTGCGCACCAGCCAGTCACGTCAGCCTGTCTGACCACGCCAGCTTGCCAGAGCCCAACACCCTTGCCAGCCTGCCAGGGTGTACCAGCCAGATATTCATCCATGGCTCTGCAGAAGCACTGCGGCTAAGATGATTACTGGATGGAACCTGGATATTAATTGGACTGGCGTTCCTGCAGGACCCCCTTAATGGACTTACATATACAGTAGTTTTTCCATTTGTTAAATATAGTCTCCCGATCTCTGTACATGGCTGTCCTACGTTTACATTTACATTTAGTCATTTAGCAGACGCTTTTATCCAAAGCGACTTACAAATGAGAACATTACCAGTCAGAGGTTATGCAGAAAACCAACTACACTGTAAAATCATCAAACCTGATTGTTATTTGATGCTGCCCCCCCTTTTTTTACAACAGGTATTTGTTAAAAAGATGCATCTTCAGTAGTTTCTTAAAACTGCTTAGTGATTCTGCCTTTCAGACAGAATTGGGAAGATCGTTCCACCATTTTGCAGTGGTGAACGCCACGGAGTGAGAATTTGCTCCTCGGTGAGGTGGAATCGCCAGGCGGCAATCATCACTGGAGCGAAGTGAACGAGTCGGAGCGTATTTTGAAAAGATAGAGTGAAGGTAAGAGGGGGAAGATCCAGAAATGGTTCTGTAGGCCAGAGTCAGTGACTTGAACTGAATGCGAGCAGCTACAGGGAGCCAATGTACTGTTGCTGCTTCCTGGCCACTCAAGGAGGATGAGCCCCCCACTGAGTCTTGGTCCTCCCAAGGTTTTCATTCATTCAGTATCCCCCGCTTTATCCTCTATTAGGGTCGCGGTGGGGTTCCCCATGCCCATCCAGGGGAGAACGTCTCGGGCGCTGGGCAGATAGCCCCAGGACAGGGCGCCAATCCATCGCTGGGCACACACTCACTCACTCAAACACACTCTATATGGGAATTTGGAGAACTCAATTGACTTGATCCATGTTTTTGGACTGTGGGAGGAAACCGGAGAACCCGGAGGAAACCGACGCAGACACGGGGAGAACATGGAAACTCCACCCAGATGGGGATTCGAACCGGGAATCCCTAGTGCTGAGAGGCGAACGTGCTAACCACTAAGCCACCGTGCCGCCTCCTCCCAAGGTTTCTTCCTTAAAATAACATAACAGGGAGTTTTTTCTTGCCACTGTCACTTCAGCTTGCTCTTTGGGGGTTTAAAGGCTTTTAACTCTGTAAAGCTGCTTTATGACAATGTACTGCAGTAAAAAGCGCTATATAAAAAAAATTACTTCAACTTGAACATGAACTTGTTTTATAATAGCAATAATAGTTCTAATACATCTTATTCGCTAGATGGCAGTATTTGATAGTTAATTGTTAATACATTTTATTCACAATAATGCACTCTTGTGCCTTATTGCTTTTTTGACAGCAGATGTAAATATGCAATAACAGAACTGAACTGATCAGATTGGCTCTACAGTCAGCAATACTTGTCCAACTATTTGAGATATGCATGGTTTACACATTTACTAGTGAAATTCATTCATTCATTTATTATTTTCCACTTGATCCTCTATTAGGGTCACGGGGTAGTTCCTCAAGTTTTGGGCGCACTGGTCAGATACACCCAGAACAGGTTGCCAATCTATTGCTGGGCTCACTCACTCACACAGACACACACTATATGGGGCAATTAAAAGCAATTGATTGAAATTGATTGAAAAATCGATTTACCTTGAATCCATGTTTTTGGATTGTGGAAGGAAACCAGAGAATCCAAAGGAAACCCACGTAGACACGTGGAGAACATGTAAACTCCACCCAGACTGAGATTCAAACCTGGAATCCCTAGTACTGAGAGGAGAACATGCTAACCACTAAGCCACCGTGCCACCCACAAGTGATCAATGTGATTAATTTATTAGGTGTTAAAGTCACATTTACAACATTCTGCAATGTGAAATATTAAAATATCATTTAAAAGTTAGAATTTGATCAATAAATCATAAACATTACCACAGTAATTTTTTAAATTTACGTTTTAGGTTTGTATTCTGGAGAAAGTGTTTTCTTTTCTTTCTGAAATAATGCTCCTGCATCTCTCTCCATGATGGAGAATTTATACAGCTCACTGGCAATGATAAACTGATAAATAATAATATTAATAATAATAACAATAATAATAATAATAATAATAATAATAATAATAATAATAATAATAATAATAAACTACATATAAGCACAAAAAATGTTCAGCTGCAATATCTAGCATCACCTTAATATTGCTAAATCGTATAAAACTACTATGTAATCACATTGTTTTTTTTCACATCCTAATGCACACACAAGTGAAATAAGGTGAAAGCAATACTATTTTATTTTTAGTGTAGCTACATAATCACTGTTAGTCAAACTTAATATTATTTTATAACATTTTTAACATTTTATGTACTGGAACATAAATTCAAGTATTTTTTAACTAAGAATAGCACAAATATAAATCAAAATAGTACTGCTTAAAATCTTAAAGCATCTAAAACTATAATATTCAGAAAAATGAAAATGACAAAAACTAATCTCTATAACCATCACATTCAGCCAGGGATCAGTCTTTGTATTTCATGACAACAAAAAAGAAACAATGTTACAAATGTACAAATGTTAGCTTTGCTTACTTTCCTCATGAATCTGAATCATCAGTGTAAATTTTAGACTTTAAATTTGTTCTGAGCTTTATATTTAAATTCCTTGAACATTTATGCAAGAATATATATATAAAATAATGAAGTTTAAAAAAAATACAGGATTAACTTTAAATAAAACATAAATGGCAACAACAGAACACAGCAGTGAATATTAACAGTTTAATCGTAATGCTCAAATCTTATGCCCCTAAACCAATACCTAAACACTTTTTTTTACCAAAAGTATTTGCTCATCCATCCAAATGATCAGAATCGGGTGTTCCAATCACTTCCATAGCCACAGGTGTATAAAATAAAGCACCTAGGCATGCAGACTGTTTTTTACAAACATTTGTGAAAGAATGGGTCGCAACAAATCCAGTCGTTAAATTTCCTCACTCATAAATATTCCACAGTCAACTGTCAGCTGTATTATAAGACAATGGAAGTGTTTGGGAACGACAGAAACTCAGCCACGAAGTGGTCGGCCACATAAACTGGCGGGGCGGGGTCAACAGATGCTGACGAGCATACTGCGAATAGGTCAGCAACTTTCTGCAGAACATGTGAACATGACCTGAACATGTGCCATTCAGATTAGCACAAGTGCGCAGAGAGCTTCATAGAATGGGTTTTCATGGTTGAGCAGCTATATCAGAGCCATACATTACCAAATGCAATCTAATGCAGTGCAGTGGTGTAAAGCACGCCATCACTGGACTCTAAATCGCACTTCTCCATCTGGCAATCTGATGGACGAGTCTGGATTTGGCGGTTGCCAGGAGAACGGAACTTGTCTGACTGCATAGTGCCAAGTGTAAATTTTAGAGGAGGGGGATTATGGCATGGGGTTGTTTTTCAGGAGCTGGGCATGGCTCCTTAGTTCCAGTGAAAGGAACGCCGACTGCTACAGCATACAAAGATATTTTTTTGCCAATTTCATGCTTCCAACTTTGTAGGAACAGTTTGGAACCACTGCACATCAAGGTTTTTAAGACATGGATGACATGGAGTCTGGTGTGGATGAACTTAACTGGCCTGCACAGAGTCTGGACCTTAACCCAATAGAATAACTTTGGTATGAATTAGAGCAGAGACTGAGAGCCAGGTCTTCTTGTCCAACATCAGTGTGACCTCACAAATACGCTTATGGAAGAATGGTTAAAAATTCCCATAAACACACTCCTAAACCTTGAACAGCCTTCTTAAAAGAGTTAATACTGTTCTAGCTGCAAAGGGTGAAGTGACTCATATTGAACCCTATGGATTAGAAATGGGATGTCATTTAAGCTCATATGTGAGTCAAGGTCAAGGCAGGTGAGCGAATACTTTTGACAATATAGTGTATTAATGAAAACATTTTTGAAAACCAAAATGAATCAAATAAATTAAATATACATGTATTTCTTTTGATCATGACAATAAGTTAATACTTTTTTTCCTTAAAGTTTAATAGTATTTTACGTACTTTAAAGAGGTGCATACCACTGGTTTTATGAGTTGGAATGTTGCTAAATAATAAAAAATTATGGTTGGCATTAATAAAAACTGAAAATCATTCTAAGCAATATTACCTGGACTTTATACAAGAAAATAGCTGTTCTGTGTAAGAAACAGGATCTATCATCCATTAAGCATAACCTACAAGTGTTTATATAAAAAAGATTACCTTAGCCTGGCTCAGATTCTGCTTTCCACTCAGGCTACATCTTGCAATCTGAACTACAATCTTAAAATGGAAAACATAAAAAGGCCACTTTATACTTTTACCACTTTCATCAACGCTGTTTCTCTAGGTTCTCTTAGGTTTCTAAGTTAACTAGAGTATATCTTAATAAGATTATCTCTATTAAATTTAATCAAAGTTAATTTAAGGCCACTGTGAATGCAGGATCCATATTCAACAACATATTTTTCTTATGTAATTTGGTCAGATGTGCACAATATGTCACAAGTTAATATGCATTGCATTGTAAATTAATAATGGGTTAAACATAAAAAGAGAAATGAAAATTGTTAGTTTTTTAAAAAATTGAATACTTATTACACATGGGAATGCTACGTCAAATAAACAAACTATTTACTTTAAACTGCATTCAGCACTAATGGTATATATTCTTTTGAATAACCTGTTAACACTCTCTGCAATACACACTAACAAAGGTTACTTGAATTCCACACACCCATAAAATATAAAGCTTAAAGAATTAAAATCAATAATACTAATTATTAATGTTGAAAAAAGTTTTTATATATATAATAACAAGGTATTTTCTAAAAAACACATCATAATGATCAATGGTTTACAAGCATATTTAAACAAACCCACTACACACTGTACAATCTTCAAAAAAACAATCAAATGTGAGGCAAATACCAAAAACTTGTCATTAAGTTTAAATTATGATTCTTTTTTTTGGCAATAATTAAAATTTCAAGTCCTGAAAGAATCACAACATAAACAAATGGAACTGCTGTGCATCCATTCTGTGTATCCATAGTTACTAATGTGGTTTTACAGGTTTATTGTTACATTGGTTAAACCTTCTGGTTAGCATATTAATTAGTTTTACAACGATCTTCTTTTGAAAAAATTAGCTGCAGGTTATTTTACAAGAAAAGGTAACACCTGATTAACTAGGTCATTATTGCTTAAGATTTTCGACAAGAAGTGTTAATTAAGTACTTCTTAAATTAATCCTTAATCTATATTTATGTATTTAAAACTGTATTCCTATATTTTCACAGTGTTCACTTTTTTCTTTATTAGAATCCAATGTAAACTGATTTTAAATACTTCAGCTGTGAGTTTTAAGTTTTTAAAAAAAGCACCATTAATTCAGGAGGTGGTACCTATTAATGTAGGCCTTTCATTTTAAGTGCTACAAAAATTTGCCTAAGCTGTAACATTTTTGACATTAGGTTGGAGTTTAACTCCAAAGTGTGTTAAAGCAAGATGGTTGAATAATGACATATTTTTGTAATTTAAAATTATTACTACTGTTTTAAGTGTTACTTTTTATAAAGTTGTTGGCTTGTGAAAAATTCCATGGTTTACAAAAGTTATGGAAATGGTATTCTGTTAATTGAGGACCTTTAATAAAAGATAGATAGATAGATAGAACACTTTATTCCAGAGGAAATTTAGATGCGATAATAGTTAGTAGTAAGATTATATATATCGTGGGAATCATATTGGATAAGCTCAATTTATTTAAAAGCTAAAATCTTCTCTTTTAAAAACTGATGAATGTTAATGCAAAACAATTCAGAAACTGTCATAACAGTTAAAAAATATCACTCAGCATATGTTTTGTCCAGTTTGCATCACAAATTAATGCAACAAATGTTTATTATTGTTAATAATAAAACGGGTAGTTTTGGTCCTTAAATCTGATTGGCTAAGCCATTTGTCCAGCCATTTGTCCAGTCGTAAATATTTTTGATACAATTACATTTGTATCAATGTGTCATATACAATACATTACTTTCCCAATGTTTTTAAAAAATACATTCTGTAATTTTGATTTGATTTGATGTATATGATTGTTAGAGAAACTGGAAATCTGTTACTCAGAAATCAGAATTCATTTTGAAAACCGGACTAGAGTAGGTCGCGGAACACAAGTTTATTAACAATTTTGCTTTCACGTATTTATCAATCAAACCTTGTTTTATTATTATAGTGTGTTTGTAACCATTTTTTGGAATCAATGAGGCTCTTGAGGTTGTGCATTATGGTTTATAAATCACAGGAAAGAAGTGTAACTGTACTCTGCTTCACATCATGCCTACCATTATTAACATTCATACCATAATAGTAAGTTTATGATATTGGTAATTTAGAGCTTACTGTTGGTTCCATCTGGTGTGGTGTGTAATAAATGTAAGTAAAGAATTACTATTACACTTAACTCCTCTGTCTTCACAAACAGATTTAGATGTTAAATGATTGACATTAATTTCGTTGAAATCCAGTGTACCATAAAATCCCAGTGTACCATAAAATCGCTGGTGTAAAACCAGGTCATGTTGATTTAGTAGACAGCCTAAATGAAATGAGGTTTTAACTATACTATTTTTATTAAAGCTATATTGGGGTAACACTGAGATCTTCTGACAATGAAAAGCCAGAGTCACGGTCCCGTGTGGGTTTTTCATGTTTGGTATGCCTTTTGACATCTTCATGCCCATAGCTGGCATAACGCTTTACTAGTGGTTTATGGTTGATGGGTGAAGCCAAGCTCCGAACAGACATTGAGGAACTAGACGCTGTAGAGTTGTATTTGGCCTCCAGTGACCTGGAACCAACTAATGATAAGTTTTCAGTCTCATACCATTGCTCATCATAAGCATAATTTACATTGCCACAAGGGAAGCTCTGGAGCTTGGCTAGTTTTATAATAGTAGTGCATGAGTCCTCAGCACCACCACTGGACCCTTTGCACGATGTGACATTAGAAGGTCCTGGAGGACTGGAGGTTATCAGAGGAGCTGGTGATGAATTTGAAGCACTGTCTTCTGTTTCACAGTTGTGCCCTGGGATTGAGGTAGATGCAGGTTGGACATTAGAGGTACAAGAAAGAGGCATGGATTGGGTTTGAGAAAGAGCTGTCTTCCGATGGTTAAAGTTCTCCAGAACCCAGGAACCATATGTTGGGTTCCACAGATTCTTGGTTTTGTTTTTAAGCTTTTGGCTTCCAGAGGATAGGCTGAATCTGGAGCATGGTTGGTGATCTGGAACCTGTAGCCAGGAGCCAGAGCTGGAACTAGGAACTGGAAAAGTCTCAGCCCAGCATGGTTCCAACACTTCACTACACATAATGTCTACCTGGGGAATTTGTGGTGGACAGTGTAGCAGCATTTGAGTTTTGTCGACCTGAGGGAGTGGAGGCAAAATGCTAGGTTGCACAGGGATATCCTTTGAAATGGTCTGCCTCACTAGAAGGGGAGTCATGCTGCTAGGTGCTACTGGACGAATCACAGTGCTGCTGTCCTCATCCACAGCTGGTCTGTATTCTAATGGGAGTGGGGTATTGATGACATCTGGGTCCTGAACAGCATTACCAGATAAAAAAAAAGCAAAGGATGATAAGGTTTTACTTTCATAAAAAACTTTATTAATGAGCATTTCATATTTATTGATGTCTGACAGTCAAGAGCTTGTGGCAGCAAAGTGAGTGTATATGGACAAATGGATTGAAAAACTCACACCTACACTATTATAATCATGGTCATGATACAAATTTTTTCACTTTTCTGAAAAAGCAGACAGTGTATGTGTGAATTTTTGCGTGAAAGCATTGTGAGGTCAGAGACTGATGTTGAATGAGAGGCCCTGGTTTGTAATCTATGTTCTAGTTATCTTAAAGGTATTTAATAGATTTGACGTCAGGCCTCTTTGCAAATCAAATACTTCCACACCATTCTAAACCATGACTTTATGGAGCTTAATTATCAAACTTGCGTGTCTGTGTGTGTGAGTGTGTGCCCTGCGATAGATTGGCGCCCTGTCCTGGGTGTATCTGCCCAGCGCCCGAAACGTTCGCCCCTGGATGGGCATGGGGAACCCCACCGCGACCCTGCTATAGGATAAAGCGGAAGATAATGAGAGTGAGAGAGAATTTTCAAATTCAATCACAGTCATGCTCTCGCTCTCGTGGAAGGCGCTCGCAGGTTCTCTCTCTCGGTCCCTTATCATTCCTGTTTGGCTTCTCTGTCTTGTCTGTATGGGAACTATCATAACACTGCTCTTTGAAATGAGAAATGCAACTAATTAAATGACCTCTTAATGCTGTTGACACTATCCTCTCAATGAGAAAACGGGGTTTGGGGGAACCAGCCTGCCAGGACAGAACTGCAGCTGGATATATGATGGACATGTGTGGAAAGTGGCAGATCGTGTGTCTGGCGCCTCTGTCCAGGGAGGACAAAGATGTTTATCTATTTGGATTTATGATCAAGGGTATTCTGCTGATTAGGGGTTGCCCTGGTGTTTTGGGAAATTAAAGAAAGTTGGGGTACATTTCAAGGATTCAAGGATTTAAGGAGACTTTATTGTCATTTACATAACATGTGGTATATGAAATGTAAACGAAATTCCGTTTCACGAACCCAGTTTACCTTAAAAAATGTTAGAAAAATATATATAGTAGTGTTTTGTAATATAAATCTAAAATGTAGAATAAAATGTAAGTATAAAAATCTAATAGCAATAAAAAAATTTAAATAAAATATAGCAGCCGTGAGATATTTGGATATATCATCTGTTGGAAAAGTGTTGTGTAAATTTGCATTTACATTTGGTCATATAGTAGACACTTTTCACCAAACGACTTACAAGTATCCCAACTTGATGGTTGGGTACAGAGCACAGGGTTGGCCACAGCATCCCTGAAGCAATGAGTGTTAAGTTTTGCAAGTGTTTTGCTCAAGGACACACATTGGGTACTTCAGTGGACATGGGATTTAAACCCACAAACTTCAGATTGATAGCCCATAGTGGTTACTGGTCAAGAGCCCCAGAAATCACCCAATACGATTGATATGATGGGCAGGGGTATAGGAACTCAGACTGTGACTTTAATTACAACATGAAATCGATCTGCCTCTTTTTCTATCTATGGAGAGGATCTATATCTATTGATTCTCTGTATGTCCTAGATATGCAGTAGAATCGACAATAAAGTATCCTTGTATCTTTGAAACACAATATAGCCTTCCCCAAATTCTTCATACAAAGTTAAACGCAGAGTTGTTCAAAATGCATGGCTATGTGCTTGACTTTATACCCATTTGGCAACGGGACTAAATTGAACATTTAAGTTCAATGATTAAAAAATATGTATCAATATTTACCAAAACCTTCCCTGTATAGAGTAAATATTGTATCAATTAGCACCATCATCAGCAGTTCATAACAGTAACATGCTGGTTATGAATAATTAATAATAATAATAATAATAATAATAATTCATTCATTCATTATCTTCCGCTTTATCCTCTATTAGGGTCGCAGTGGGGTTCCCCATGCCCATCCAGGGGAGAACGTTGGAGACTATGGGAGGTAACTGGATACTGTGGGAGGGAACCGGAGAACCCGGAGGAAACCCACACGGACACAGGGAGAACATGGAAACTCAACCCAGATTCAAACTGAGAATCCCTAGTGCTGAGAGGCAAATGTGTTAACCACTAAGCCACAGTGCCCACATACATACATTATTTTTTTATTAAATTATTATTATGGCGGCACGGTGGCTTAGTGGTTAGCACGTTCGCTAAACATTCTTCTGTTTCCTCCCACAGTCCAAAAACATGGATCAAGTCAATTGAGCTCCAAATTGCCCCATATAGAGTGTGTTCGTGTGCGTGTCTTTGTGATTGAGTGTGTGCCCAGCAATAGATTGTCTCACTGTCCTGGTGTATCTGCCCAGCGCCCGAAATGCCCCCGCAACCCTAATATAGGATAAAGCGGAAGATAATGGATGGATGGATGGATAATGACATATATAAGGAAATATTGCTTATTAAACCTAAGGATTATGTTTACTTTGATACAGTAAATACATTTAGCTTCTAACATTTAAGTACTCCTATTTAGACGGATATTTTTCTCTGGACTTGTAATAGAGTATTTTTTAAACTGCGTTATTGGTCAATTTAACATTAAACCAAAGCAACCAATGTCTTAATCAATGTGTCAACAGTATGTGTAATCAACTCTTCACATTGAAATGTTTACAAAAGATTAGCATTGAAAAATTAAATACCTGTGTGCAGTAGTTGATTCTCTCTAAAATTGTGGAAAAATTTGGTCGATGATCCGGGCAGTGCTGCCAGCATTGGGTCATAATTCGGTATCTATATATAAAAAAAAAAACAACCGTTTTGCACTGTAAGTGCAAGTCTATGTGTCTAATTACTTTCTAAAGAGAGAGAGAGAGAGAGAGAGAGAGAGAGAGAGAGAGAGAGAGAGAGAGAGAGAAAGAAAGAGAGTGATAGAGAGAGATAGAGAGAGAGCCTTTACATAAAAGAGCTGAGAGTATTTTACCCATTAGGTAAATAAACATCGTATATGTCTTTTTTACCAGCAGGATCCATGTACTGTACTGTACTGTACTGTACTGTACTGTACTGGTTCTGCACTTACACAGGCCCAGGACAGCCTTTAGGGGGATCCATTCTACCTCCACTTGTCACGAACTCAAGAACCTCCTGATTAGTCCTGCAAGGATACGGCATGTAGCCAAGAGAGAAAATTTCCCATAGCAGTACTCCAAATGACCTACAGAGGGAGGCAAATATACATTAAAAGAACGGGCAGTAAGTTCAGGATCCATCGGATCATGTTTTCAAAAAGATATTATTCATTCATTCATCACACGCTTTATCCTCTATTAAGGTCGCGGTGGGGTTCCCCATGCACATCCAGGGGAGAACGTTTCGGGCGCTGGGCAGATACACCCAGGACAGGGCGCCAATCCATCGCTGGGCCAAAAAGATATTAGCAGAACCTTATTCTCATCCTGTTCTCATTCAATTTTTATTAATTAAAAAGATATAATTCATGGCAATATGAATCTATTATTGTGAGAGCTAAAAGACATGCCTATATACTGACACTGATTCACATTTAGTTCCACATTGTCTTAACCTACTGTTAAAAGGGGTTCCAACATTAAATGTGGCATAATAAACTGTTTGACGTCAAAACATGCAACTTGCCATCTGCATTACAGAATTAATATTTAAAACCCATACATACTTTATATATATATTATATAGATTTTCTTCGGTGAATATTGCATACAGTGAGACACCTTTGCTTGACTTTATGTTTAATCTTGATCCTGATACAGTTTTGACATGAATTTCATTATTTCAAACTGTTTTCAAGAATAAACAGTAAGTAAAATTTAAAACCAAATGTGAACTCTAATTTTATTTTCATAGTTTATTTAAAAGGCGGCACGGTGGCTTAGTGGTTAGCATGTTCGCCTCTCAGCACTAGGGATTCCCGGTTCAAATCCCCATCTGGGTGGAGTTTCCATGTTCTCCCAGTGTCTGCGTGGGTTTCCTCCGGGATCTCCGGTTTCCTCCCACAGTCCAAAAACATGGATCAAGTCAATTGAGTTCTCCAAATTGCCCCATATAGAGTGTGTATGTGTGCGTGTCTGTGTGAGTGAGTGTGTGCCCAGCGATAGATTGGCGCCCTGTCCTGGGTGTATCTGCCCAGCGCCCGAAACGTTCTCCCCTGGATGGGCATGGGGAACCCCACCGCGACCCTGCTATAGGATAAAGCGGAAGATAATGAATGAATTAATAGTTTATTTAAGATATTATTAATTTTGATTTGATTTATTTTACATACAGACTTTTTATAAATAATAAAATCTGAATTAACAAAGTTTATATGTACGGAAAGTTAACAAGTTATTAAAAAATACAAACGAAATTTTGCAAACATGCTTATCCTCACAAAACTATATAATTACCATGTATCAGTCTTGCAGGTGAAAATGCCTTCCAGAAAAGCTTCAGGTGGCATCCATTTCACAGGCAGCATAGCACGGCCCCCCTTCCTGTAATAACTGGCCCTGTAGCGTACATTGAAAAATCTCAGAATAACTGATTCATACATACAAGCATACACACACACACACATATTATATATATATATATATATCATATATATATATATATATCATATATATATATATATATATATATCAGTAAGACTCTTGCCACCTGATGATTGCATTCAGCTAGTGCTATGACAGTACATGCATGGTATTCATGACATTACATTCTCATTTTGGATTAATAAATCAAATAAATAAAAAATAAGCAACAAAATTACCTGTATATATCACGAGCCATTCCAAAATCACCAATTTTCGCTACTCTCTCTGGACCCGGACATGTCAACAGGCAGTTTCGAGCAGCAATATCTCTAAAGAATAATTGACAAAGAATTCATTCATTCATTATCTCCCGCTTTATCCTCTATTAGGGTCGCGGTGGGGTTCCCCATGCCCATCCAGGGGAGAACGTCTCGGGCGCTGGGCAGATAGACCCAGGACAGGGCGCCAATCCATCGCTGGGCACACACTCACTCACACATACACACTCTATATGGGGCAATTTTGAGAATTCAATTTACTTGATCCATGTTTTTGGACTGTGGGAGGAAACCGGAGAACCCGGAGGAAACCCACGCAGACACGGGGAGAACATGGAAACTCCACCCAGATGGGGATTCGAACCGGGAATCCCTAGTGCTGAGAGGCGAACGTGCTAACCACTAAGCCACCGTGCCTAATTGACAAAGAATATTTTATAAAATATCCCTGAAGTACAAATTTTTAATACAAAATAATTTCAAATTTAAATTGAACAGGTTAAAATTTTTGAAATAATGACATCATTCATAGAGCTCAGAATTGTGACACCTAGGTTAAATAATTATTATACACAGTCAAGCCCGAAATTATTCATACCCCTGGCAAATTTTGACTTAAATTTACTTTTATTCAACCAGAAATTTTATTTTTGACCAGAAACAACACAGGAATCTCCCAGGAGATAATACGATGATCTACAAGAGGCATCATTGTGGTAAAAAATATTTCTCAGCTTTTATTCACATTTGAACAAAAAGTGGCATGTCCAAAATTATTCATACCCTTTGCAATCTGTCACAATCTATGGAAAAATCCAATGTACTATACCATTCCAAAGAGTCCAAGCTGTTTTAAAGTGTACCAATTACCCTGATTCATTGGGAACAGCTGTTTTAATCAACTCAACAGGTGAAAAACAGTAGCTCTCGGCAGTTGGTTTGTGGACAGTCATGGCTAAGACATAGGAGCTCACTAAGGACCTGCGGCTGTGCATTGTGGTGCTCACAAATCAGAAAAGGGCTATAAGGCCATATCAAAATGTTTTCAAGTTCCAGTGGCTACAGTCCAAAGTATTATTAAAAATACAAGAAGTTCCGCACTGTGGAAAATCTCAGAAGATTATGGTCGGAAGCCAAAAGTGACACCTGTGTTGGCCAGGAGGATAGTGAGAGAAGTGAAGAAAAATCCAAGGATCACCAACAAGGCCATTCTGGTGAATCTGGGGTCTGCTAGTGGCAACATCTCAAGGCAGACAGTCCAATGAACACTGCACACTGCCGGGTTCCACGGACGCAGACCAAGGCGTACGCCACTTTTCCAGAAAAACCACACAAAAGCCCGTTTGACCTTTGCAAATGCTCATCTGGACAAAGAAGAAGTCTTCTGTTTTATGGTCAGATGAAACAAAAATTTAATTGTTTGGCCACAATGATGTGTCCTTCATTTGGCGTAAAAAAGAAGAAGCCTTCAACCCTAAGAATACCATCCCCACTGTCAAACATGGTGGTGGGAACCTAATGTTTTGGGGGTGTTTTTCAGCAAATGGACCAGGGAACTTGATTGCAGTAAATGGCACCATGAAAAAAGAGCAATACATCAAGATTCTCAAAAACATCAGGCAGTCTGCAGTGAAACTTGGCCTTGGGAACCAGTGGACATTTCAGCACGACAAGGAACCAAAACACAGCAAAAGTGGTGAAGAAATGGTTAGCAGACAAAAACATTAACGTTTTGCAGTGGCCCAGCCAGAGTCCTGACTTGAATACAATTGAGAATCTGTGGAGGGAGCTAAAGATCCAGGTGATGGCAAGGAAACCCTCCAACATCAAAGAGTTGGAGCTCATCGCTAAAGATGAATGGGCAAAAATACCAGTGGAGACATGCAAAAAGCTGGTCAGCAATTACAGGAAGCGTTTGATTGCTGTAATAGCCAATAAAGGCTTTTCTATTAATTATTGAGAAGGGTATGAATAATTTTGGACATGACATGGAAAATCTTTGTTCAAATGTGAATAAAAGCTGAGAAATATTTTTTATCACAATGATGCCTCTTGTACATCATCATATTATCTCCTGGGAGATGCCTGTGTCGTTTCCAGTCAAAAATAAAATTGCAGACACGGACAGAACATGAAAACTCCAGATTGGGATTTGAATATGGATCCCTAGGGCTGAGAGGCAAATGTGCTATCCACTAAGATACCGTGTTGCCCGTGGAGTATCAATATATACCAAATTACATTTGGTTGCAAATTTCATCTTACCTTCCATTTATATTTCATTTATTAATATATAAGCATTGTGCTAGGGATTAAAGCCAACATAATCAGTGAAAAACATTTTACAAATGCTTATAAATATGTCTACCTGTGAATAAAATGGTTTTCCTCCAGGTATTGGCAGCCAAAGGCAATGTCTCTGGCCATGTGTAGCAGTTCCAGCATAGTCAGAGACGACGGCTGATTCTGCGAGAGGCGAATAAAAACCATAAGATTTCTTTTTCACTTTTCACAGTTGGCCTTCTAATTCTGACACAGCAATAACACACTGTCTGGGGCCTACACCTGTTCCTTAAAATGGTCCAATATTTCAAAAAATACATCCAGAATCAACATCAGATAAAAAAGGTTTTTGTTTAAGTGATTTGCTTTCAGAGTAACAAGTTTTTTGTCTAATAGACAACAGACACTATGAAATCAGGATTTGACTACACTGTCTTGTGTTCAGGATGGATAAAGAAAATACACAAATACAGCAAGACATGGATATTAAATAATGAACACTTTAGAGCAGCTTACAGCTCGAGGACGATTCTGTCTCAAAAATGTCTTCATGTCTCCTCCAGTCATTAATTCCAGGAGAATAAAACGAGGCAGGATCTGAAGACTTACTCCGATACACTGCACTATGTTCTGATGGTTAAATTTACTGCAGATGTAAACACATGCATACACATATTTTAATAAAAACATAAATAAATAAATAATAATACTGAAGATAATCGAAAACTGGGCATGGTGGCTTAGTGGTTAGCACATTCTCCTCTCAGCACTAGGGATTCTTGGTTTGAATCCCAATCTGGGTGGAGTTTCCATGTTCTCTCCGTGTCTGCGTGGGTTTCCGCCGGGTTCACCGGTTTCCTCCCACTGTCCAAAAACATGGATCAAGGTCAATTGAATTCTCCAAATTGCCCCATATAGAGTGTGTTTGTGTGAGTGAGCCCAGGACAGCAATAGATTGGCGCCCTGTCCTGGGTGTATCTGCCTAGCGCCGAAGACGTTCTCCCCTGGATGGGCATGGGGAACCCCCCATGACCCTAATAGAGGATAAAGTTGAAGATAATGGATGGATGGATGGATCATTGAAAACTTTTTAAATAAACTTCTCAACCCATTCTCATCGTATTATCTTATACTAGGGACTATAGTCGAGACTATAGGGGAGAACGTTTTCAGGAGCCCAATCCATCGCTGGGCACACACTTACTTACTTAGATACACACACATTAAGTGGAGCAATTTAGAGCAACCTGTTTACCTTGAATCAATCTTTTTGGACTGTGAGAGGAAACCGGAGAACCCAGAGAAAACCCACACGAACACAGGACAAACATGGAAACTCAGATTAGGATTTAAACCTGAATCCCCAGTGCTGAGAGGCGCACATGTAACCACTGCCATGCTTCACTTAAATACACTTAATTAAAGAAAAAAAAAAAAAAGCTAATTAAAGATATAGTAAAGACGCTGGTGCAGATCCCTAATATGACATAAAATGATTGATTTGAAATGTATTCATTATATTAGATGACAAAAACAACTGACACATAACTTATATCAACATAACTTTAATAAGTCTATCTAAAATAAACTGGTAATAATAATTTTTTTAGTTACTTTGCAGTATGGAGTGTATATTTAACTCGCTAAATGGTCTAAACTATGGACCAGAAGGACCAGAGGTCTAATAAACTATGGATTCAAGGTGCAGCATTGCTAAGCTACCCAATGATGTTTACCTAAATAAAAATGCCTGCAAAGTAATGTCAATGTAAAATGTAAATATATAGTTGTATATATTTATATAATAATAATAATAATAATAATAATAATAATAATCAGATTTTAAAAGTAAAAAGAAATAGAGCAGTAACACATACATAATCATATATTTAATGTGACAAAACTATGCATCTTTTAGCATCTTCTATAACCCCGTCTTATTTTGCAACAAACAGCAACTAAATGTTTCCAGTAACTGTTGATCAATCTTAGAGATCAGCTTAAAAGAATTCTAGCTCATTTCTCGGTACAGAACAACTACAGTTCTAAGATGTTAGTGGGTATCATTATATAAACTGCTCAATTCAGAATCTTTAAAACATCTTTATTAGATTAAGTACAGGACTTTGATTTGGATTCTCCATAACATGTATTTCTTATCTAACCATTCTTGGGTAGAACTACTTGCATTAGGCCTGTTATCTTGCTGTATGCAATACCTTGCTTTTCTTTTTAGATTTAATTCAGAGACAGACATACTTTAGAATTTAATGATTCCCTGATGATGGCTAGCTATCTTGGCACAGATTCGTCAAAACAAGCACAAAGCAGTATTACTACCACAAAGTACTATTTCACATTTATATGTCCTTTACAGATTTTCCCAAAGTTTTTCGATTTTTCCACATTACCTTTAGCAAACTGTTACTGGGCAGGAGTGTTCTATTTAAAGAGCAATGAATACACACGGATACAAAAGAAGCTCACCTTGAGCCCAGTCTGCTTGAATTAACATGTAATTTTGTTTTAAATTTGATATTTATATTTAAATTAAAGTTTGTTTGTGACATCAGAAAAACTAGGTTTTCCAAAGGATTCTCATATAGGCCACAAAAGCAACAAGCTATGGAATAGTAGCCTTTTTGTCCTGTCATAAAACACCATACATACATGGTGGAAATCTTTAGTGACTTGGTTTATGCCATGTGCTAAAATTTTAATGCTACCTCACATTGCATCTTGGCCGATTGACTAACACTCACACCAATGATGAAATTCAGTCAGGTGACAGTGATTGGGTGAGGAATTTTAATTATGTATGCAACTATTAAATCCTTCTCTCTATCCGCAGAGCACAATATCAGATGATTTAAGAGAAAGTGAACAAAGTGCTTGAGAAGAAAGTCTCAGTATGCAGGCACATAGTGCTCCTACAGTATTTACAGTGCATCTGGAAAGTATTCACAGCGCTTCACTTTTTCCTTATTTTCTTACGTTACAGCCTTATTCCAAATTGTATTACATTAATCTCTTTACTCAAAATTCTACACAAAATACCCCATTATGACCATTTTGAAAATTTATTAAAAATAAAAAACTAAGAAATCACATTTACATACAGTAAGTATTCACAGCCTTCGCCATGAAGCTCAAAATTGAGCTCAGGTGCATCCTGTTTCCACTGATCATCCTTGAGATGTTTCTACAGCTTAAATGGAGTCCACCTGTGGTAAATCCAGTTGATTGGACATGATTTGGAAAGGCACACACCTGTCTATATAAGGTCCCACAGTTGACTGCATGTCAGAGGGCAAACACGAAGCATGAAGTCAAAGGAATTGTCTGTAGACCTCTGAAACAAAATTTTCTCGAGGCACAAATCTGGGAAAGGATACAGAAAAATTTCTGCTGCTTTGAAGGTCCCAATGAGCACAGTGGCCTCCATCATTCGTAAATGAAAGAAGTTTGGAACCACCAGGACTCTTCCTAGAGCTGGCCGGCCGTCTAAATTGAGTGATCGGGGGAGAAGGGCCTTGGTCAGGGAGGTGACCAAGAACCCGATGATTACTCTGTCAGAGCTCCAGCGTTCCTCCGTGGAGAGAGGAGAACCTTGCAGAGGGACAACCATCTCTGCAGCAATCCACCAATCAGGCCTATATGGCAGAGTGGCCAGGCAAAAGCCACTGCTTAGTAAACGGCACAAGGCAGCCCGTATGGAATTTGCCAAAAGGCACCTGAAGGACTCTCAGACCATGAGAAACAAAATTCTCTGGTCTGATGAGACAAAGATTGAACTATTTGGTGAGAATGCCAGTCGTCATGTTTGGAGGAAACCAGGCACTGCTCATCACGAGGCCAATACCACGAGGTCAAGAATGGTTGTGGCAGCATCATGCTATGGGGATGTTTTTCAGCAGCAGGAACTGGCAGACTAGTCAGGATAGAGGGAAAGATTAATGCAGCAATGTACAGAGACATCCTGGATCAAAACTTGCTCCAGAGCGCTCTTGACCTCAGGCTGGGGCGACGGTTCATTTTTCAGCAGGACAACGACCCGAAGCACACAGCCAACCATCTCAAAGGAGTGGCTTCAGGACCACTCTGTGAATGTTCTGGAGTGGCCCAGCCAGAGCCAAGACTTGAATTCGATTGAACATCTCTGGAGAGATCTGAAAATGGCTGTGCACAGACGTCTCCCATCCAACCTGATGGAGCTTCAAAGGTACTGCAAAGAGGAATGGGCAAAACTGCCTAAAGATAGGTGTCCTAAGCTTGTGGCATCATATTCAAAAAGACTTGAGGCTGTAGTTGCTGCCAAAGGTGGTTCTACAAAGTATTAAGCAAAGGCTGTGAATACTTATGTAAATATGATTTCTTTGTTTTTTAATTTTAATAAATTTTCAACACTCTCAAGAAAACTTTTTTCACATGGTCATAATGGGGATTTTTGTGTAGAATTATGAGGAAAGAGATTAATTTAATACAATTTGAAATAAGGCTGTAACGTAACAAAATGTGGAAAAAGTGAAGCGCTGTGAATACTTTCCGGATGCACTGTACATGAAGCCATGTGGACATAAATCAGAGCTCCTATGACAAAAACCTAAAAGCATAAAAAATAATGTTATTCAGTAAATAGGGCCTGTTTCTGTTTTGATTGTGTTGCCTATAATGTAAAAAATATCTCGTCAGTGCTCAAACGAGCAAACAAGGAATTTAGTGGTCTCAATGTTCTGCTCACAAATTTCTTTTGCCTCATTTTTCAAAATTTTGTTCTTTGGTCTTTCTTGGATCAGTTTTATCATTACTGGAACATTTGTTTTTCAGCAGACTGTAAAAAGACAGATGTGATTTCATGTTAAATTTGTTTTTATGTTTGCACAGCAGTGTTTTCAGAGTGTAGAGACTTTTATGTACATTATTAGAGCTTGTTGATGCTGCCAGGGTAACCTTAGTAACCTCCTCCTAATGTGACATCACTCTATAATAAAGACTATAAAAGCCCACTACTATTTTTTGCCTCCTCTGCATTTATCCATTAGCTCCACCCTTCAATGGGCATCTTTTAATGAGGAAAACAGCCCTAAAGCTTACATAACACATGTAAGTATGGTACACACACTCACACATATAAACTATAATATCTGTTTTTTGGTCTAAAAGATATACATTTTGTATCTGTTTTGCATATTTGTAAAGTGAGTGAGTGAGTAAGTGTGTGTATGTGTGTGTGTGTGTGTGTGTGTGTGTGTGTGTGTGTGAGAGAGAGAGAGAGGGGTATTTGTACGTGACTGTAATTGCACACCTCATAATTAAAGCCTCCATTAGAAAATCCATTTCATCTTGCTCAGAACATATTTCTGGAAGAGTCTGTAACATGGATGAGGTAAAACAGACAGAAGCCATTATAAATGATAAAATGCAGACTATATTTTAACATCTTTTAAAACATAGCAATACAAATCAAGGGAAGACAACTTAATTAGTCCCTTAAGAGTAATTCAATGGTAGAAATACAAACCTTTATGGCGACCTGCATTGGAAGTCCATCTCCATTTATACCCAGAACCTGGCCTTCATAAACTTCTCCAAAAGCACCATGACCCAAAGCCCTACAAACATAACAATTACATATTTTATTCACTTAAAATATATAAAGAAAAGTTAAGAATTGCCAAAATGTTGAAGACGTCACAATAGATTTCAAAAATTTTCTTTATTAACTGATGCAAAGGATTTAATTATCCAGTAAGGCAGGAGAACCTGAGGAGTGTGATGTTTTTGTGTGGCACTTCCTTCAGCTCACTTAGAGAGGCGGCTTTGCCGGCAAAGCAGTAGTTAGGATTGTAGTCAGTCATGATAGTGGATAAACGAATTTTGCTTAGCTTGTGTTCAGGGCTTTGCAACCGAACCCTGACTGCATGGAGTTGACTCTTCTTGCGGTAGTACACTGCAGGGACATACCAAATGACACGATTACTTATACATGCACCTTTTTCATAAAACACAATATAATTACAAAATAATTGTTGTTAACGAATAGAGGCTTAAACAAATGTTTGGGTACACCTGGTCATGATTTTATAAATGAAACTAAGTTAAAACATCCGCTATAGAAAACCAAATTCCAATTTGTTGTTTATTAAAAATGTTTAATGTGACCTGTGCAAAAGGTGAAAGACAATTCTACAATGTGTGAAATTCCACAAGTAAAGTAAAAAAAAAAAATTACAATATAAAATAAGTGAATGAAAATGTCATATGTAAGTGTTACAAACAGATGATGTGTTAACTTATAGACGCTTTAAAAATAAACAAAATGTGCTGTAAGCAAGAAAGGCAAAACTGTAAATGAAACCAAATATTGTCAACATACAGTGCATTATATTCGCATATGGAATAGCTTTACACCCATGACATGTTAATCAAAAGACTGTTAACCATGTTATCCAGATTATAGCCACATTACATCAAAAGTGAATATTATCATCAGCATGAAATTTAACCCACAGAAATGATACACAATGGAGCAAACTACTAGTGCAAATGCAAGTATACGTAATTTTTCTTTTATTTAAAATCCATGGTGTCATCTAATTTACATATTTCAACTCAAAAGAACCAAACCCATTTTTAACATTGCCTTTGTATTTGTTGGGTAGAAGAAATGACAAAATTAAATGTTTATTTTATTTTCAGAAATGGTCCAACGGATTGATATATTATGATAAAGTCTGCCTACATTAGTGAAGTACTTGCCCTCTGTGCGGATAGCTTTGCTGGAAAGACTCACCCTCAGTTGTGCCTGCCCACATCCCCACTGCAGGTTGGTAGTCTGCCTGGGGGGGGGCACTGCATGGAGGTGAGAGGTCCCTTTGCCGTCTGGTGGGAAGCATAGCCGCCAGGACGATGACCAGAGGTCGGGTTTTGGTAAAAGAGGGGAAAAAGTAAAGGAGGAAGGGATGTTGCCCAAGCATAAACTACCAACCAACCTGCACTGGGGAGAGCTCAGGGGGAAAGACAATAATTAGCCACTGCTACAGCCTAGTGGAACACAGAACTACCACCATATCTCTAAAGAGTTATAGTCATGCATAACATTTTAGCAATATTAAATCAAAGCATCAGGGCATGTAATTTGATCCTCAAAAAGTTTTACCACTGAAAATCAAAATAATAGTATTCATGTCTTTGGCTACATTTTTCTATTTAATATTTGTGCCATCAAAGACTTAGTGAACTTCAAATGTATGATGTGTTGTATGAAATTAGACTATTTTTAGCAAATGTTTTGACAGGTTTGATTTTCTTTATCATCATATCATTGAAGAGTGAAAACTGAAAGTGCTTTTTCCTTCAAAGGCATGTATGGACTAAAGAAATAGGCTTTGCAGATTGTGCTTTTAAAGTGTTTTAAAGTTGTTCGAACACATAGGTCAAAGCACAGCTTTGAAAAATTAAAGACTAAAATTATGTTTTTGAAACTGCATCCAAAATTGCAGTTTATAAAAGCATCAGGGATAATCAATATCTTAAATTTCAACAAGGTTGAACAAAAGAGAAGATGTTTACTTTATAAAAGGTGTACACTGCTCTATCCAGCAAAAAAAAAATAGACTTGCAAACAAGTTTTAAGTTCTAATTTGTTTTTATTACAATCATTAGAATAACTGTATTCCTTTTCAAAATGATTTATATTTTTGATGAAGCAGTTCAGAGCAAACAGTAATTACTACAGTTTTGCAATTTTAATCTTTTAAGGAAGTGCAATTAATAATTTTGCATTGGGCCCTTTTTACGTGTTATTTCCAAGAAAAGTCTGTTAGCAGTAATTTATCATCGTCATAACACAGATAGAGAATATGTTTTTTTAACTATTCCATAAATATAAACTATTCTATAAATATTTCCATACAGTGATTATGCATATAGGATTTTTCTGTCTATTCAAAGGGGTTTAATGATATATCTACTGGGAATTAAATGCATTTTACATTAAATTATGCAAAAGCTTTCTAATAATTGTAAATTATATGGTTAAATAAATTATTAAGTCATTTAATTAAGATCTTTATAACTTAATCTGTGTACAACACCGATATGTAAATAAAATCTATGTATGGTGGAGCTTTATTTTGTAAAAGAATATGCTATAAGTTTGCGTAAAATAAACATTAAAAACATAATAATATTTTTTTTAAATAACAAAAATATACGAATGAGACAAAAATATCATTAAGATATTTGGTCATTAATGGAGTCCTTTACTTTACTTTACAACTCCTCCTACAATCCTCATTAGCTGTGGCAAAAAGCAGATTGACATAAATTAAGGCTCCAACAAGAAGATTATAAAACTTTTTTAAGAAGGTAAATCATCACAAAATACTGTAAAACATGTTGGTTGTTCCCAGTCAGCTGTGTTTGAATTCTGGACCAAGTACAAACTGAATGGCAAGTTTGTAAAAGCAAAGCATACCAGTACACCAAGCAAGACATTAAAATGTTAAGATATAAAACTTTAAGTAATATACCTTGAAAATAGTAAATGCAAGACAAAACAAAAAATAAGTGGGTAAAAACTGGTCAATGTCTGTAATTAAATTGGATAGTGTCTACAAGAAATAAGACTTGCATACAATAAAAAGCCAAATGAAAGCCACGATTAACACTCATAAAAAAACTCATAGACTGTGGGTTACTGAATTCAAGTAATCTTCAGTGATGAATAACAAAACTGCATTACGCAAAGTGATGATTCTGGTTTATCACTTTGGTAAAATAAATGCATGAAGTAAAGTTCCACAGTCATTGATGATATGCGGCTGAATGCAATATTAAGGCATGGGAGTCATTACAATTGCCAATAAATGCCAAAGTCTACTGTACATAGAAATTTTGGACACTTTTCTTATTACAATTGTTAAAAGAAATTTGCCATAGGACATTAGATGTGGAAACTTTCCTTTAGGAATAACATAAAATGTCAATGACATGGCTTGCAAATAGTCCAGATATTAATGCATATAAAAATCTCTGTTGCGAATTTAAGAAAATGTTATACAGCATGGGTGGCACAGTGGCTTAGTGGTTAGCATGTTAGCCTCTCAGCAGTAGGAATTCCTGGTTCAAATCCCAATCGAGGTAAAGTTTCCATGTTCTCCCCGTGTCCGTGTAGGTTTTCTCCAGGTTCTCCAGTTTCCTCCCACAGTCCAAAAACATGGATCAAAGTAAACTGAATGGTCTAAATAGTCCCTTATATTTGTGTGTGAGTGTGTCTGAGTATGTGAGTGTGTGCACAGTGATAGATTGGCGCCCTTTCCTGGGTGTTTCTGCTCATGCCCAAAATGTTCTCCCTTGGATGAGCATGGGGAACCCCCGCGACCCTAGTAGAGGATTAAGCGGAACATAATGTACGGATGGATGAAATGTACAGCATTTCTATTGGAATAAGGTTCATTCAGCTATTCTGAAAACAAATTTCATTTTTCTTTAACTATTCTTTAATAAAACAACTTGTGTGCTTAGGGTTTTTGTTTTGCCACATTTTAATGAGGTGCAGTTCAATGACAAATTTCCTTGTTATGTATTTTGCAAACTGATGTATGCTGTACTGTTGATTGTGTTTACCTGGGTGGTATGGTCTGCAATAAAATAAAATTCAATAAAAGAAGACAATTCCCTCTGTTCAAGAACATACAACTAAAACAGGTACTTGAATGTAACAGAATGGTAATATTTACTGATTTTCAAAAGCAAAACGTGGGGTATACATATGGTTTGTGCAAGTCAAGTAAGTGTCTCACAATATTGGGTGCTGCCCCTTTGTACCTGACAGAGTAAGAACAAACAACTTGCAACAAAAGACCTTTTAGTGGAGCTATACACAATGCTATGTACACAAAGTATACACAAAGTATTTCTTCTGATCAACAAAACCTTCCTAAGTGTAATCAATATTGGAACATACAAGCCTCTGCGTGGCCCACAACCTGCTAAACCTGGTGATTTTTCTTATAAACAACATGTTAATACAATGAAAAAACATTTTACCTAAAGCCCCCATACTTGCAGAAATATATAGACAGAAGTGAAACCAGGAGGTAGCTCACAGTTTGTAGCTGTTTGAAAAAAAAAGCAGTAATCAGAACACTCAGTGAAGCCATTAGAGACTTGCTCGTGCCTGGTTTGTGCTGTTAGACCATTTAGAAGCATCTTCTGACAGAGAGCTTTTTAACACTAAAAAGATCAATTGAATTGCGTACATTTATTGAGATGACAGCCAAATAACAACAGCTAAGTGATTCATTTCAAGTACATAGTATAGACTAAAAAACAAAAGGCCAAACAAAATAAATTGCTCTGGGAATATTGGCTAAGACACTGAATGCATGTACAAAGACTTGAAATAAAGAAGATGTGGGTTAAGAGGCCACACTGAATGTGCTTGAAAAACCAAGAAGCTAACTCAAAATAAAAACCACAAAAAGATTGTAACGACCTAAAAAGAATCAAGTAGATCTGATAGAACATGGACAAACAAGTGTATAAATATAATAATGAATACTTGAATGTGATGTTGATAATAGCAAAAGCTTCTGAGTGAAACCACTGCTTGATGGGAAACTAGTGCAGATAGTGACTCATTTCAGAGGTGGTCCGTCAAGAAAAGCAAAAGCATCTGAAAAGCTAAAACTAACCTTATAAACTTACACAAGTGGTGTCGAAAGTTGGTGACAAGTGGTGTCAACATAAATTCAATTTACATTAATTCATGTTTTTGGACTGTTGAAAGAAACTGGAGTAAACCCACTCAGACACAACGCTGAACATTGAGGTGAATGTGCTAACCACTAAGCCACCATGCCGCCCAAAAACAAACATGCAAACAAAAGAAAAAAGAAAAAAAAAAAAAAAAAAAAAAAAACAGTGGTGACTGTAATGGGTCAATAAACGATTATAAAAATAGTAAATTTTTATTCATATAGCTAAAATCATATAATTATTTATTTCAATTAATAGAAAGTTTTAATTTATCATAACTGTGACAAAATTGTTTAGCCTCTAAACACGATAGAGAGAAAACAGTAAGTAAGACAAAAATTCTCCCCAACAGTGTCGAGAGTTACCAAAAAGAAAAACATCTTGCTACTATGTTGTCTTCAAATCATGTGTAACATTAACAGCAAAAAATTATACAAACAGGTTTTCAGGGAAAGAAGTCTTCCCATTATATATCTGCAAATGTATCCACTACTGAGACACAGACTAAAACTGTATTCTACTGTCAAAATTTAAATGAAATCAAACTTTTTTCAGCAAACATATAAGATTAAATTGCAATATAAAAAAGAAACTTAATATAGTGTATATATAGTATAGTGGAGGATTTGTAAAATGGATGGTATTATGCCATTGGTCGTAGAAATACTGTTTAATACAAAAACAATTCAAATAAATACTTGAAAAACTAATACTTTGTCAATTTTGGATTTTTTAGCCGATTTTTTTTTTCGTCCATTTTACTAACAATATATTGAAATTTAAAGCAATTTTACTTAATCTTGGATTGCACCATTATGGATTAGACTTGTCATTACTGACAGACACCATAAAACAGTATACCACCATAGTGAATATTATTGCCTTAACCTTTTTAGGCAAACCTTCATTGATCACAGCTCCCACAGGACCAACATAAAGCTAGGTGATTTTCAGCAGTGCAGTGACACCAAAGTAATGGTGGTGTGTTGAACTGGTGTGAGTAAATTAACTGCAGCAATGCATATGTCATTTTTAAATGCCCAGTTACACTGCTGTACTAAAAATAATCCACAAGCAAAAAATATCCAGACCCTAGTAGAATGTGCAGTGTCAGATCAGTGTCAAATAATATCTGCTCTGTGGTAGTCCTGGTGACCTGAGAATAGGACTAAGGGTGCTAACTTACTTAAGCACCTTAGTAACAGCATATCAAAAGCCACCTACCCACACCCTAGCATCCACCTGACATGCATTTATAATCATCTATAACCTAGCACCCACATGTAATGCCTTGGCAACCACCTACACATACAAAGTTATTGACTTGAAATTCCTTGCCAACTCGTTTGAATCCAATCTGGATGGTGTTTCCATGTTCTACTTATGTATGTGTGGGTTCTCTGGTTTCCTCCCACAGTCCAAAACCATGCATTTAAGGTGAACTGGGTGCTCTGATCCTGGGTGTATCTGACCAGCACCTAAATTGTTCTCCCCTGAATGGCATGGTGAACCTCCCGTAACCCTAGTCAATACTACAGGTTGAGCAGAAGATAATGAGATAATGTAAACATTTTTCTGAATTGTTGGAACACCAGCTATCACGGTATGACATGCCTTATCAAACCCAAGTGCCTGCACATATTATTACAGCAATTGAAATCACCAGGCTCTACTGGTAAACCATCAGCTTTTGGACCATTTTTCACAGCAGTGCAAAGTCTTCCAGAGTACATTCTCTGCCATCTCGGTGCACTAGAACTCTCAACTGGAACAACTCAATAGTTTTCAACTCAGTTAAGGGGATGAAGCAGTTTTTACAAGAATATTTAGCAGACTAACCTGTCATTTTACTTAATAAGTACATTTACTTTAGGTTTAGCCTGCATTAGTTTTGTGTTTCTTGGTCTTTAGGCATCTGTGCCATGACAGAACAAACCTCCAAATACTAGGGACAACTGCAACTGTCTGCTGCTGGTCTTTATGCTCCCAGTACATTTCTATTCAACACTGACCAGCAGACCAATTGGTCTGCAAACTTTTGTAATCCCCCAACACGTTTTAATTGCCATCTTTCTCATACTTTTTTCTAAGTTTCTGCCCATGGTCCCAATATGCTGAAAGAACACCTAATTCTCTTTATGTCTGCTCAGGGATTTTAACATCACCCATCACATCCTGTTTCACACCATCCCCCTTAGGCTTTATTGTTTATCCTACTTAACCCCTTTACCACATTCTTAAAATGTGACTTATGTAGTAACATGTAAATGTAACATTATCATTGGATCACTTTTTCCACATTGTATTAGGCCCTGAACTCTAACAGTGTTAACAGTGTTCTAGGACTCACTCCTTATTAAACAGGGATTTTACTGGGCCCTAAAGTTACTTTTTGTTTCAGACACAATACTAGGTTGAGCTAGTGGAGTTAGTAAATAGTGATCTATTTTGCCTACTGGGCTTACACACAAAGAAATTTGTCCTCCACATTTAATCCATCCATGCAGTGAAACACACACATATACACAATTGTACACAAGTGCCCAAAGGCAATTCAGCCATAATACTTGGTGAAGCCAAAAACTGAACCGGGGACCAGCAAGGCTGGTTCCTTAACAATAAATATGCAAGAGCAAGTGTTCTGCCAGCACCAGACACAATAGGGTACTCTGAAACTAATCGGGACGTTTAAGGGTGCATCTGTCATCTCTCCTAAATGTTTCCCCAAACCCGCACCCTTGCTGAATCTAGAGGCAGTCCAGAGGGTGCATTTGAACCCCTTCAGCACCTGCCGAAACTGTTTACCCAAAGATTGCATTGTGTGAACCATTGGCCTTTAGACTGTTGTTGAGGCATAGTTCACTTACAGCAGGGTTGCCCAATACGTCGATCACGATCGACCAGTTGATTGCACAGTGCATGTTGGTAGATGCCATGAATCACTCCACAGGTTTAAAAAAAATCAGCGCTTCTTTGCACAATATCAGAAGCACTTGAGCACACACACACACACTGTGAGTCGTTCTGAATCGCGATCTCTATCCCTATGTGAGCTCTCTGCTCTCCCCGTCTCTCTCTCTCTTTCTATTCCCTAAACCGGTGCGCGGCCACTCCCCCGTGCCACAATCATTTCTCATTTAAATGTACGTCACATTAAAAAAAGCTTATGAAGGTGGGCGGTCAACGTAATTGGCTGGAGTACTGTTACCATAACTACAACCAATAATTAGTATTACCACTTCCAAGCATTCCTTGCAGACAGGTTCTGTGTGTTCTATGTTTTATGCTTTTATTAATGTTCATGTTATTTTTGGGGGAATGCCGGTCACAGGGATTGTTGTACGTTTGTGTTTTATGCTGTGTGTGTTTGCTCGGTCGGGTGGGGGGTTACCATTTAGTGTCATGTCCTTGAGCCAAAGGCTGTACTAAAAGTACAAGTTCTCTCCATGCTATTTGCTGTGTGTATAATTAAAGAGCAATTTCTGTGAAAATGGCAACCCGAAGCCGAGTCTTCTCCATGCTGATTCCACAATATTAACATGATGTGTGTAAACAGGTTTTAACATTAAAGCTTTAAAAATAGATGATGAATCCTGGTAGATCACGATGACCTGTCAGCTTATGTTCCATGGAGAGTACTCTGGAGAATACTCCACCCACTCACTCCGCTCATTAACATTTCACCTCAGGGACCTGTAGCACCTTGCTATGCTATGCTATGCATTTCTTATTCTTCATGCAACTTTTTCTTCGGTTAATATACTGTATGCAATGGTGAGTTTTTCACTATGAGATCTGCTTTAAACTTCTGTGACACATTCCAACCCTACATAGTCCATAGTCCATGACATAGTCCAACTCATATTACTTTTTTTCTGAGTATATAATAATGTTTTTTGTGAATGTTGATTTCAGACCCCAATTAATGAAACATCTAAATATATGTTTGATAATGGAAACTGTTTGATATTATATTTGTCCTTTTAGCTGAAGAAATAAATTTAAAACTTATATTCTCTATTTCCTTAAAGTTATTTGCCTTAAAGTAAAACTGTAAAACAGTTCAACTCTTTAACAGTAAACACAGAAATAGCATGCAAAGTATTAAAAATAACATTGTTATATTTGTTTTCCCAAAAATAGTTTTTTTTCTTAAGTAATAATTAAGTCAAAGAACCTGGAATGAAAGGGTAATCATGGAGTCAGAGGCGGTGAAATGTGTTGGGAATTGAGTTGACGCAGAACTGGAAGAGTCTCTTACTCAGAGTGAGGCAAGCACAGGTTAGTACAATGCCCATCACCAGGGTGGATGCCATCACCGCTACAATCAGAGACAGGGATGCATGTCCATTTAGTGCAGAATCTTGTGTATCTACAGAGGTATCAGTGGTGTCAGGAAAAAAAAGGAAAAAAATTACTACTCTCACATAAAATGCAAGTGTGCACACTTTTTTAGACCGTAGTTACCTCAAAAAAGTACAAAGTAAGGTAACATTACTACATCACTGCAAACACAATTAACAAAATCATTGTCAAATAATAATTAAAACTTTATGTAATTTTACACTTAACATTCAGTATACAACTAAAAATTTCTGATAACTATTATATATAACTATATATATATATATATATATATATATATATATATATATATATATATATATATATATATATATATATAATTTCACAGCCGCAGCAACATAAACAAAGAAGCCCAGGCATCCCTATCCTCAGCTACCTCTTCCAGCTCTTTAGGAGGCAAATCGAAGACATCACCTCTCCATCTTGTCCTGGGTCTTCCTCGGGGAATATATATATATATGATCTCAACTTACACCATGGCGTCACGGTGGCTTAGTGGTTAGCATGTTCGCCTCTCAGCGCTAGGGATTCCAGGTTCGAATCCCAATCTGGGTGGAGTTTCCATGTTCTCCCTGTGTCTGCATGGGTTTCCTCCGGGTTCTCCGGCTTCCTCCCATAGTCCAAAAACATGGATCAAGGTCAATTGAATTCTCCAAATTCTCACCCATATAGAGTGTGTCTGTGTGAGTGAATGCGTGCCCAGCGATAGATTGGCGCCATGTCCTGGGAGTATCTGCCCAGCTCCCGAAATGTACTCCCCTGGATGGGCATGGGGACCCCCGTGACCCTCGTAGAAGATAAAGCGGAAGAAAATGGATGGATGGAACTTACACCATTTTAAAGAAACCATATTTTATGATACCACATCAACTTACCTATGCAAGTGACGTTGTCTGGCGCAAGCACCTCCTCATTATGACACAGGCAGATAATAATAAACCTGAAGTCTTTATTGCGCATGCAGCTCTGGGACTGACAGTGGCTGCAGTTCAGGTGCACTTCAATTTCAGCTTCTCCATGACTCTCCATTGCTGTAAATTTTGAGATGTTACAACTTACAATTAAAATGCATTGAACTGGGTTAGTTACCATTTGACTAAACATATGTCAACATTTTGAATAAAAACCTTTTTTAAAACACATATAAATAAAATAACACTAATACTAGTTTATTTCATAGGTTTTCAGCCTCTTTGTTGTCTACCTGGGTTTGGGTGATTATTGCTCACATTATTGCTGTCTGATTATTGGTTATGTCACATTTTTCTTTTGGATTTAGTGATGATTTGTGGAATAAAATGTATAATGCGTGTTTATAAATTGGTCTGTCTGTTTTTTAATTAGAGGGCAGGAGGCTCCAGGGAATGAAGTTTGGAAACCACTGCCCCAAATAATAAGTAAGTGTCATTTTCAATAGTCTTTAAATTGTTATAAACATTTAAACAAGTGGTTTAAAATAGGCTTTTAATTTGTGTTATTATAAAAAGTACAAAAGAATTATAAAATCATTTATTTTGGTGAAATGCTGACATACACTGACACCTGCAATGTTTAAGTAGAGAGTTGTTTTAAGTCACGCTCTACAGAGGCAAATAAGAATAATGTACTTGAAAAGATAATAGTAATCAGATTGATGAAGATCCAAGATGTCCTTTTCACAAAAAAGCACACAGAGCACAAACAAAAATAGAAATATTTTTCATACTGTGACGGAGAGCAGTACACAAAACCCAAACAGGCACAAAGTCAGACAAAAATGGCTAGAAAATGGAAACGGGTGACACAGAGGACATATACTGTATATATATACAGTAGTTACTTCTTCTTAGTTTCTGTGGCTTCTGAGAATTTATGAATTAGCATTAGTTAAGTGTATATATATATATGTGTATATGTGTATATATATATATATATGTGTGTGTGTGTGTGTGTGTGTATTTCACACATAGGAAATTGTTGTGTCATGTGACATTTTTTAAGTAGTTTATATTATATATATATATCCTATATTATTGACATTATAATCTTCTCTCTAGATCTCGCATTAATGACACCTTATTCTATTTATATTTTTCTAACAGGTAATATCCCTCTTTCTCCAGATGGTTTATGTGTCAAAAAGGAAGTTTAAATTCCATTATGTGTCAGTCAGTTTTTATGTTGATTTATTTGTCAGTTTTTGTGTGGATTTATTATCTCCTTTGATGTTATAGATATAAATCTTCAGAAAGTGACGTAATGCTTGATTTGCTCACTCCCCCTCAAAAGTGAGGCTTGCCAGCTCATACTGCCATATTATCTCCACCTTCAGTTCCTTTGCACTCCTGGTGCAGTAAGTGCTGATGGAAAAACCAAGCAAATGTTGTCTTCTGAAAATTTACAACAATTCTGTGATTCATTGATTCTTGTATGCTGTGAAATTTCCTCTGTTATACGGTATTCCAATGTTCTGGGGCAGATTGTTTCCATATTTTCCAGCATCTGTTACCATATGTAACTCTGACAGATCTTGTTTTCTCCAAATGTGTACAGATTGCTTAGAAGTCAGCTTTGAGTCACTCCACAACCAATTTTAGCTCTTTCCAGTGTGTCCTGGGGTTTCTGTCTCCTTTAACACCTTTAAATTCTCAGCCCACTGATGCTTCAACATCACATTTACACCTGGTGTCCTAGATGCACCTTCATTTCACTCTCTAAATCTATATTTTATTATTCTTAGTGTTATTTTAGATATTTTAATCATTAAATTAATAGTGATAAAGGTTGTGTTACTATAGGTGCAGGAGTCTTAAACTAATAAATTGTTCATAATTTAATCACACCTAATTGTAGTTTATTTGCCTCCCAGTCTGTAATCTTCTATAGTAAATATATAAATATACACAATACTGTGAATGTGTGTGTCATTGGCATGAAAAAATGCAATGTTTCAATACAGCACCTGCTAAAGGCTGCAGAAATATATCTCCCGATGGATGCACAAAAGAAATGCCATCCAGTCCATCTGCTGTGATGTCATCAACGTAGGCCACATCTCCACCTAACCAAATGTTTTAAATGTGATGCTGTCATTGCAAACAACACAAAAGAATTCCTTTGTTCTTTCTGATTTGAGATAATATCAGAAAAGGTAGAATACCTCTATACACAACTTAGTTAAGTTTTCATTTATTCATATTAAAGTTGTCTACAATGTTAAGAGCATTAATAAATGCATGTTTAATATATTAGACAAAAAATCTGACTTCCTCAGGTTTTTAATTTTAGTACTTCTATTAAAATGATCCAGAAGAAGCAGACTTTTTTGTAAAAGATAGAATGTTGTTATTGAACATATTGTGTTGGTGACAAACACATTTTCTGAAATTATTCTTCCAAAACAGTACATTAACTGTGTATAATCATTGTATGTATTATATTTCAGATGATGGTAATGAATATTATTTGTTTACATTTTGTAAGCTGTACAGTTTTACCTTACCTGGACCATATTGTAAGACTTTTAGTAATACAAGAATCTGCTATATTAAATCAATCTATTTTGTAGCACTTAAGAAAATCTTAGAAAATGGCAGGCTAAAACAAAATATCTTCCATTACCAAATTATTTTGGCTACACAGATCATCTGCTGAATGACAATGTTAAATATATTTTTTTATTAATAATTTTATTATCATTTTATATCATTTTATTACCTTATAGAAGGTAGATTCATAAGCATCCATTAGAATTACTTTATTTTTATTAAAATAATGAAACTGACTGTCAAATAAGAGTTGTTAAATGCACATTAAAAATTGTGGAAAAAAGAAGTGATATTGTCACCACTTGACAGAAACCACTGCTGATAAAAAAAATGGTAAAAGGAAAGGTCTTAGCTATTTAAGACAAGTGTGCCCAACAATAACTAATAACATTAATACAGAAGGCATTTGTTTTTGATCTACAAATCCAACATATCATGAATGACAATCAATTTGAATACCTGCTGATAGGACCCTCATCTAAATTATGTGGAACTCATTTAAGGATGTTGCTGACAATTTCCTAAGAAAATATCAAGTGTCACACTACATTTAGGTCCATAAATATTTGGCCAGAGACAACATTTTTCTAATTTTGGTTCTGTAAATGACAACAATGAATTTTAAACAAAACACTTCAGATGCAATTGAAGTTCAGACTTTCAGCTTTAATTTAGTGGGTTTAACAAAGTGATTGCATGAGAATCTGGGAAACTAAAGCATTTTATAAACACAATCCCTTCATTTCAGGGGCTCAAAGTAATTGGACAAATTAAGTAATTGTAAATAAAATATTTGTTTCTAATACTTGGTTGAAAAAACTTTGTTGGCAATGACTGCCTGAAGTCTTGAACTCATGGACATCACCAGAGCCATCACACTGCCTCCACTGTGTTTTACAGACGATATGGTATGCTTTGGATCATGAGCTGTACCACGCTTTCACCATACATTTTTCTTTCCTTCATTCTGGTAGAAGTTGATCTTGGTTTCATCTGTCCACAGAATGTTTTTTCCAGAACTGTGCTGGGTTTTTTTTTAGAAGTTTTTAGCAAAGTCCAATCTAGCCTTTTTATTCTTGAGGCTTAAGAGTGGCTTGCACCGTGCAGTGAACCCTCTGTATTTACTTGCATGCAGTCTTCTCTTTATGGTAGACTTGGATATTGATACGCCTACCTCCTGGAGAGTGTTGTTCACTTGGTTAGCTGTTGTGAATGGGTTTATCTTCACCATGGAAATTATTCTCTGATCATCTAGCACTGTTGTCTTCTGTGGGCATCCAGGTCTTTTGGCATTGGTGAGTTTACCAGTGCTATATTTTTTTCCCTCAAGATGTACCAAACTGTAGATTTTGCCACTCCTAATATTGTAGAAATTTCTCGGATGGGTTTTTTCTGTTTTCTCAGATTAAGGATGGCTTGTTTCACCTGCATGGAGAGCTCCTTTGACCGCATGTTTTTTTTTAACAGCAAAATCTTCCAAATGCAAGCAGCATGCCTAATATCAACTCCAGGCCTTTTGTCTGCTTAATTGAGAATGACATATCGAAGGAATTGCCCACACCTGCCCATGAAATAGCCTTTGAGTCAATTGTCCAATTATTTTTGGTCCCTTTATAAACAGGGTGGCACAGGTTAAGGAGCTGAAACATCTAAACCCTTCATCCAATTTTAATGTGGATACCCTCAAATAAAAGCTGAAAGTCTAGACTTTATGTCCATGTCAATTAGATAATTATAAATTGAACATATTTCAGTCAACAGGTAAAAAAACAAAATTTGCGTCAGTGTCCAAATATATATGGACCTAACTGTATATCAAACTGGTTAAACCTTAATAAAACATTTTATAGCTAACAGTGCAGTGATGTGCATCATTCATTCATTCATTATCTTCCGCTTTATCCTCTATTAGGGTCGCGGAGGGGTTCCCCATGCCCATCCAGGGGAGAATGTTTCGGGCATGGGCAGAAACACCCAGTACAGGGCGCCAATCTATTGCTGGGCACACATTCACTCACTCACTCACACAGACACATACACACTCTATATGGGGTTTTTGGACTGTGGGAGGAAACCGGAGCGGACACGGGGAGAACAAGAAAACTCCACCCAGACGGGGATTTGAACCAGGAATCCCAAGCGCTGAGAGGTGATCGTGCTAACCACTAAACCACCCGTGATGTGCATCATGTCATTTTTAATTGATTTCCTTAACTGGAGTCAGCTGAGAGAGACACACCAAAGCAGGAGGTGCGCAGCAATTCATTTGTACATTATCTTCTGCTTAATCTTCTTAAATGTGATTTAAGGTCTTACAACACCTAAAGTCTTACAAAATCTGTCCATCACTTTGTTCACTTATTCAACCTAGTGACATTTTTTGAATGCATTTGTATATTAGGAGACATTTAGAAGACAATATAATGTCTTTGAAATATTTGTGAATATGACTTAGTATACTAACCTCTGTATCCCCCTCCACCTCCTCCAGCAGTACAGGCACCTCCTCCTCCTCCAAACCCTCCAAAAGTGGCCCAGCTGAGTTTGGACAGAGCATGGGGGCAAGGTGAGCCTCCTTCTGCACCTTCATAAAGAGATTTTCCTGCCCAGTAGTGACTAGTGTAGTCTTTCCATCCACCGCCCCCTCCTTTAAAGATCATAGATTTAAAACCATATTATAAACTATTTAGTTTGATTTTACTTATTAATCTGGAACAAAAAACACTTTCTCTTAAAATATTGTAATAATGTACTGTAATACTGTAAAATGTAACTTTTTGCCTCTCAGATTAATGGTTTAAGGCAGTTGAGATTGTACCCCATAATCCTTTTCTTTTTCTGGCCTGTTTTCCTCTGCATGCCTGGGTTTTTTCTTTCTACCTTATGTCCACCAAAGTTGCCAACATGGGCCTTTGGATTAGTGGCCTTGTTATACTTGTATACTTGTTATACTTTCCTCTTGGATGGACCTGTGGAATGGGCAAGGTAGTGACCAAGGTGAAGACCATGGCGTTCCAGTCCTTGGTTGCTGATTCTAGGAACATGGAACATAACCTCTTTGACAGGAATAGGGCCTGATCATGGGTGCGAGGTTAAGAGGTACTAACTAGATATAGTTAGGCTCACCTCGACACAGTGTGAGCTCTGGAACCAGTCTCCTTGAGAGGGGCTGTATTATTTTTTATTCTTGAGTTGACTTTCATGCCTGTACATAATTGATTGATTGATATAACTTATTAATCCCACAATGGGGAAATTCAAAACGTGAGAAAGATTAAATGTAATACATTTGGAAAGGAAAAGACAGGTGATAAAAAAACAGCCCCAAACTATGATCCTCAAGGAGCACAGTTTGGGAACCCAATAATTTTGTGGACATCTGGGGTGTTGCCTCTGGATTGGCAGGCAGGGGTGTTGGTCCCTCTTTTTTTTTTTAAAAAAAGGGGATCAAAGGATGTGTTTCAACTAGAGAGGGATCACACTTCTCAGCCTCCCTGGCAAGGTCTATGCAGGGGTAATGGAGATGAGTCCTGCTAATAGACGAAACTCAGATTGAAGAGGAACAGTGCAGGTTCCGGCCTGGTCTTGGAACACTGGACCAGTTCTATATCCTCTCAAAGATTCTTGAGGGGGCACGGGAGTTATGGGCACTATGGGAGTTAATACAACACTAGACATTTTTTTTCCTGTGCTGTGCTTTCACATATGCAGCACACAGCAAGAGCTCATGGATGCATTCTCACCTTTCTTGGAGGTGTTTTAGTGTCACACTT
The DNA here is from genome assembly GCA_019802505.1 of Corydoras sp. C115. Classification (NCBI taxonomy): domain Eukaryota; kingdom Metazoa; phylum Chordata; class Actinopteri; order Siluriformes; family Callichthyidae; genus Corydoras; species Corydoras sp. C115. The sequence continues at coordinate 3,516,875 of JAFMOC010000006.1, read as the reverse complement.
GTTCTGCCCTTTATCCAATCAACTTTTTCTCATCAATTTTTTGGGTGCAAGTGCTCTGCTTCCACAGGCCAAATAAACCTGCAGGCTCTTTATCCTAATTATTGACATACTTTATTTCAAGCCTTTCTTTCTTCAAATGTTTTCTGAATTGTTATATTTAGGGTGTCTTGTTATTTTTGTACTATTGCTTTTTATTTAGCCTGTTCAAAATTGCTGCCTTGTAGATTGCCTTTATCCTGGATGGCTTTACTCCTGCCTTCACCTCTCTTTTTAGTGCTGCACCCTTTAGTCTACTGTTGCTTTTGCACATTATTTACCAGCTGCATGTGTGAATGGGGCTACACAACTGAAATAAAATTTGGGATTGCCATTAATTGAGGGTTCCTAGACATTTGACAGAATGACAGGTGAAAGTGTGTGTGTGTATTTATTTCTTAACTTGTCTTTGATGGAATACAATTTCTGTTACAGTTAATATAAGAAAAAAATTCTGTTGTTATTTAATGCTTATATTTTAAATACTCATAGACCTGCAGCTCCTGTTCTTCCATTTGTCCCAGGGGCCAGTGTGTCATTTTCATACTGCTCCATAGGAATGCTGTTCAATCTGTTATCAGGGTCCTCCAGATATGCCTTTCCTCCCCCTCCTGCAGCTATTAGCAAAGGCACCAGCTCATCATTGACCATCTGCACCAAGATAGACACCAACACACATAAAATGTTTATAATCATTATAAAATGTTAACACTTTCACATCCAACAGCATTCTGACTTCATTTAGTAATAATAAAAATGAAATTAAAATAATTATTAAAATACTAATTATTAAAAAATAAAATTATTTTTAAAATTAAAAATAAAATTATTATGTTACTAATACTCATAATGGATGGAGGAAAAATGAAAAAAACCTACCTGAAAAATAAACGTGGCTCCCCCACCACCTCCTCCCCCCCCAGCCCATTCAACAGAGGAGCCGTTACTCTCAAACCCGTCCTCTATCACAGAAGACTCGCCTAGGCAAATACTGTGGGTTACAGCATTTTTCTGTAAATTACAATAAGCAAACAGGAAATTTAAGAATAAAGAATCATTACAGTTATTGCAGTAATAGAGTAAATGATGTAATGTTCTAAAGCAGAATAGGCAGACATGAAAAACTGTTAGAGGTATCGTTTTGTTTGTTTTAATTCATTGTTAAAATCTATGCTTACCCCTGGACATGCGTCTTCACCCTGGTGACCAATCAAAATATAGAGAGTGTCACCTTTCTCTAGTAAGAAGATGGCAGAAATTATGACACCATGTGAACGTTTGTTGTGATTTTTTGCTCCTTTTCCTCCAGCAGCTCCATATGCAGAGATCCTGCAGAGAAAAAACAAAGGTGAGCGTAATAGGTCTGATCTCTAAAATATAGGTGTAAAATATAATATAACCAAATATACCATCCAGTTCAATAAATGTTATTCCCCTTTTGAGCTAAGTTCTCACTGGTCTGACAATGCACAAACCATACTTTGGTATTGCAGACCATTGAAGTCCAATTGGGAAACCGAGCACCCATGCTATCCCTGATACATTATATTTCCCCTGGAAAGCTGGTGGCAGGTGGCAGCCCTGCATATAAAAATGCACTGGTGCCTTTCAATTAAGATTTCAGAAATACAATAGATAGCTTGAAAGTAATAAAAATAGTAATAATGCTAAATATAAATGCTAAAACTAACTAATAGCAATCAAATCAATAGCAATCATTGCTTTTGAATTGCCATTTATCAAAAATGAAATGAAACTAATGAAACTGGCCTGGATAGAAATTATAGTACCACTAGAAATGACAGAAAAATAATTTGACAATAAACTTAGGTGTGGTCTGTTTTTAGTAACACAGGTGTCTTTAAAACTTATATTCAGTCAGTCTGTCTATTTAAATGGTGAAAAATCACTGTGATGTTTGGTATAATGGTACCGCACTGAACATAAACCACAGAAACCCAAGGAGATAGTTAGAAGGTTAAAAAGGAGTTTATAGACAGCCATGTTAAATGTAAAGGTTATAAGATCAACTCCATACAGCCTAATGTTCCTGTGACTTCAGGTAGACATACTATTCAAAAGCACATTCTATTCAGAAGATCCACTGGACTGTAGCCAACTGTCCGGTACCTGACTACAAATTAAAGAGACATATGTCATGAGCCAAAAACAACCAAATAGATTAGAGATATACTCCAAGGTCAAAATACAAGGTTTAAGCCGAAGACCACCAATGAAGACAAAACTGTTAAAAGCAAATCATAAAAATCAAGATTGGAAATTTCCAAAATGCATACTGACAAGCCTCATAGCTTTTTAGAGAATGTCCTTGGACAGATAGGAAAAAACTGGGGCTTTCTGGAAAGTGACATTGGCTCTATGTTCAAAATTAAGCATACAAAGGAAAGAACACTATACCTACTGTGAAACATGGAAGTGCCTCCATTATGCTCTAAGGCTGCTATATTGCAGCTGGCACAAAGTGGCTTGAATCTGTGCAGACTACAATGAAATCTTAAGAATATCAAGGTATTCTGGAGTTAGATAGACTAGGCTGCCTAGTATTTTAAATTTTCAAGTTTGATTATCATATACTTTACAAGTCAAGACATGTGTGCAATGAAATTCTTGTGGTGAGACTTCGGAATAAGCAATATACAAAATCATTTTTAAATATACTAAAATCTAACAAAAACATACATATAATCTACACAAAATACATAAAACAATATCAAAAAGCTTGGTCTCCGTAGCAGGTCATGGGTCCTCTGACAGCATAATGTTCAAATGCACAACTTCCCTAAAACCATCCAAAAAGGCATTAGGATAAGGCACTCTTTAAACCTGAGACAGCTCACAAGGATTGTGCCAAAATATCTGTTCAAGGACCAGAAGTCTCATTGACAGTCAAAATAATAGTTTGATTGAAATGATTGCCTCAAAATATGAAATTTTGGGTACCATCATTTATGTTCAGGTGAGGTTTTTTTCAGACTTTTTAAACAATTTCAAGGAATCACAAAAGCATTGTTTGATTTTCATGATTTCTTTTTATTTCAGGGTACCAACCGCATTGTCCATGACTGTATAATAAGAACAATAGAAGCCTCAATAATAATCTATGTGGAGTTACTTCACTTGAGTGCAGTCTAAACATCTGTCAAATACAATATAAACCTAAACTTTTATAATCACAATGTTTTCTAATTATTTTAGTAAGATGGCATGTTTCACATACAATGCCTGATACATTTTGTTATTATCCTATAATTTGTAATATAGCAGTGTTTAAAATATAGGTCTATAGAATTCATAGAAAAACAGTCTTGTCCGTGAAAAAATATTTATGTGGATCTTGGTTAATGAATGCTGTAACCGACTTACATACTGAAGGGTATATTATACCTTTGATACACATATATAATGCAGACATCTAATCAGCTATCATCTGGTGGTGACATGAATTCTAAGTTCAGTAATTCCCTTCTATCCTCTCTTGTTCCCCTCTGGGTCCCCTCCATACGTGATTTTTCTTGTGTCCAATTGAACTTTAAGCTTTAACGAAGGGCACATAGTGTAGTACTTCTAATCAGCTCTCATGACTAACCAGTCAATTACAGCCAATTATCTAAAAAGATTCCATCTTCAAAGCTAGGATTATGGAAAGTGAGGAAATTTAATAATCTACCAATGACTAATCCCAATTTTTTCACCTTCTACCAATGACTTATGTTTTGAAGAGTTTAAAAAGCTAATATTTTGTTAGTGCTTATCTATGCAAAATCTATTTAATGTGTCGATGTCTTCTTATAACATTTAAAAGAATATTAAGCTTCTACCATAAGCACCTGATGTGGATGATAGCAATTTAAACATAAACAACATTGATAAAAAGTGCTTTTTCACAATTGTTACATATAAGACATGCTATTGATATTAAGCATGATCATAAAAAACATTTTTATACTAAAGCCAGGTCATCTGAAATATATAGGAACTCTTATTATGAGTAACAATGATTCCATAATTATATTATAAATTATTTAATTAATTCGTTAAATTATTAAATTATTTAATTAATTCGTTTTACATTCATGTACAGTTTCATTTGAATGAAAACCTACTTGTATTTATTGGTTGCAGGAACTCTCCACATCTGAACACCTCTGAGAGGCCCTTCCTTTCCAACCAACACACTAACATTAGTGTTGCGATAAGAACTGTCGCATTGTGCTTGAGTTGGGCCATGAGGTCCGCTTGCCCCACATGAAGTGAACCACCATGATATTTGGGATGACTCTGAAAAGCATTATTCATTATGTCAAGCCATGACACAGAGACACACACACACACACACACACACACACACAGTATATGTTGTGGTCAATTACCTATATAGCATATAATTAATATGGCTAATAATATATATATATGTTATTGCTTAAATTGTATTCTTGTATTTTTTTTATTATTTTAAGTTTAAAAACTGTTTAAGTTTAAAAACATTGTTGTTTTTAAAGTTCTTTTATATATATATATATATATATATATATATATATATATATATATATATATATATATATATATATATTCATTCATTCATTATCTCCCGCTTTATCCTCTATTAGGGTCGCGGTGGGGTTCCCCATGCCCATCCAGGGGAGAACGTCTCGGGCGCTGGGCAGATAGACCCAGGACGGGGCGCCAATCCATCGCTGGGCACACACTCACTCACACAGACACACTCTATATGGGGCAATTTTGAGAATTCAATTGACTTGATCCATGTTTTTGGACTGTGGGAGGAAACCGGAGAACCCGGAGGAAACCCACGCAGACACGGGGAGAACATGGAAACTCCACCCAGATGGGGATTCGAACCGGGAATCCCTAGTGCTGAGAGGCGAACGTGCTAACCACTAAGCCACCGTGCCGCCCATATATATATATATATATATATATATATATATATATATATATATATATATATATATATATATATATATATATATATATATATATATATATATATATATATATATATATATATATATATATATATATATATATACATACACACAATTCCAGAATATTAATAGCACTTGCTATTCATTTGGTTCATTTATTCATCTTGGGTTTGATTAGAAACCAGATTCACCTGATTTGCTTAAAATGTTCCATACTTCTAGGTAATAATAGCACAGAGAAGAGCGCTACCTAAAAATATAGAAATGCTCTTTTTATTAGGCAATGCAATCTAATAGATGTCAGACCATCTCCTTGCCTCAAAAGTATAAAATAATAAATAATAAATAACAAATCAGACGTTGATATAACGGTCAAGAACTTTACAGCAAAGTGGAAATTGATGAGCGAAACCTTTAAATGTTGGTTCGAAAAGTGGAATTTTCATGCAATATCTAAAGACCTTTAGATTGAGTTAAAGACTTTTACCTCATACCATTTCTTGTACACTGAAGAAAACAGGTCTTTATGGGCAAATAACAAGGAGGAACCCATTGCTTAAAAAAGGTATTAAACAGCTGAACTGTGCCAGAATTTACAAAGACAAACCTCAATCATTTTGGGCAAATATTCTATGTTTTATGGAAATTACATCAAACTAGTATTCAGTGTATTCCAGCATTATGTTTATAAACAAGGAAAAATAAGCAGATAAAGGAAAGTGCACCCTACCTCCAGAAAAACACTGAGGATTATTGGAACAATGAAAAGAAAAAGTGAAAGAATGCTTCATATTGGCTGGGCACATCCAGAATTATATATATATATAGATGGCTGTATTTTCTAGGCTTGTTTTCTTGCTGGAAGGTGATCCCTTGCCTTAGTTACAAGTCTTTTGTAGCCTCTAGGATTAGATTGTAAGACCACCCATTAACTCTGACCAGTTTCCCTGTATCTTTAAAGCATGATCCTGGCACCATTATCTTTTACAGTAGGGATGGTGTGTTCATGGTGACGTCCGGTGTTATTTTTGTGCTACACACATCATCTAGCATTTAGGCCAAAAAGTTCAACTTTGGTCTCTTCTGACCAGAACACGTGATTTAACATATTTGCTGTGTCCTCTACATGGCTTGTGACGAACTGCAAACTGAACTTCTTATGGCTTGCTTTTAAAAATTACTTTCTCCCACCTAAGCTGTGGATTTCAGAGTGACCATGAGAATATTGGCTGCTCTTCTTCTTATTGCTCCTCTTGGCTGGGCTGTTAGTTTAGGTGAACGGCCATGTCTTGGTAGGTGAGCAGTTGTGCTGAACTCTTTTCATTTAATTTTCATCAAATGATGGATTAAACTTTGTATAATGTTGGTCATGATGGTGTTTGATCATGTTATAATGGTTTATAACAAATATCTGAGGCCCTTACCAAACAACTGTTGTCATACTAAAAATACATTACAGACAAGTGTAATAATTAGGTGAGTGAATCGGTGACAAAAAAAAACATATATCATTTTCTTTTTGATTTACATTTATCTGCTACTTTGCTTTGATATCATATAAAATCCCAATAAAAACCTTTTTAAGGTGTAAGTTTAAGGTGTAGAACATGTGAAAATGTTTAAGGGTATTAAGTATATTCTTGCATATTTTTTTAGATTTTAATAATGATACCTGAAACTGATGGTTCAGGAAGTGGGCTCAGGGAGTCTATCTTACTGATGGCACTGGCATTCTGTTCATGCTCAGGAAATCTGGCTTTTAGATCTGTTAAAATCACAAAGACAAAAGGGTATTGAATAAAATCAATCAGGAGGACTATGCAGCCTATATAATTTGGCTTGCATATGTATATACTTTACTCATACTTAATTTTACTAATGATAAAAAATGTTGTGCAGCAAGTATAATTCAATTTAAACAAAATTTAATTACAAACAATAAAGATAAAGATTTAGAAAACACTCCCAAAAGCTATTGGAAAACTACACATTGGCATTTACTAAAGCATACATATTATTAAAAATAAACAATACTATAATTTTTTGTTCTAAACATAATTGTATTGACATTTAAAAATGTAAAGTAATTAAATCAAAAATCTAAATGAAATCAAATTTTCTTTGTCACATGTACAGTAATTCACAATACAACTTGCAGCGAAGTGCTTGGTAGTACAGTCTGCTCACATGAGGCTATCTACAGGTGAAAAAAAGTTTAAAAAAGCTTTTTAAAAAGTTTTCATTTACATTAAAAGATTAAAATAAATGATTATCAAAACTTCAAATGCCCCAATTAAACCAACTGTGGAATGTCCTATAAAGGACAAATGCTTGTTTTAAAAATATGTAAATATTCATTCATTCATTTTTTAACCACTTTTCCTAATTAGGTTTAGCAGACTTGAGACTAGCACATTGTTTATTGGACATAAAGTCATAAAAAATCTCTTGACAGCTCACCAGGCCACTGCAATGCAGGCACACAAACATTCCCACATAATGCAGTTTAGTATTGTTATTTTATCTAACTTTACTATGTTTGGACTCTAAGCCAGAGCTCTGTAAGGTAACACACTCTGACATGTGGAAAACACATTTTACAAAACAAAAACTATGCAAAAGGGACCCAAGGTGTACACTACTTACCATGCCACAGTGATGACCCCAAAGTAAATGTACTCAAATTAAAAGCATTTTATATTACCAAAACAGATATATTGATACAAAATTCTATGCCTCTGAAAACTACATGTTCACAAAAAGCCTTATGGATGTTTTGCTTTGAAACACTATTCTGTGGCTTGCAAACCTGACCTTTCAGGAAAAAATGCCCAATGTTGTTTTGTTTAAAAGGAAATATACAAATTAAAAACTTGGTGTTGTGTCTGTGTCAGTGCAGCACTGCATCTATTGAAGCATAACTGAATATGGATTCTAGGATAATAATTTTAACGTTATCAAAAAAAAAAACTCTTTAACTAGCTATACAGTAAAGTAGCTAGACAGTTAGAAATCATTTGTAAAATTGTATGATATTTATGAATCAACATTTAATACATTTAACTTTAACTGCATAATGTCTAAATGTAGATTAATGGAATAATTTATTCTAAAAATTTACAAATGACTGTTTTGTCATTTTTAAATGTATAACAAGAAAAATTGTTTGCTGGTATGATTTCTAGCTAGTATGATTTCAAGAGAATGTGTGTTTGTGTGTGGTTATGCAAAAGGTCACCTGTATCAAAACATGCCGCACTTAATGAAATGTCATCCACTGCAATGTCGGCTTTTGAGCCAGCAGCCCATAGTGCATGCACTTTAAGTCGGAAACTGCAAAAAAGAATTACGTTAAAATAAAAGCTGAGGCAATTATTGTGGTTATTTTAAAATCAAAACCTATATACATTGGCATAAGCCCCCATAAGAATATCTAAATTTAACTAAAATCTGTGCACAATATACTGTAACTGATACCTTAATAAGCACAGTCATGGCCAAAAGTTTTGAGAATGACACAAATATTATATTTTCACATGATCTGCTGCCCTCTGGTTTTTATGTGTGTTTGTCAGATGTTTTTATCACATTCATTCATTCATTCATTCATTATCTCCCGCTTCATCCTCTATTAGGGTCGCGGTGGGATTCCCCATGCCCATCCAGGGGAGAACGTCTCGGGCGCTGGGCAGATAGACCCAGGACAGGGCGCCAATCCATCACTGGGCGTTTTTATCACATACAGAAATATAGTTGCAATCATGAGTAACAAAAGCTTTTATTGAAAGTTAGAATGAATTAATGCAGCAAGTCAATATTTGCAGTGTTGACCCTTCTTCTTCAGGACCTCTACAATTCTCCCTGGCATGCTCTCAATCAACTTCTGGACCAAATGCTGACTGATAGCAGTCCATTCTTGTACAATCAATGCTTGCATTTTGTCAGAATGTGTAGGTTTTTGTTTGTCCACCCGTCTCTTGATGATTGACCACAAGTTCTCAATGGGATTAAGATCTGGGGAGTTTCCAGGCCATGGACCCAAAATCTCTATGTTTTGTTCCCTCAGCCATGTAGTTATCACCTTTGCTTTATGGCAAGGTGCTCCATCATGCTGGAAAAGGCATTGTTGATCACCAAACTGCTCTTGGATGGTTGAGAGAAGTTTCTCTCGGAGGACATTTTGGTATCATTCTTTATTCATGGCTGTGTTTTTAGGCAAGACTGTGAGAGAGCCGATTCCCTTGGCTGAGAAGCAACCCCACACGTGAATGGTTTCAGGATGCCTTACAGTTGGCATGAGACAAGACTGGTGGTAGCGCTCACCTCGTCTTCTCCGAATAAGCTGTTTTCCAGATGTTCCAAACAATTGGAAAGGGGATTCATCAGAGAAAGTGACTTTACCCCAGTCCTCAGCAGTCCACTCCCTGTACCTTTTGCAGAATATCAGTCTGTCCCTGTAGTTTTTTCTGGAGAGAAGTGGCTTCTTTGCTGCCCTCCTTGAGACCAGGCCTTGCTCCAAGAGTCTCCGCCTCACAGTGCGTGCAGATGCACTCACACCTGCCTGCTGCCATTCCTGAGCAAGCTCTGCACTGCTGGTAGCCCGATCCCGCAGCTGAAACACTTTTAAGAGACGGTCCTGGTACTTGCTGGTCTTTCTTGGGCGCCCTGGAGCCTTTTTGGCAACAATGGAACCTCTCTCCTTGAAGTTCTTGATGATGCGATAGCTTGTTGACTGAGGTTCAATCTTTCTAGCTGCGATACTCTTCCCTGTTAGGCCATTTTTGTGCAGTGCAATGATGACTGCATGTGTTTCTTTAGAGATAACCATGGTTAACAGAAGAGAAACAATGATGCCAAGCACCAGCCTCCTTTTAAGGTGTCCAGTGGTGTCATTCTTACTTAATCATGACAGATTGATCTCCAGCCCTGTCCTCATCAACACCCACACCTGTGTTAATGGAGCAATCACTGAAACGATGTTACCTGGTCCTTTTAAGGTAAGGCTGCAATGAATTTGAAATGTGTTTTGGGGGATAAAGTTCATTTTCTAGGCAAATATTGACTTTGCAATTAATTGCTGTTAAGCTGATCACTCTTTATAACATTCTGGTGTATATGAAAATTGCCATTATAAAAACTGAAGCAGTAGACTTTGTAAAAATTAATATTTGTATCATTCTCAAAACTTTTGGACATGACCGTACATTTAATTATTTCTACACTCACTGCTCATTTTTTCAGTTCCATTTACCAAATAAATACACAATGCATTTTTACACTTACAGATTTTAGTCAACCTGTTTCTCTGCATACTTTGTTATTCCCCATTTAGAGTTCTCTAAAGGTCAGGACAGTGTCAATTATATATACTGTACCATCAATTATACCTGTAGTACACTACCTGTATCTGTAGTGGTCTTATAAGATTTGTGATCATTAATGAACTACAAAGTGTATCCAACGATGTGTAAGTAGTAAAGTGGCTGGTAAGTGTAAATTTCCACCCAATATGTTCTATTGGTGTCAAACAACATTCATTCAAAATTCAAGATTTCATTACCCAGCAGGGAGATTATTAATCTGGATAGTGATGGCTTGCCAGATATCTTTCCACTGTCCAGTCCTCGTCCATACTAAAGGAACCAGTGAAGTACTGTTCTCTTCTATCGACAGCGATACTGTACCATTAAAGTTTCCATACAGATAGAGGGAGAAGTGCAACTATAAGGTATACATAAAAAAATGCATAATCAATATGAATAAATGCTTACCAGCTTTACTAATTTAATACAACTTTATTTTATTTATATTGTGATTTCTATAACATACTATAGACTTGTCACAAAACTGCTTCACAAAAACCCCAAAGCATTGTAAGTAAGTAAGTAGTAAGTAACTTTTATTTATAGAGCACTCTAAACACAACTTGCGTTGACCAAAGTACTGTACATTTTTCAACAACTAATAAGAACTTAAAAAAGAACATAAAAGCAAACAGATTTAACAAACCATGACATTATATACATAAACATATGCATATCTATAAAAAAGGCTAAAAAACAGCTGCTCAATTATTCAAATGCCTGCCTATTTATTGTGATAAAAATAATAAATGATTTTAAGTCTATTGGAGACTAATGCTCGTAGGATGGAAGGCAGGAGAACTCCACAGCAGGGACACCGAGACAAAGAATGAAATTGTGAATAAGAGTCTGAGTAGGTATGGTGTAGAATTTTACCTGTGCATGTTAATTTGGTGTGGACAAAGGGAGAGAGATGACACTAAAAATAGGAGTCGGCAGCTTGGCAGCTTACTGTAATTGTTTGTGTTTCTCTATCTCTGTCTGTAGTTCCACATTCCAGTCAGTGTTTTTGGTCTGTCAAATCCTGTCTTTAATCTTCATTGAGGGTGGGAATGTTACACTGGTACAAAAAACCCAGGACATGTCACATAGCCCGATGGAGACAACAGTGTAATGTACAGCTCCAGTTCACCCCCAGGCGCATAGTCAAAGAAGAAATTGGAAAGTTGGAGTTGGGCTGTAATAAGCAGATTATTACAGCAACTGACAAAAACAAGAGGATCAAGCACCTGCTGCTCCTGTATACCCATCCAAAAACAGAACCTGTAGGATGCATGAAGGAAAAGAGCCCAGGGGCAGCCTGGCTTGGGAGGAGGGGATCAACAGTACCCTTGAGTGCAATCGTATTTAAACTGGGATAATACGTTCCAATTGAAATTTCAGCATTTACTGCATAGAGTGTATGACTCGTGTGGTCTGCAATGACACAGTGGTTATTGTGCATTTTCAGCCCAGCGAGCACTAAGCTAAAAAAAAAATATGTATAGCGAGCTAGAGGCAGTTAATTAAACAAAGTGACTGCACTCACTTAGGAAATGCAACAGAACTGGATCAGTTGATGGGGCTGTGTTGATAAAGCTCTGCCCAGGTGAATGTTTGTGTGTAATGTGTTCCAAGACTGTTTTCTGTAGTTTCTTGTCTCTTGTTTTACAGATTTGTGTTGTGGATTTGGAAAGCCACCATGCCTGGCCCATGATCGCACCCCGCACAGCCAGCTGAATACTAGATCAGAATAACCATGACTATTTTCTAAAACATTTTAGGCCAAAAATAATATATGGAAAATAGATTAAGTGCAAATTTGTGAATAAATGGTGTAGTAAGAAAAGTGGGTAAAGTAATGAATTTCACATGCGACTGGTATGTCTGTTGTGTCTGTTGAGAAGTGAATCTCAGAACAGAGAGAAAACAGAAACAAGTCTCAACTACAAGAATAAAATACGATTGCAGCATGCTGAAAGAGTTATGTTCGTGTTGTTCTTTGTCTGCAGTTCCAAATGGCAACCGGATGGTGATCTTTGTTAGCAAAATCATGTTTTGTGTCTGAAAAATCACCCTCACCCTTGTTATTTCTTGGCATGCTACAGTACATAAACATATTTACAATAAGGACAATTTAATTTATTTAATTTGGTTTATATACTCACATGCTTTGGACTATAATCAAAAATCATAGCTCCTGAGGGAAACCCAAGTTGACAAGGTAAGAACATGCAAACACCAAAGCAAAATGACCCTAGTTACCCTACCCCTAGCCCAGGACCCTCTTACACAAGCACTAAAAGCTTTGCCATTATGCAGCAAAAATGTCTAATTTTCAAAGATGAACACTGCAGTGGAACTGAGATTTATTTAGCATAAATGAACATGGAAAGGAACCATTAGTGATCTCAACTATTACTAAACACATGAAAAAAAAACATCTGTAATAAAATAATAGAGGAGATAAATACAGCAGACTAAAGCCAAACACACATGATTTAAAGAAACAGTTTAAGCATAAATTTAATGGTAAAACGTGGCTTTGAGGCACACTGGTCTCATGAATCACAACTGAGGTTTTCTTTTCTAATTAGATATTCTCTGTTCCTGTTAATAAGCACAAGTGCAACCGAGCACTCTCACCTGACAGTCTTGGCTAAATTGAATTATCTGGAGGACAGGACTGTAAATGGAAGCTTCACTGATGTTGCCATCACCTCGGACCTTAAGAAACAGGAAGTTGCCTGTAAACAGAAAAAAAGAACATCAAAAAATGTTGATAATATTTTATCATTTTTGAAAAAGTATAAGACCACTATTAATAAAGTTAAAAATTAAGTGAAAACTGTCTTTTTAGTAATCTTGTTTTATAGAACTGGATATGAATGCATTCAGCATGATAAATGTAGTCTGATGAATCACAATATCAAGGTTCTTTCTAAATTCACATAATCAGAATTTAACTTTTGATGAAGTAGAAAATGGACTATAAAAAATATTTGAATAATTTTAACACATTTAAGTAAATTTTTAAAAAAGAAACCATCCATCCATTAACTTCCGCTTGTCCGGGGTTCGGATCACGGGGGCAGCAACCGAAGTAGGGAGACCCAGACCTCCCTCGCCCCAGCCACCTCCACCAGCTCGACTAGGGGAACCCCGAGACGTTCCCAGACCAGCTGAGAGATATAATTCCTCCAGCGTGTCCTGGGTCTTCCCTGGGGTCTCCTACCAGCTGGACTTGCCTGGAACACCTCCCTAGGAAGGCTCCCAGGAGGCATCCTTACCAGATGTCCGAACCACCTCAACTGGCTCCTTTCGACGCGGAGGAGTAGCAGCTCCACTCCGAGTCTCTCCCGGATGACCGAGCTTCTCACCCTATCTCTAAGGGAGAGCCCAGCCACCCTGCGGAGAAAACCCATTTCGGTCGCTTGTATTCGCAATCTTGTTCTTTCGGCCATTACCCAAAGCTCATGACCATAGGTGAGGGTCGGAACGTAGATTGACTGGTAAATCGAGAGCCTTGCCTTATGGCTCAGCTCCTTCTTTACCACAACGGACCGATATAGGGTCCGCATCACTGCTGACCCCGCGCCGATCCGTCTGTCAATGTCACGCTTCATCTTACCATCGCTCGTGAACAAGACGTGAACGAGATACTTAACAAGACGTGAAGGAGATACTTAAACTCCTCCACTTCAGGCAAGATCTGATCCCTGACTCAGAGAGGACTCTCTACCCTTTTCCGACTGAGAACCATGGCCTCAGATTTGGAGGTGCTGATTTTCATCTCGGCCGCTTCACACTCGACTGCAAACCGATCCAGTAAGAGCTGAAGTTCGCAGCCTGATGATGCTAACAGGACAGGTCTGCAAACAGCAGTGACGTGATCCTCAGATCACCAAACTGGACACCCTCCGTACCCTGGCTGCGCCTAGAAATTCTGTCCATATAAATTATGAACAGAACCGGTGACAAAGGACAGCCTTGACGGAATCCAAACCTCACTGAAAACAAGTCCGACTTACTGCCGGCCACGGGAACCAAGCTCCTGCTTCGCAAATACAGGGACTGAATGGCCCGTAGTAAGGAGCCATGTACCCCATACTCACGAAGCACCTCCCACAGAATACCCCGAGGGACACAGTTGAAAGCCCTCTCCAGATCCACAAAACACATGTAGACTGGTTGGGCAAACTCCCATGAACCCTCGAGGATCCTGGAGAGAGTGAAGAGCTGGTCCAGTGTTCCACGACCAGGACGAAAACCACACTGCTCCTCCTGGATCCGAGGTTCGACTATCAGTCAGACTCTCTTCTCCAGTACCCCTGCATAGACTTTGCCGGGGAGGCTGAGGAATGTAATTCCCCTGTAGTTGGAACACACCCTCCGGTCTTAAAAAGAGGCACCACCACTCCCGTCTGCAATTCCAGAGGCACTGCCCCCGATGACCATGCAATGTTGAAAAGGCGCGTCAGCCAAGACCACCCCACAACATCCAGAGCTTTGAGGAACTCCGGGCGGATCTCATCCACCCCAGAAGCCCTGCCACCAAGGAGCTCTCTGACTACCTTAGCGACTTCAGCCACAGTGATGGACAATCCTCCTCCCGGGTCCTCTGACTCTGCCTCCTCTCCGGAGGGCATATTGGTGGGATTGAGAAGGTCCTTGAAGTATTCCTTCCACTGCCTAATGACGTCCCCAGTCGAAGTCAACAGTGCACCACCTCCACTATATACTGTGTTAGTGGCACACTGTTTTCCCCTCCTGAGACACCTGACAGTTTGCCAGAATCTTCTAGGAGCCGACCGAAAGTTATTTTCCAAGGTCTCACCAAACTCCTCCCACGCCCGGGTTTTTGCCTCCGCGACGCACAAAGCCGTAAATCGCTTGGCCTGTTGGTAGCGGTCAGCTGCTTCTGGAGTCCCACAAGCCAACCATGTCCCATAGGACTCCTTCTTCAGCTTGACGGCATCCCTTACACGGGGTGACCACCACCATGTTTGAGGGTTACCGCCACGACAGGCACCGACTACCTTGCGACCACAGCTCCTGTCCGCCGCCTCAACAATGGAGGAACGGAACATGGCCTATTCAGACTCAATGTCCCCCAGCTCCCCCGGAATGTGGTTGAAGCTCTGACGGAGGTGAGAGTTGAACATCCGTCTGACGGGTTCTTCTGCCAGACATTCACAGCAAACCCTCACTATACGTTTAGGTCTGCCTGGTCTGACTGGCATCTTCCCCCGCCATCTGATCCAACTCACCACCAGGTGGTGATCAGTTGACAGCTCAGCTCCTCTCTTCACCCAAGTGTCCAAGACACATGGCCGCATGTCCAATGACACAACTACAAAGTCGATCATTGAACTGCGGCCTAGGGCATCCTGGCGCCATATGCACTTATGGGCACCCTTGTGCTCGAACATGGTGTTCGTGATGGACAAACCGTGATTTGCACAGAAGTCCAACAACTGAACACCGCTCGGGTTCAGATCAGAGAGGCCGTTCCTCCCAATCACACCTCTCCAGGTCTCACCGTCATTGCCCACGTGAGCGTTGAAGTCCCCCAGTAAGACTACAGAGTCTCCAGGGGGAGCACTTTCCAGTACCCCACCCACAGACTCCAAGAAGGCTGGGTACTCTGAACTGCCATTCGGCACATAAGCGCAGACAACAGTCAGTACCCGTTACCCAACCCGAATGCGTAGGGAAGCTGCCCTCTCGTCCACCGAAAAAAACCAAACATGCACGCGTCAAGCTGGGAGGCCACGAGAAAGCCCACACCTGCCCGACACCTCTCGCCATGGGCAACTCCAGAAAAGCACAGAGTCCAGCCCCTCTCAAGGAGATTGGACCCAGAACCCGAGCTGTGCATTGAGGTGAGCCCAACTATATCTAGCCGGTATCTCTCAATCTCCCGCACCAGCTCAGGCTCCTTCCCTGCCAGTGAAGTGACGTTCCAAGTTCCAAAAGCCAATTTCACCAACTGAGAATCGCGATGCCCAGGCCCAAGCTTATGGCCACCACCCGATCCAGACTGCACTGAACCCCTATTACTACCCCCCCACAGGTAGTGAGCCCATTTGAGGGGGACTGTAGCTTATAAAACTCAAACTGTAGCTTATAAAACTCAAACTCTAACCTTGCCTGTCCTCAGTTTTCAATTATTGGGATCTGTCACATTTGGTGCTCAAAACCCAGATTTAAAAACCAGTTTGATATGCAAACATGGAGTCCTCATCATGACAATGCTTTTTGAATCAAACAAAAATGTATAATGATGCAGGAGTGTACCTCTAGCTGGTTTGAGAGAGTTGTGGAGACATGGTGCTGTCTGAAGAACCAAAAACTAGCCACATTGCTGTCAGGAGAGGCATATGTTTCATCATATCAGGTTTCTTGACTGAACATGCTACTCAACTGTTAGTTCAAGCCCTCATCCTATCCCAGCTTGCTTATTGTAATGCGTTGCTTCCCGGTCTCCCAGCTTCCACAATCAGGCCTCTACAACTAATTCAGAACTCTGCAGCCCCACCTGTATTCAACCAGCCCAAGCGAACTCATGTCACTCTACTTCTCATTT
The DNA here is from genome assembly GCA_019802505.1 of Corydoras sp. C115. Taxonomy (NCBI): domain Eukaryota; kingdom Metazoa; phylum Chordata; class Actinopteri; order Siluriformes; family Callichthyidae; genus Corydoras; species Corydoras sp. C115. The sequence continues at coordinate 3,499,941 of JAFMOC010000006.1, read as the reverse complement.
CTCTCCATTGGCTCCCTGTAGCCGCTCGCATTCAGTACAAGTCATTGACTCATGTGTACAGGACCATTTTTGGATCTGCACCCTCTTACCTTCACTCTATCTTTTCAAAATACACTCCGGTTCATTCACTTCGCTCTAGTGATGATTGTCGCCTGGTGATTCCACCTCACCGAGGAGCTAATTCTCACTCCGTGGGGTTCACCACTGCAAAATGGTGGAACGACCCAACCCTGTCCATGAGGCAGAGTCACTTGCCATTTCTAAGAAATGACTGAAGACGTATCTTTTTAAGAACGTATCTTTTTCTTGTTGAAAAATAAACGGGGGGAGGGGGATGCCAGAGGATCTGATAATGATCAGGTTTGATAATTTTACAGTGTAGCTGGTTTTCTCCATAACTACAGACTGGTGGTGTTGTAAGTCGCTTTGGATAAAAGTGTCTACTAAATGTGAGGCCCAGTTATCAGCACAGCAGTTACCAAATGCCAACATGCTGAAATAACTAGACTACTGGTGTACAATCGTACAGTGGATTGGCTGAACCCCTCATGTGGTTTCATGAACTGCCCATTAACCTTAAGAAACTGGCTGGGACAAAGAGTGCTGAAGCAATGTGTAGCCCAAGTGCATGCGGGAACAGCAAAATGGGTTCAGTGCAACTGCTATATGAACTATACAAATGATGAGTGAATAAATGAAATGTTTTTTAAATTGTTAAATGGTAACCAGCATGGTTTATAAGACAGGTTAAGTCCTTTAATCAAATGCTAGTCAATTTTTTTTATCACATGCTCACCCTGACTCCTTGTGGAGCTGAACTCTCTATGGCCCAAGCCTCCAATGTTGCTTGTTTGCAAATTAAGCTGTGTCTTAAAATTTAACAAATTTGACTGTCACAAAAAACAACATCTGTCACCTGCTCAGGACCCAAAAATAAAAACAGAAGTGAAGCACTTCTTATAGCAGGCTATTATTGCAGGTTTGTACATAACTTTTGAAACTATCTCAGCCCTTTAATTGACTTTATCAAAAAGGCATCACAAGATCCAGTCCAGCTTTATTCCAAATAAAAATTGCACTGTGTGGTGTTCAAATATTGTATTCTCCTGACTTAATTTTTTCCTTTGTTTTACAGACAGATGCATCAGACTAGGAATTATATAAAAGCTAAATATACAGAAAACAATAACTGCACACAGAACTATCAAAAGTGCTAAAGTTACATCAGGAAAGGGCTGGACTAGGACAAAAAAATCAGCCCTGGCATTTTTGGCTTGGACTGGCCCCTCATAATTAATGGAGCACAACCAACTAGTAATTTATGTATTGGCATGAAGCAGAGTGTTAATTATTCTTGCTCTCTATCCAATATCTTAAAGTTACATTTTTATTTTTTGATAACAATCAGAAAAGGTTCATAGTGATGCATAATACCAACCAAGACAACTAAAACCAAAAGGCTGGAGTTGGCTTCAGACATGCTTATAACTAAATAAATAATAACAACATCGTTTTTTTTTGCCTACATGCATATTAGCAATTTACAGTTAATCATTTATTTCAGAATTCAGAATTGTGGGAAGCAAACAAGTAAATGTACTCAACACTATAGTTACTATAGTTCTACCTACGTTTAAACATACAGGGAGGGGGTGGGGCCACTGTCAAACTATATCCTGATTGGTTCATAGGCCAATGGGTCACCCCCTTTAAATCATGGGCCAGTTTCTCAGTAAAAAAAAGAAAAATATTCAACAGCATCGGCCCCTGAGGACGGTCAGCCCACTGGGAAAATGCCTCTTATGCCAGATGGCCAGTCCAGCCCTGTAATATTTTGCAAAACTGGGATCTAAAAAGCAGGGAAATCTAACGGATTCCTGATGATCATACTTCAGAGTCCTGTACATATAAACCAGCATGAAGAACTGATGACAAACTTGCTGTAGTGCAATAGAGAGGCTGTGATCTGCTGATTTGATTAAAAGATTTCAAAAGCCACATGCTTTGAATAAAACCTGAAACAACTGCTGTCAGTCAGTACTGATTGCCCCTGCACAAATAGGTAATGTAATTTTACTCGCCCCACTCTCAACTGTAAACAGAAGTAAAAAACTGGTAAAAAAGAGTACATGGCTAACAAATGGGTGGTCCCAATACCCCACAAATACCTACGAGGGCTTTTACACACCCCTCTCCAATGTCTACACCACATAAAAATGCCTTCATGTGTATTGCTTATTGGTATCTGCTCCTTCAACCTTTCAAATTCCATGTCGTCCACAGTCCTGGGGCAAGAGAGGTCGCATTTTCTTCTTGCCCAGTTTAACAGTGGGAACATGTGCCCTCTATTTGCTGAACAAAAAAAATACATACTAGATACCATTTATCCTTTAATTACTCTCCAAAGTCTTCTCTCCCGTTACAGATCAGTTTTTGTTTGAGAAAAGATGGTGGACTCAAGACAAACGGTAAAGGAAAGAAAAGTGGTGATGATTAAAAAAGAACAAGATTCTAAAAATAATGAACAGAGAGGCACCAACATATACCTGGTGTCATATACCTATGTGTGAACGCCACTTGCACTATCTACTTTATTTAAAACTAATACACTTTTATTTTACTTAAGAAATCTGGATTTAGTTGAAATCTTGCCTAACTCAAGTCTTTCTTCTGTCACAGTCTGAGTGTAGTATATACAATTTAATAAATTTGAATTACATTGCCCACCACATCACATTAAGGTTACTTTTAAAGCTTGGCCTACTTATTACATCATCTTTCACATTCACCTTGTGTGGATTGAAGTGCTGTTCCTAAAAGGTCAGATCTAATAGACAGCAGTTCTCCACTGGTCCATATCCATAATGTCTGTCTTTCAGAAACTGACCACCCACAGGGGCCAACTTCAAATGAGCAGTATGATCCGAATGGCATTCTATCTGCAAGGACAAGATACAAAAATAATATCAATAAAGCACACTGTATCCAGTAAATATACAGCTTTAATCATCGTTGTGTAATAAGCTTCTTAATCAAAAATGAAACATAGGGCTACAATGATTACCATCATTTTGGACTTTTGGTTTAAAAATATAAATCACAATGTATTTTTTCAAATAAAACTTATGAAACTTTTAAATGGAGAAGGAGACTCGAGAAATGCATTATCATTAGAAAGTAAAAGCACTCAATTTGACAATTTGACTTTTAGATCATTGTTAATAGTCCTGGTATATATTTAATGGAATTATTAATATTGCTTTTATTTATTACATATGAGAAAGCATGTCAATGGAATTAGTATTTTTTTTTAGTTTTACATCAAACATAGTCCACACGAAGCGAGTTTCACAGTCATGTGGCTGAATGAGACATGCAGGTTATTACTGTAGATGATTATCTTTAAGTTTATGTGAACTATATTATATAAAGTAAACTGTAACCCCCAATTTTAGCATGACTGAGAAAGATAACATTTCAGAAAGACTAAAAATGACTTTTGATTTTTTTTTATCTTTTCATCGTTGTTAATTAACTGCACAATTCCTAAACCTAGAGGTATACTGAAAAGACTATGTATAAATAACTTGGTGAAGATTTTTCTTTTCAGCAACTGTATCTGAAGTTGCTGTATGGAAAAGCACACACTTATTTATTATTTATTCACATTTATATAACATAGTTTAAGGACATTTTACAATAAATAATCTGAACAAAGCAAAGCAGTCGTCTGCAGACTTTTAGTTAGCATACAGAAGGGCGCACATTCACACACACACACACACACACACACACACACACACACACACACACACACACACAGAGCAATTCATTATTTTCAATTCACCCACTAGCATGTTTCTGGTCTGTGGGGAAAATTTTCATTCATCTCACTTTGTCCAGACTCATCAAGCATTATCTATTTCACATATTTCTTTCTTTTCAATAAAAAAAGTATCTTATATAAATTAGAGTGTTTCGCCAGTATTTTGCCTTTAAAATATATACTCAATAGCCATTAGGAATCTATGTGCTATTTTAAAATAAGACAATATATTACACAAAATGGTAAAATTATTAATTATTAATTAATTAATTTTATATACAAATTTTAGATACGGTGTCTAGGTGTCACGGTGGCTTAGTGGTTAGCACGTTCGCCTCTCAGCGCTAGGGATTCCCGGTTCGAATCCCCATCTGGGTGGAGTTTCCATGTTCTCCCCGTGTCCTTGTGGGTTTCCTCCGGGTTCTCCGGTTTCCTCCCACAGTCCAAAAACATGGATCAAGTCAATTGAGTTCTCCAAATTGCCCCATGTAGAGCGTGTGTGTGTGAGTGTGTGCCGAGCAATGGGTTGGCGCCCTGTCCTGGGTGTATCTGCCCAGCGCCCGAGACGTTCTCCCCTGGATGGGCATGGGGAACCCCACTGCGACCCTAATAGAGGATAAAGTGGAAGATAATGAATGAATGAATTTTAGATACTTCAACATACTTACCACAAATGAAACCCTCATCCTCCCCAAGAGGACAGTTTGAGTGGAAATCGCAAACTCTACTTTTGTCAATGCAACCTCCAAAATCACACTGAAAGGTTGAGTTCTCCTCACAGTTCGCATTTGTCTCTAAGCCAGCATGTTCTGTGAGGGATAAAAGAGTCAGAAAGGATGTAGCAGAAGTCCAGTAGATCTGATATCCATATAATAATGAATTCAAAAAACATTGCTCTGTCTTTATCAGCCTGTATCCTTTTATTAAATAAAAATGGTGAGTAAATCCTATTTAATGCAAAAACATTTATAACTTCATTATAAAAGTTATTTAAAAGATTGCAGTGAACTCACCAATGTTACAGTCCATTAGCTTCAGCGAGTCAATTGCCAACTGTCCAGCATTCTGCAGACTACAAGAAGTGTACTGAACTGTTACCTGAAAGGGTTCATCTATTTTTCCAATTGGTGCTTCTAAAACCTTCCAAGATTCCCTAGTATATAAAGTTATGTACATAAGTTATGTACATAAGCAAATAAAATGTTACAGTCACAAATAAAAATGGTATTGGCTATATATAAAATAGCTAGGACTTTCAATATATTAATTCCTCCCTATTACACTGAACAACTAATCACATATTTTGATCTTTTAGTTTCCAAATTACAATGTATATGCTTCATTTTATTATGTAAAATTAGTATTATATGCCTCATTTATTGTAATTTAGAAATTATAAATTAGTGGATTAATCTATAGGTAACCCACCCAACCAAGGCTTATTTAGATCAATTGTACCAGTTATTAATTTTATGACACACAACTATAAATAACATTTAACATTCATGTTATTTATATTAATACAGAACGTCAATTGTTTAAATACTTTTATAGAAATTGTAACACTTATATGGTATTTTTTATTATATGAAACATAATATTTACATTCCAAATTTTTCCATCTGCCATTATTTACTTTTAATAATAATAGTAATACTTTTAATATTTTTTTATTAAATGGTATAAGGACACCAGGATAAGGCCACCGGCTTTTAAAGCTATATCCCTCATCCCAAACAGCCACTTTAAATAAATGTATTGGCTGCATCATGATGGTATTGTCCATTTCCAAATTACATTGCGTTACAAGCCATTTATAGTCCTTCATCTAGGCCAGTTAAAAAGCAATGCTGATGTCTATATTTAGAAACTAAATACAATCATCCATCTTGGAATAGCCTTGCCCAACTTAGTGAAATCAATACTAAGGTCAATTCTATCACAGAAGCTTTTGGATGACAGTCCTCTAATCTATATGTAGAACACCGGCTGCATCTAACTGCATCTTTGCTGCCAAAAGCAAAATACAAATTTGTAAACTATGATACACAGAGTCTGTTAATGCAGTTTTGTACTTTGTAACAGTCGAATGCAGAGCAAGAATGGAAAGATACAAAATACTTATATACAGTGTTAGGAATAAGTTAGGTGCACTAACTATACTACACTACACACTCCAGCTACTGGGTGGCTCCTTCTCTATTTGGGAGGCCTTCTGCAAGATGGAGGAGGTGGTGTATCCAAGATGGTGGAACTGAGAAGCATGTGAATGCCTATCCTAACTCCAGATCCCTGTTGTGGTTTTGGTATATCTCCTAACCACCCTTTAAACTGTCTCTCTGAGCTTGGACTGACACTAGAGTCAACGCTTAAGTTTTTCCTGGATTCTTGGAGTGGACCCCCCCCCCCCTCAGTTTAGCTTAACTCACCTGGCCGGCTTATACCTCACTTTCACATTGGGTAATAGCCCATAGCAATAGTTATTAGGCTAGGGACCCTAGCATATCTCTCTTCACTTCTCCTAGACATATTGTTTGTGTTAAGGGGGGTATTTAGTGGTTCGTAGTAACAGTTTCCTCATACAGCTATAAATTGTAATAAAAGGGCTAAACCTGTGACATTTTATCTATAAATCTAAGAAACCAAAAGCAGTTATTACTGAACAACTGCATCTTTTGGCTGGCTTGATGCAATTGCAATGCAGAATCAGACTTATTTATAACATTCTTAAACCATGTTTTCCAATCTTGATCAGAAAGTGTTTGTTGATATTTAAGGTGCATTACATTTGTTGAAAATTATGAAATGACTAAAATGTATATTTAAAGAGAATTTCAGTCCCAAGACTTATTTTTAAAAATCCCAAGCCATCACACAAATGACAAATACAGACTCTAACCTAATAGTAGCTTTTTCCTTGCTGATGAAGGCCAGTGTGTTGGTAACAGCAGAGTTGTTAAGTTTTATGGACACAGAAAGGTTTCCTTTTCTCTGCTCTTGCTGCATGCAAGCGAGGTGGACTCGACACAGTGGGCCACTGTTTGGTATTAAAGGACTTGTGATGTAGTAAGTGCAACTATCAGAAAGTACGCCAGGCTTGAGAACCAGAAAATGACCTTGAAGAGAAGAAAAAATCAACCACCTTTTTTTTGTCAGTTTTGAATGAAATATTATCTCACATACAGTGGAGGAAATAAGTATTTGACCCCCCACTGACTTTAAAAGTTTTAATACAAAAAAACAAATGAAACGTCTCATAATTTTATGCCAGCTTTATTTTAACAGTGACACATAGAATATTAAAAGAAAAATGGAGAAAATTACATGAAATGAGAAATAAAAAATAATTTGCATTTCATTGAGGGAAATAAGTATTTGATCCCCTAGTTAAACATCATTTAATACTTGGTGGCAAAACCCTTGTTGGCAAGCACAGCAGTCAAATGTTTCTTATAGTTTTTTATAAGGTTTGCACACACTTCAGGAGTAATTTTGGCCCACTCCTGTCTGCAAATCACCTCCAAATCCTTAAGGATTATAAGCATGCATTTGGAAACGTGAAACTTCAGCTCTCTCCATAGATTTTCGATGGGATTGAGGTCAGGAGATTGGCTAGGCCATTCCATGACCTTGATATGCATCTTATGGAGCCACTCCTTTGTTTCCTTGGCTGTATGTTTTGGGTCGTTGTCGTGCTGAAAGACCCATCCACGACCCATTTTCAGTGCCCTGGCAGAGGCAAGGAGGTTGTCACCCAGGATTTTGCGATACATGGTCCCGTTCATCTTCCCGTCAATGCAGTGAAGTTGGCCTGTGCCCTTAGAAGAAAAACACCCCCAAAACATAATACTTCCACCACCATGCTTGACAGTGGGGATGGTATTCTTAGGGTCATATTCTGTATTTTTCTTCCTCCAAACACGTTCAGTTAAGTTAAGGCCAAAGAGCTCAATTTTGGTCTCATCTGATCACAGCACCTTCTCCCAGTCTCTCTCGGAGTCATTAATATGTTCATTGGCAAACTTGAGGCGGGTCTGGACGTGAGCCTCCTTGAGCAGAGGAACCTGTCATACACTGCATGATTTTAAACCATTACGTCTCAGTGTATTACCAATGTTTTTTTTGGAGACTGTGGTCCCAGCCGCCTTGAGATCATTACTCAGCTCCTCCCGTGTAGTTCTTGGCTGATTTTTAACCTTTCCCATGATCAATGAGACTCCACGAGGTGATATATTGCATGGAGCTCCAGGCCTGGGTCGATTGACAGTAATGTTGTACTTCTTTCACTTCCAAATAATTGCACCAACAGTTGTCACCTTCTCATCCAGCTTTTTACTTATGACTTTGTAGCCCATTCCAGCCTTGTGTAGGTCAACAATTTTGTCCCTGACATCTTTAGACGGCTCTTTACTCTTGCCCTTCGTGGAGATGTTGGAGTGTCACTGAGACTGTTGCCAGGTGGACTTTTATACAGGTGACAATTTGGGACAGGTGTCTCTCATTCAGGTAATGACTTCACTGTGATTAGGGTGTGTCAGTGGTCTGTGGGAGCCAACATTAGTCATGGTTTTACTAGGGGATCAAATAATTATTTCCCTCAATGAAGTGCAAATTATTTTATATTTCTCATTTCATGTAATTTTCTCCATTTTTCTTTTGATATTTTATGTGGCACTGTTAAAATAAAACTGGCATAAAATTATGAGACGTTTCATTTGTTTTTTTGTATTAAAACTTTTAAAGTCAGTGGGGGATCAAATACTTATTTCCTCCAGTGTATATAGTATTATATAATGTAGAACACATTGTCAAGAGAAAACAGAAGTTTACACTTTTCAATTCAGTTTTTGTTTATTATGAGATCATGTATGTATGTATGAAGTTTTCTACATGATGCAGGAAAACACCTAAGAGCCCGTGTAAATAGCGCAAAAAAAAATTAACCAATTGCTAGTTACCCAATCTGGTGTATTTTATTAGTAACACCTGAATTTATCTTGATCATTTCAAGAAGTAAATTTTGATTTAATTTTGGACGTGGCAAAATTGGTGGCAGTTTTATAATGCTCGTCATTGGTATTGTACCTTCTCTAGTTATTTTATGTTCTATTATGGAGAAATCTGAGGTAATTAACTGAGGTTTAATTCAAAATGTGTTTTTCATGTTAACAGTTACTGGGGGCTACACAGTGACTAGTGGTTCTCAGCGATGCAAATTGCCCTATATAGTGTGTGTTTGCATGTGTGTCTGTGTGAGGATTATGCGGAAGCTACGAATGAAATCTTAAGGGTTTAGAAATAAATGATTATAATCTCAATGATTATAACCTTTTGTATTTGTTTCTAGCAGTCTTATATTTTTTTGTTATGTATTATTTGAAAGTCTGCATATTTGTTTAGTCAGTACGGTATACTGTTCCAATTTTATTTATAGTTTAAACCCTGACATTCATACATGTTGCAAATTCATGTTATGCTACAAATACTGTGCAATATAATTCATTAGGCCCACATTTAATGTTGTCTTGTATATTGTATTAGAGTCATGTTGCAGTTAAATGGCCTTCATTTTTTTTAACACAAATTTGCTTAGTTACCTATTTAATGGATTACACATTCATTATGTTATGGAAAGACCTAAAAATATCTGAATGAGAACGTTAATCATTTCTAATCAAAGTTCATTACCAACGGCTATGCTTTGTCTCCCACTGCTACAGTCACAATGAGTTATCTATCTGAAATGCAACGGCCCTTTATACTGCATTTCTGCATAATATGATGTTTTTTTTACAGTATATCCATAAAATAGTTATTGACAGGTGGATTTATTCAGATGGATCATTATTGAAGGCCTAGGTTTGAAATGCACGGCCGTTCACTGGAATTACTTAATGAGCTACAAGTCAGAGTACTCATAACATACAAATTATTGTTATATACAATCACAAATTTAGGGTTGTTTTTAAAAGCTACCTTTAACATCTCTCTCAGAGTGATCTGTAATGGGTTGTTCCGCATTTTGGCTTGCTACATGTTGCTGTGGTGATGTAACAAACCAGTCTCCATGACCACTATGATTGGACATGCTCCAGGAACACGGAGTTTCAAAATCACAGGAGGCATTGGCAGGGGGTGCCAAAACAACTACATTAGAAACAAAACATATATGAGTAATAAACAGTAAATTACTTTATCATGTATGATATTTAGCTGCAGTATGCTAACATTGTCATGAAAAGGAAAAGTGTACAGAATACTTGAAAATATGCCATTAAACACAATGTTTTTTTTTTCTGTGGTAGCTATCATTTAGAAATATGATCAAATTGTAAGCCCATCATATGGCAGAAACACAGTCAAATACATTCACTTAAAAAATCTGTAAAGAATTAAAAGTAGTGCTACTGCTAGGTGGATTGCAGATTGCATGTACCAAGAATCAATGCTTACTGTGTTTGGGACAATCACGTGATAGAGTCATATTAATAAATAAAGAATAAACAATAAAGAAGTGGCCAATTAAATAACTCAAGAGCAAGAATATGTGCCATTAGTTCAGATAGCAGATGCTTTCATCCAAAGCAACTTACAGAATTCCAAAGCAATGACTGTGGTCAGAACACAGGGTTGGCCATACAGCATGCCTGAAGCAATAAGGGTTAATTGTCTTGCTTAAGGAATGACTTCAGTGGACTTAGGATTTGAACCCACAACCGTTAGGTAGACAGATCAATACCTTAAACACTGAGCTTCCACATCCACTTTCGTGTGCTGGTCGCTGAGCACACATGCAGTCACACAAACACTAAATAGGGGCAATTTAGATCAGCTAATTTAACTTGAGTCAATGTTTCTGGACTGTGGAATAAACATGCTTTAGTCAAAATATCCCAAAGATTTGGAACCACAGCATAAAGGTTAATATTATTTATTTTTTGAAACTGCTTGTTTTCATTAGGGATATTACTAAAAAACAATGGCTCATAGATTATCTAACTCCTCTACTGTTTCTTGTGCCAATACCAAAAAAACATTGACAAAAAACACAAAAACAGTGAAAACCCCTGTCGCAGAGATGAGGAGAAGAGAATTAAAAAGCTCACAATAGTTTTAATAACAATAGGAATGCAAGATTTTATTTTATTGCATTGATTCTGACACCCTGAAGTCAACCAAATATATTGCTCAGTTTGAACTAAATAAAGACTTCAAAATAAAGTCATAAAAGCAGATCTTGTTGACATTCAAAGACAAACTGGATCACTTTCAACATAATAACCTCTTTATAAATTGTAATTATATTACCTGCATAGAAAGTGCATACACTGGAATGAATGGAACCAGAAAATGTGGTAAATCAAAATAGCAAAATAGGGTTAATTAATGGAATCAAGGTTATAGTACAAAGCAAGGATCGAGAGAATGTGTAACCTAAATGCATTGAATTAATCTCCATCATTTCCATTCTTTCTTCCAATGCCTTTATCTGTGTCTTCGGTGTTTGTGTCTCCTGTGTCATGTGTGGGGGAAGCATGATGTAAGGAGTGCTTGGACACTCCTCACCTTTTGTTCATTTTTTGGTTCCTATTTCAGTTAATTAGCTCTTGGTTCCTTTTTTTGGCTCCCTTGTTTTAGTTGATTAACCAAATGTTTTCATTTTTGCTTTTGTTTTTCACATGTTTGGGTTTTGTTATTTATTCTCTTCATTCTCCTTCATTTATCAGACCAGCATCAAATATGAGTTACCCGTTGTCCCGATTCCTGTTTTTTGTATTAATATCGCCACTGTGCCATTAATAAACTTAATTTAAGCTTACTTTGTGTCCTGGTTCCATTCGGAGCATTTATGGGCTTCTTACACCAGATCGACAGCGGAGAAATTCATTCATTCATTTATTCATTATCTTCCGCTTTATCCTCTATTAGGGTCACAGTGGGGTTCCCCGTGCCCATCCAGGGGAGAAAGTTTCGGGCGCTGGGCAGATACACCCAGGACAGGGTGCCAACCTATCGCTGGGCGCACACACTCACTCACACACACACACACACACACTCTATATGGGGCAATTTGGAGAACTCAATTGACTTGATCCATGTTTTTGGACTGTGGGAGGAAACCGTAGAACCCGGAGGAAACCCACGCAGACACGGGGAGAACATGGAAACTCCACCCAGATGGGGATTTAAACCGGGAATCCCTAGTGCCGAGAGGCGAACGTGCTAACCACTAAGCCACCGTGCCGCCCACTCAGGAAATTAAACGTTAAATTTAAATGAAAAATTGAAAAACATTATTTTTAAATAAACCAAATAGGCGGCACGGTGGCTTAGTGGTTAGCACGTTCGCCTCTCAGCGCTAGGGATTCCCGGTTCAAATCCCCATCTGGGTGGAGTTTCCATGTTCTCCCCGTGTCTGCGTGGGTTTCCTTCGGGTTCTCTGGTTTCCTCCCACAGTCCAAAAACATGGATCAAGTCAATTGAATTCTCAAAATTGCCCCATATGGAGTGTGTCTGTGTGAGTGAGTGTGTGCCCAGCGATAGATTGGCGCCCTGTCCTGGGTCTATCTGCCCAGCGCCCGAGACATTCTCCCCTGGATGGGCATGGGGAACCCCACCGCGACCCTAATATCTAATATAGGATAAAGCAGGAGATAATGAATGAATGAATATATATATATATATATATATATATATATATATATATATATATTATTAAAAAGTACTTTTTTCAGTGTTTATGACAAATATGAGTAATCCTTGTGGTTACTAAACCACTGAAATTTAGTGGACTTATTTTTGTGGGCTACAAAAAAATCTTTATCCATGTGTTTGTTAAAGTTGTTGGAATTTAGTATCACCCACAATCTGAGCTTTTTCCAGCTGTAGCCTGAGAGCAATGTATTGCGCAAGCATGCTAGATCCAATAGATTATGCACAGCTAGGAGTTAAACAAGAAATAACACATTTCATCATAGAACATGTTTGTAAACAGAGGACTTTAGGACAAACAGTGTTTTCTGATTGCTGCTGGAACCCAAATATATATTTGGATTAAGCAGTTTATAGAACAAACAAATAAACACAAACAGGAATGATACATCTAACTATACATAAAGACATTTATCAGATGATTAACTGTTAGACAAAAATAAATATCACAATTTAAAGTTAAACTGATTTATATTGAAGTCTAATATTTGGCCTTAGTCATTGAACCATTTTTCTTTGTCTTTTTGTCATTTTTTTTTGCCTTAGAGCTAATAGTAAAATACTGATCTTGGGTCCAGAAACTAATGGTAACTTTAAGTCCTTTAATATAAACTATATATATACAGTATATATATATATATATATATATATATATATATATATATATATATATATATATATATATATATATATATATATATATATATGATATTATTGTATGGGTGGCTTAGTTCGCCTCTCGGTGCCCTTGAGCCAGACGCCAGATGTCTAGGTTCATGAAATATCTAGGCCTTGGGCAACTGCCGGCCAGATTGCCCCATCTCATTATCGAATACGGGCCACACAGTTCAGTACGTGCAGTCGCACGGAGAATATAATGGTACAGAACGCTCAAGGACCAAGAAGTACAAGACAAAATAAAATTGAGGAAATAATTTTCCGAGCCTCCCAGTGATAGATTGGCGCCCTGTCCTGGGTGTATCTGTCCAGTACCCGAAAGGAACCCCCCGCGATCCTAGTAAGTGAGGATTAAGTGGATTAAGCGGAAGATAATGAATGGATGGATGGAAGTTTCTGAGCCGAGTTGTGAGTTGCACCTTAGGTGTAAACACTTCTAAGCATGGCATGCTAAGTGTAGCTCAGGGATAGATACATTACTGAAGCAATGAGCTTGTACAGTAATTCCTTACATATCACAAGGTTTACTTTCCACAGACCCGGCGATGGAGCAGCATTATAATTACTTTATTATTTATATGTTTAAGGGTTTCATAACCCTTCCCACACTCATATAAATACTTTTTATGCTATTAAACTATTTCTAAACTCTTAAACCTACAGAAATGTAGCAACATATATAGTGCAAAATCCCACAATACAGAGAAAACTGATAACAAATAACAAGTGTTAACAAGTGTTTCGCATAATAGCGATGGACATCTGTACGTTTCATCATCTATGCTCCAATGCAATTTCACATGCAAAATATGCAATTTCCTCATGGAGAATAACAAAGTATTCTGATTCGTGTTTATAAGCAGTGTTTTTTTTCATAGCACATGTTTTAGATTTAAGTGTTGTATAGTGACAAAAACAGCCCCAACCATTAGGACATGATGCTTATTGAATCATTGACTCATTGATAACGAGGTGTGTTTAAAATAAGAGAATTACGAGAGTCACTCATTCTGTGGAAAAACAGGTGTCAATTTTATTCCTTACATTAGGCAGGTTTAAAATGTTATACATGTTATATTTCCTTCTTAATTACTGAGAAAAATGTTTGTCCCAGACATTGCTCTGATTAAGGATGTGCTTTTAAAACATTGATTGGAGACAGAAAACCACATACTATATATATTCATTCATTCATTCATTATCTCCCGTTTTATCCTCTATTAGGGTCACGGTGGGGTTCCCCATGCCCATCCAGGGGAGAACGTCTCGGGCACTGGGCAGATAGACCCAGGACAGGGCGCCAATCCATCGCTGGGCACACGCTCACTCACACAGACACACTTGATATGCTGCAATTTTTGAGAATTCAATTGACTTGATCCATGTTTTTGGACTGTGGGAGGAAACCTACGCAGACACGGGGAGAACATGGAAACTCCACCCAGATGGGGATTCGAACCAGGAATCCCTAGCGCTGAGAGGCGAACGTGCTAACCACTAAGCCACCGTGCCGCTATATATATATATATATATATATATATATATATATATATATATATATATATATATATATATATATATATATATGGAGAAAATGATCAGCTATATATACTTGAGTAAATAATCCTGAATGTCTTGAATTGGTAGACAAAATTTGAAACTGTCATGTTTGTTATTGTCACGTGGTGTGGGTTGGTCTGTTTGTTCACAGACCCCCGTAATTATGCGCACCTGGGTTAAATCACATTTTCCTTATTTAAGCCCTGCACGCCCTTTCGTCACCGCCAGTTAGTCTTGAGCCAAGCCTGTGCAAAGCCCCAACTACACCAGCTCCCGTCACTGCCTCGACCTCGTCTTGTTTTTGCCTCGTCCTGTGTGCACCTCGTCTCACTTTGTTCTGTGTTTGTGTGTGCAGTTCATCGCCTGCCATCACCAATACGCAAGTTCCCTTCACTACAGACACCTCGGATTGGGACTCGACGCCGGCTGAGTCATACACCGCGTCTGCACGTCATCAAGCACTTCCTCGTGTTGCCTCCATTGTGTCATTGCTCCCAAAGTACTGTCTACCCTCTGTGTCTGGAAATAAACCTGGTTTTGATTCTGATCTCGGTTTTCAGTCTAAATCGTCTCCGAGTAGCGAATCCGCCTCGTCCGGTCAGCAGACCGTTACAGAAACACATAAAAGGAAATGAATACAATTGTTTAATGGTTCAAAGAATAGACAAAATACCAATGACTTAGCTAATGATCACCTTCACAAAAATAAAAAAGATTTAGTCCTGAATAGATTACAATTTCCAAATAAACATACTGATACTTATAAATTTAGTTATAAAGACAAAATTTAAGTTGGTCACGTGGTAGCTCAGTGGTTAGGGTGTTATCAATCTGAAGGTTCTGTGTTCAAATCTCAGGTCCACTAAGGTTACCACTGTGTGTCCTGGAGCAAGACCCTTAACCCTCATTCCTGCAGGGGGCTGTATTAATCCTGTGTTTTGACCCCAACCATCATGTCATTATCATTTTCTGAACATATACAGTATGTGCGTTTTCCTCTCTAATTAACGTTTTAATCAAAGCATGTTATTAATCAGTACAATGTCCGGAACAAACATTTCTCTCAGTAATTAAGAAGGAAATTCAATATGTGCAACATTAAATCTGCCTAATGTAAGGGCCAAAATTGACACAGAATGAGTCACTTCACCAGTTGGACTTCTTAATTTTCTTATTTTAAACACACCTTTGTGTGCATGTCTGAGTGAGTGTGTGCCCAGCGATGGATTGACATCCTGTCCTATGTGTATCTGCCCAGCGGCAGAGACGTTCTCCCCTGGGTGTGCATGGGGTACCCCCCCCCCACCCCGCGACCCTAATAGAGGATAAAGCGGAAGATAATGGATGGATGGATAATCACACCTCTTAATCAATGAGTCAATAACTTAATAAGCATCATGTCCAAATTGTTGGGTCTGTTTTTGTTTTCTACCACTGTGCCCACCAATGAGGGTGCATGTCAGAGGGTTTCCTGGCATGAATCAGGGGTAGGGGATATAATCTGGGATATGGTTACGTTGGGTCTGGTGGCTTTTTAGAATGGGTGAGTTTAACTATATGCTTGTTATCCTTAATAAAATGAAGTATATGAGAAAATGGATTCCATTATTCTGTCACACCACAATAATATCATCTTAACCTTTTTTTTCAGTTTGAACATAAATCTATTTTTTTAATAAAAATGTTGGCACTGCTTTTAGAACAGCCTAAAATTTCATTATTTCAAATTCCAATTTCCCATTCTGTAAAGGATTAAAACAAACTGGATACATTTTGTTAATGTCATCATTTGGAATGTGTATTTATTTTCTTTTTAATCATTCGTTATTAATCTATGACCAACTCAAAAGAGGCACATATTGTATAATAAAACTTATTTCTTATTGTTAAAATATGTATTACTTGTAAAATAAAAAATTAGCATTTTTTTACCTTGGTTTTTTTTAGTTGGACTTGAGAGATGCAGATGTAATGGCACTGAAAGACTTGATTGTATACTTCTGTCCAAAAGAGCAGAACTGGTCTTAATCACTGTGAGATACAGAAAGCAATATAATCAGATCAAATGACAGAATTGCTATAAATCTTCATAAAGTTCTTCACTGCAACTATAATATTTTTTAGACAATTTTCTGACAGAAACAGTTACAAGCAATTCAATAATATGGCTGATTTAGTGTTTTCCAATTTTCCAAAAGGATATTGAAGACCTTGAAATAAACCCATGGAGATGTGAAGACAACTTGCAGACTACACAAAGAAAAGACTTTAATTTGCATCATTTAACTTGTACCTAGGACCTTCTCGCTGTGAGGTGGAAGTGCCGCCTGACAATTTTGTTGTAAATATTTTTTTAAAAGCCTGTAAAAACGTATTAATACTAGTTGCAACTTTCACTCATTATTCAAATCAGGCACTTTAACTGTAAAGCACACACCTTATTTTATCAGTTCCGGTTATCATACATGCACTCTGTAGTTGTAATATCACATTATACAAAAGTTTCTCGGCATACTTTGTTATTCTCTCAACCTGTTCTTTTACGTCCAAGGTATTATTTCTGTGCTTATTGACTCTCAGCAATGCACTGATTTATTGGTGGTATATGTTAGTCTGTGATGTGATGGTTTGAGTGGATTATATGTTGCAGTGCTGTTTAAGTTTTTTTACCCGCTGTGGGGTTAGGGTGGCATGGTGGCTTAGTGTTTAGCACTTTCTCCTCTCAGCACTGGGGATTCCCGGTTCCAATTCCTATCTGGGTGGAGATTCCATGTTCTCCCTGTGTCTGCGTGGGATTCCTCTGGGTTCTCTGGTTTCCTCCCACAGTCCAAAAACATGGATCAAGTCAATTGAATTCTCAAAATTGCCCCATATAGAGTGTGTCTGTGAGAGTGAGTGTGTGCCCAGCGATGGATTGGCACCCTGTCCTGGGTCTATCTGCCCAGCGCCCGAGATGTTCTCCCCTGGATGGGCATGGGGAACCCCACCGCGACCCTAATAGAGGACAAAGCGGGAGATAATGAATGAATGAATTATGGATGGGCTTACTTACTCTGCACTCTATGAGAAACATCTAGAAAGAGCCAGTAGCTCATCTGTGCTGTGCTTCACAGTTTGCATAAGTCATTCTTTAATCTTTCATTAGTTCTTTGGTACTAGTGTGTACAGCAGTGGTCACTAAGCTTTTTACATTTACATTATATTTACATTTAGTCATTTAGCAGAGGCTTTTATCCAAAGTGACTTACAAATGAGAACATCACAAGTCAGTAGTTATGGAGAAAACCAACTACACTGTAGAATTATCAAACCTGATCGTTATAAGATCCTGCACCCTCCCCCTTTTTTTTCTTCTTCTTCTCTACAACAGGTGTTTAAAAAGATGAGTCTTCAGTAGTTTCTTAACTCTGGCCCAGTGACTCTGCCTTACGGACAAACCTGGTGTGGTGGTGCTCCGGTGCTTTTAATTGCGTTGCATCCGTGCGGCATTAGTGGTTACATCATCACACTGGCTTGTCGTCCAGCGTGAGCGGGAGAATTTAAATTTGTGGAGCTGACATGGCCGAGGGAGCAAGCTCTGGTTGTTTCACGCAGTTCTTCACGGCCATCAGCACTGGTTTTGCTGCCGATGCTCGCTCATGAACAATGTCCGTGAAGACAGAGGTCGGTGTCTTCACGTCCCTCGTGGAGAGAGTTTCACTCAGTGGCCGGCGTGTAAAAGTGGCTCCTTTGGGTTTTATCTATGCCTCGCAGTGGTTTATACAGTTTCGTGTCTTCTCGAGCTCTGGTATGTGGTGGATCGGCAACGTGTTCGTTTGGCATTGCTTGGTATGGCTTTGCGGCTAAAGCTTCCTCCTTTCATGTAGGATATATACCCGTGACTTTTGTCTCCAAGACCAGCTGGTATTCAGGTTGTGTATATAAATATCGGACTGCGGGTAAGTAGTGCCATTTTTAATATTGTTGCCATGAGTAAAGTGTAATTATTAATGGATTTAGCTAAAACAGAAATGTTGTTCGCCTGTAGGTTGCCAGGTGCTCTCGTTTCTCCTATTGGCCGTGTAACCAGTTTGTATCGTCGGGCTTCGCTCCGGCCGCTGTTCTGCTGTGCTGTTCTGTTGTGCAGTTCTGCGACGTCGGTAAGTGTTCTGCGCTGGTATTTTGTTGTTCTGTTCTGTGTTTTGTACGGTTTTGTTTCGTCCTGTCGTGTTGTTATTATAGGTTATTCTCACATTGCTGCATATTTTGGGTTGCGGCGGCGGTTAAATATAACCAGAGTGTGTGAGTGTGTGCAGTGAGATGGTACGGGGGCATTAATTATTGTTGTGTATATGATTTTGGTTTTTCTGATTCTGTTGTGTGGAGTTTGATTTGTTTGTTTTTTCTGTTTTGATTTCGATAAGTTTTGTGGGCTTTGCCCTTTTTCTGTGAGCAGGGGGGGGGGGCAAGCCAATGGTGGTGGGTACCTGTGTCCGTCCGTCAATTGGGTGTACAGTGCAGTGTACATCACGGGTGGCCCTTTTGACCTACCCTGCAGTTATGGTCCACCCTCTGGTAAGCCCTCTTGTCTTTTGGATTTATTTTGCTAATAATTGTTTGTTATTGATATATTGATGTGCTTTACCCCTAATCCTACCCACTGTAGTGTGTGTTTTGCAACCATTTTAACAAACAAAGATTTTAAGAAGAATAAATGTCTATGATCGGAAACAGAACCTTGTCTCTGTCTTGACTGCATGAACTTGTGGTGAACCTAGGATATTGTGACTAATTTGGGGCGTTTGTAATAATAATTAGTATTAATACACACTTGCTCTCTCTCTTTCCCTCGGGGGATTGTACTCCCCCCCCCCCCCCCCCCTGGGGGTTGCGTAGTCAAAAGGTACATTTGGGGTGCTCGTGCCAACGTCCACTACATTGGGAAGATCGTTCCACCACTTTACAGTGGTGAACGCCACGGAGTGAGTATTAGCTCCTCTGTGAGGAGGCATCACCAGGCGGCAATCATCACTAGAGTGAAGTGAATGAGCAGGAGTGTCTTTTTAAAATGATAGAGTGAAGGTAAGAGGGAGCAGATCCAGAAATGGTCCTGTAGGCCAGAGTCAGTGACTTGTACTGAATGCGAGCAGCTACAGCGAGCCAATGGAGAGAAATGAGTAGTGGAGTGACATGAGGCCTTCGTGCAAACATATGTTAGGATGCAGATAGATATCCGATTTGAGATCGTGGTATCGTCAGGGGAAAAAGACAAATAAAGCTGAGTGTCATCAGAAGATCAGTGGTAAGAGAAACCATGTGCCTAAATGACTGTGCCCAATGATGTCATGTATAATGAAAAGAGGAGAGGACCAAGTACAGAGCCCTGAGAAACACTAGTGAGTACTTGGTGAGAGCTAGAGATCTCTCTTTTTAAGCACAAGAGCCCTGACATCTGCCACACACAACATCTACCTATTAAAGCATAGAGAGAAAAAAACTGTCCACACTGTACTTGCAACTTGAAGCTTCTTATTTAGCCTAATTGAATGAAATTAAACACTTTGCTCCAGCTTTCAAATGAGTGTGGACAAGAAAACACTAAACTTGTTTTTAGTCCAACATAAAATGGAAATTATTTGTTAATGGTACACAATAAAGAAAATATATAAGCCGTGAGTAGACTGTATGAACTATACTATAACTAACTATAACTTTTTTTTTTTTTTTTTTTTTTTTACAACAACTTCAACTACTACAATAACCACAAAAAATCTTTGTTTATGCTTTTTGGTGGATGGCTTCTAATTTCTGTTTGTTATTGTTGTGGTGCTGTACCTAATTCCCTTGCTTTGACAGTGCCTGTGATGTGGTGGTACATCCCACACACACACACACCTACACACACTCACATACAAACACATATATACAATAATGTAGTTATCATAATCAAATTACTTGATGTCACTTATCCCCACAAGAACATCTGACCTGACAGGGTCCAAATCAGAAATATCAGTAAAAAATATCAGCTCTGGCTTTTCAAGTGATGGGTGTTATACATGAATCTCAGTGAACACAGATCAGTTTGCAACTACCGTGGGCCCTTCAAAAAGGTAGTCCCCACTATTTTGCAAAGCTGTAAGTGTGTGCCAACAAACAAGTTGAGGTATGTGCAATGAAGAAAACAGCACATTTTAATTAGCTAGAGGATTATAATCTGTATAGAGTTATGTATAGAAATAACACCAGAACAACAGATTTTGTCTTTTAAATGGTCCTGCCATGAACTTTCAACATAGCTGCTGTACGACAATTCAAAATCCTAAGAAAAACCACCACAAATATTCAACAAAAGAGTCTTTTTCAGTGGATCACAGTTACAAACAATCTCTTGTACACAATAGGGCTGCAACTAACGATTATTTTGATAATCGATTAATCGGTCGATTATTTTTTCGATTAATCGATGAATCGGATAAATTAAAAAAAAAAAAAATTCCATGTCTTTACATTTAATCATTTAGCAGACACTTTTATCCAAAGATGTATGTTTTTCAGTAAAATTATTCTATAGTATAGTATTATAAATAGTAATTGTATTCAAAATGTTTAAGTTAACATTTCCTGTAATTAATGAAAAGCACAATGAAAGAAATAATGTATCATCTAACCATCCCTCACTTAACAACAAAAGTCAACTCCAAATAACACATGATACTCTGTGTTCTGTAGCCTATTGGGAAAAAAATAATTAACAAATGAACTAATCAGCTATGGAAAAAAATAAATTAACAAATTAGCCAGTTAACAAAAAAAATACCTCTTGTGTGAAATTTCAATTGGACACCGGGACATATGGCTGCTTTGCACACCGTGTACAAGGCTTCCCCTGTTTGTCTCGACGCGGTCTGAAAGCGGGGCGGGGGGGGGAGGGAGGGTTGCGCCGCGCGCAGTCTCTCAGTGCCGGGACATTTAAAGCCGTGTACTTCTACACCGTGCGCGTGTGCCCGTCAATCCCGCGTGCTGCTATTGCTCCGCTAAAAACCAGGACATGTCCTCACTTTAAAAAATAAACCGGGACGCCCGGGACAGGACGTGTCATACGGACGGGTATTCGTATAACGGACGTTAAGACACGTTCTCTATCGCTGTTATTATCCAGTTAACAACCAAACACAGCATGACGCTGCTCTGCCGGTCTCACAGTGTTACGATTTACTTCAGAACTAAAGAATCTCGGGATGTTGTAGTGATTTATCTGCTGTTCAGCTTCATCCTCATCAGTGTTTATTTCAGGAGCTGTATCATCACCGTGCTGCTGCGCATGTCTGCAGAGCTGCATGTTCCACGTTCTTTAGTTTCAGCGTTGGCTGTGTTTCATTTGTAGATTTATCAACTTGTTTTGCAGACTCCGCCTCGTTCTGTTTAACCCGCTATTTTTTTCCAGCGTTATTGAAGCGCTACATGTGACGTAAGCGGTTGCGACATCGCGAGTAACACGGAAATCGCGCGACCCAACGAATCGATAATGGAAATTCATTATCGATACTTTGGATAATCGATTTTTATCGATTTTATCGATTCGTTGTTGCAGCCCTAGTACACAACATAATTCACTTAAAGCTATTCTATTACCAAAACACTTAAATCATGGGAAAGCTTTTAAAGACTCAAACAGCAAAAAAAAAAAAAAAAAAAAAAAAAAAAGTTAATTTGTTACACTTATGCAAGCCTTTGTCTCGTTTTTAGATATAACTATAATAAAAAAAAAGAAATCATCAAAATTCCTGTAATTAATGCTTTAATACTTTTAATACAGTTTTCCTTAATGATGTTTTTTAAATATAGGCTGGCCAAGACTCACTCTTCTTTTTCTTACTATACATAAAAGCTTTGTTCAAAGAGACAATGCGACGAGTTGTGCTACCAGAAGCAAGTTTCAAATAGATGCTCCATCAGCTGCTCCTCTCAGTGCTCTTTGGGCAATTACCCCTAAAAACACTGCAAGTAAAACATACTCTACTGCTGCCACCCAGCAGTGACTCGGCAAGTTACATTTAATCCCTCTGTCGTCAGTTACTCACAGATGTGTGTTATTTTTGCTATATGCTTTTGACTCCTATGTATTTTTATATATATTTTAAGGCCTGTGTACATACAGAGTACTAAACAGAGGTCCTTGTTTACCCTTAAAAGAAGTGGTCGACTGCATACATTACATACCAAGGTCACATAGGAATGTCAGGGTAGCATCTAAACAACTAAAAGCCTTTCTTAAACAGGCTTATGGTAATGTTACCGAATCCACCATCAGGAGAACTGAACAACAATGTTGTGAATGGCAGGGTTAGAAGGAGAAGCCACTGCTTTTTAAAAGGAACATTACTGCCCATCTGCACTTTGCTAAAAATCACATGGACATATTATTTGAGCAATGTGTTGTGGATACATGAGACCAAAATAAGTCTTTTTTGTTTAATTAAACAGAGTTTGGAGAAAAACAAATACTAAAATTCAGCAGAAAAGCCTCATCCCATATTTTGTTGCATCTGGGTAATATATTCAGAACATCTGTCCATGGGTAGCATCTGAAGAGAACAAGCAAGTGACCCTAAGCAATTCATTTTTCAAAAGAGAACTACATGTCTCAGAACAATCATGTAAAAATCCTGACTTTAATTCTATAGAAAAGGTTTCTAAAAGCAAGCAGTTCAGAGCCGGAAACCAACCAAAATAAAATATGTTTAAGAAATAGTATTAAAAATTTTGTTAAAATACATGCAAGCTACTATTGCTACACAACATCATTCCATGGTACTGTGGATACAATGGTATTTGGGTTGAATTCAGGTCCATTGAAGTTATCAGTGTGGGTCCTTGAGCAAGGCCCTTAATCCCAATTGCTCCAGGGATGCTGTGGCCAATCCTGTGCTCACTTTGTAAGTTGTTTTGGATAAAAGCATCTGCTAAATGATAAAATGTATGTAATGTAATGTACTGGGTCCTGAAAGTAAAGGTATACGTTTGCCATTTACAGTTATTAAATATTGGTTATTTTATATATATATATATATATATATATATATATATATATATATATATATATATATATATATATATATATGGTTAAGATTTTCAGGTTGTGGCACAGTCTGCATCTGGGTCCATTTTCAGTTTATCCAATTTAGCTGTGGTTAAACTGTTGATAAATTTCTTCTGTTTAGTAATTTAAATCAATATCGACATTCACCAAATGGTTTCTGGATGGCTTCACCAAATGGTTTCTGGATGATTGTGATAAAGCCTCTACAATGTTTAGTCTATGTTAGCTTCTTTTAGATATTGAAATTTGTACTCCTGTGTGTATAATAAATATACTGTATGTATTTTCAATTTTTAAAATTGATTTAGTGAAGTATATGATGTTTTATTATTCATTCATTCATTCATTATCTTCCGCTTTATCCTATATTAGGGTCGCAGGGGGGTTCCCCATGCCCATCCAGGGGAGAACATTTCGGGTGCTGGGCAGATACACCCAGGACAGGGCGCCAGTCTATCGCTGGGCACATACTCACACACACAGACATGCATGGAAATTTGGAGAACTCAATTAACTTGATCCATGTTTTTGGACTGTGGGAGGAAACCGGAGAACCAGGAGGAAACCCACGCAGACACGGGGAGAACATGGAAACTCCACGCAGATGGGGATTCAAACCGGGAATCCCTAGTGCTGAGAGGCGAATGTGCTAACCACTAAGCCACCATGCCGCCATGTTTTATTATATAGGGTATATTTGATGGTATGACTCTGTTATGTGTCCTCCCAGTCATTTAATGTGCATTCATCCTAACGCAGCAGAAAGACACCATACAAAATACCTATACCAGGCAAACCAGGTAAATCCATGTAAAAATAAAAGATAGAAAAAGAAAAAAAGGAAAAACAAAATTACATCTTTAAAGCAAATAAAATCTTTGACACCCATGGTTATTTCTTAGTAAATCTTTTGTAAGGGCAGGCAGGCTTGCAACAATTACTATTCAAAGTAATAACAAGACATTAATACCAATAATAATAATATATTCAGTAATTAATTATATTCTGCTTAATCCTTTGCTAGGGTCGCTGGAGGGTTCCCTATACCCATCCCAAGGGGAACGTTTTGGGAGTTGGGCTTATATATAGCACAATGACATTGTAAGCAGTGTTACCTCATGGGTTTGTGAAGGGTTAAGGTTATTACTTTGTAGCAATGGATTCAGGGCATCGAGTTGAGGAATGAGTAAATGAGCTACAGAGTAAGCAGTACAGAGCTGGGTGTCCAGGTGAATGCCTACTTATAAAAGCTGAGTCTATTACAGACCATTTTAGCCCTTAATTGAATCTTTGGGTGGTACATGGCAGCTTTTACAGAAAATGATATTCAGGGAATAAAGCTTCTGTGAGCTCACAGCAAGATCAGAAATGGCTGGTAAGTATGTAATTTGGCTTTGTGAGATGGATGGACTTAAATCCACTAAAAGCAACATTAAACTTGGCCGAAGTAAGAGATTTAGAAAGTCAGATCACTGTCATTTGAAGTTACTGACACATCAGGCATAATATAATATTAATTGATGTCATTACCTGCAAGAATTTGACTTCTCAAATAAGGAGATTTTCTTACTGCAGCAAGGTTTTCATGGGATCATCTGTATTTGCAAGCCTAGAAGTAGTATGTGTCTTTCTAAGAACCTGTAATATATACCGCTCTCTGGTGGCTTGAATAAGTCCTTTCAAAAAAATTTAAAGTAGCTTATATAGCCCGAACAGGACTAATATAAGCAAGACAGACTAGTTTAAATAGTCTCCTAGATTATTCGGTAACTGTGCTGAGATTAAACCTAAACACTAAACCAGTGTGCTGTTGTCAGTTACCAGTTTCCAGTGACCCCTCTATCCCATCACAAGCAACCCTGCACACTCCTGTCAGCTCCCTGTGCCTCCAATGTACTTTAGATCATGCCTTCAAATTTCTAAGGACATGTTGCCTTTGGACGATGGAAACCCCTTGTTCAGTTTTAGATGGTGATCTGCCACAAATACTTATAACACTTCCCATGCTGTGAACGATCAGTTGTATTCCTCTGTAGTCACTGCAGCTCTGCCCATCACTCTTATTCTTGAATATCTGAACCATTACACTTCTTCTCTACTCATAAGGCATCTTTTTATCTCAAAAACATCTCAAGAATTTTTAAAACAATCAAATAAAAAAAAGAAATCCACTGCAATCTCTTCTAAAGCTTGTCAACACTCCACTGAAATCACAACCTTTCTATTCTTTACTCTGTTTCTTGAGGCAGGACTTGGTTTATTCTCTTAACATCATCCAACTTTCTCTCTCTTTCCTATTTTCTATCATCTATTTAAAATACCCTTTTCAACTTCTAACTTTTCCATTTGCATCCTTTATCATTCTAACCTACTATCTTTTCAAGTTCTCATGGGTGTTTTGTGGTGCCTTTTCATGAGCACTAGTGCTAAAGCAAAAAAATAACTTATGAAATGAAGGCTAAAGGTAGTATTGGCAAGAATGAATCGTGACCAAAATGATAAAAAAAAAATTAAGAAAATATGTGACGAGATGCATGAAAGCCTGACAGAAAATCAAGGACAAGTCTAAAGAAGAGGAAAAACCATATGGGTGACAAAGACATGGCTGATTACAGCCTATTAAATAAGTCTACTAATCTATTCAGTAACATAACCTGCATACACTTCATTTAGCAAATGCTGCCACTAACATTGCTTAATAAGCAGTAAAACATTTAAGAAAACATTTAGTTGTGACAGCACAAGTGCACATTGTGGAAGAGTGTACACTTGATTTTTATTAAGACTTAGCAGGCAGCTGTAGTATGTCTATTCCAAACCCCACTTTAATTTAAAGCTGGACACATTACCTGTCAACAGAATGTACAAAAGTGTTTAACTTGGCATAATATTTTGAAATATTATCGGGTCCTCAACGTCTGAAACTACCATCACTAAGCAGACTGAGGTAGAGCTGAACAAGAAAACAGGAATCATGGAATTTTTTGGCTGTGTTTCAAATACAACTGTCAAATTCAATGGTTCTCAAATTGGCTTTTGAGTTGTTGCCAATTTCCTGGAGGTGTCGTCAGCTCTTAAACCATGGCTCTAACGAAGCCCCATGGCTACAAAACCTACTGGCTGGGACCTGGATTTCTAATGGACTGGCAGTCCCGCAGGATGCCCTCAATGGACTTATATAGTTCTCCAATTCTTATACTTTTTCCTATTGTTAAATACAGACACTTAATCAATACACAGTCTGTACATGGCTGTCCTACACTGCTGATGTTGCCACTCAAGGAGGATGAGTTCCCTTTATCCTCCCAACATTTCTTTCTCAAAATAACATTTTCTTGCCACTGTCGCTTCGGCTTGCTCTTTGGGGGTTTTAAGGCTTATAACACTGTTAAGCTGCTTTGTGACAGTGTACTACTGTAAAAAGCACTATATAAATAAACTACTTGAACTTGAACTTCTCAAACTGTAGTATGCATTCCACTGTTGGTACGTAAAGTAGCACCAGGTTGTACACCATATACAATACATTATTTTCCCAAAATATTTTATAAATTGTGTTCTATACCTTGATTGTTAGAGAAACTGGAAACGTGTTACTTGGCGATCAGCATTCATTTTTAAAACTGTACTAGATTACATAGTGTAAGTTCAGTTTATTAGCGCTTTTGCTTTCTAGCAATCTTACCGGATAGATTAGAGAACACTAGGCATTACAGGTTCTGTACTCCAGTTCACCTGTGTTAACAATCAGTGCTCTCATTTTCCTAAGGTTAAATATGGTGTTCCTCAAGGGTATATACATATGCTTCCATTGGGATCAATTGTTCATAAACATGGAATTAGCTTCCACTCTTATACAGATGATACACAGTTATACATTTCAGCTAACCCTAATGATGGTTGTTCAGTCAGTAAGCTGGAGGACTGCATCCAAGATATTAAAATGTTGGTGTCAAAGAAAGCTAAATTCTGATAAAATTGAAGCACTAATAGTTGGATCCAAAGACAAAATTACCAAAACTTCTAACACCGTGTTAAACCTCAACTCTTTAATTAGACTCAGTTAATCTGTAAATAATCTCAATGTCATTATTTATTCAGATCTCTCCTTACAAAGAAATATCCTTTCCTTCCAAGATGCAGAGAAACTAATTCATGCATTTTTTTACCTCGAGATTAGATTATTGTAATTCACATCTGACAGGATGTTCTAATAAATCTTTACATAAATTACAACTTGTTTAAAAAGCTGCAGCTAGGGTTATAACTAGAACCAGAAAATCTGATCATATCAGTCCTATGTTATCAAACTTGGATACAAGTTAAGTTTTGTATTGAGTACAACATTTTATTGATTACATAAAATTCTACATAAGCAGTATCCACAGTATCTCACTGAGCTGATGCAGCCAACACACCAACACATATGTATAAGACAACATGCGAGATCAGATCTCAAGGTGCTGCTTTACTTTTAGCTCCTAAAATAAATAAAATTACTGCTGATGGAAGAGCGTTCTCCCACAAGGCTTCTCAACTTTGGAATAGCCTTCCAGTTACTGGAAGCAAGTGATTCTGCAACTCAGAATCACTATTAATCTGTAAAAGTAGATTAAAAACCCATATATATATATAATTTTACATATAATTAATTCCCTGTAGATAAAGGTGTAGATCTCAGGCTTGGCAGTGTTGGGTTGGTGATCTGGGATCAGTCAGTGCTGGCATTTCACCTCTTCACCAAGCTCATTATTAATAGAGGGTGTGGCACTGAAATGATGTTGTTCCAGGGATCCCTCTCAACTAATGTGTGTTAGTATGAGCGTTAATTGAATAGAGGGTAAAATCACCAAACATTACTATTCAATGATTTTGGAGATTATGTGAAACAATGCTTTAACAATAGTGTCCAAAGTGTATAATGAAACAGTTTACAGGTGTCATGTAGCATAGTCCATAATGACTAATACAAAGTAGGACCCCTGTGCTGTGTGTCAATGCTCAGTATAGTTCATCTATAATGTTATTGCATGGGACATCAATATAAATAGAAGCAGTGGTCCTTTTGGTGTGGCCAGTGGATTTACCATATACAAATACACACAGTACAGTGTCCTGTGTCACTTAAAAATAAAATTCTTATAATAATAATAATAATAATAATAAAATGTTTGCACCTGTATGGATTCAGGCCACTAGATTACTATAAATCATCTAAAAATGCAATTCTCTGGCTACCTGGCTTGCAGCTTTATTAAAAGCTTGATGTAATTTCTGTAAGTGACCTCTATCATTCTAAAGTTCACAGTAAAATGGATGGGGAAAACAGAAATTTGTTAAGCTGCCACATTTAACCATCAATCACTCTTACTCGATTAATGGAATTTTATAGTATGTTGTCTCGTTAAAAGTGAAATCCACAGTGGAGAATTTTCGAAATCTCAACTTGATGGCTGGGATCAGAACACAGGGACAGCACCCCTAAAGCAATGAGGGTTAAAAGCCTTGCTCAAGAGCCCAACTTTGGCAAGTTGATGTAAACTCTCAATCTTCGGATTAAAAGCCCAACACCCTAACCATTGACCTATCACATCCCATAATGAAGAGCTCATGTAAAATAGATCTTTTCCTGGATGATTATAGAGCAGGACACCTTTGCATTTATTGCTTCTAGTAGAACAGCAGATCCAACTCGATTTGTGCCCAAAATTGGCAAATTAGGTGAGAACTGACCTCTGCTTTCAATGTATGCCTTTTTCCCTGAACCAAGGAGTGGTTGATGTTATTAAACAAGCCTGTAACACATCATGAATTCAAACCAACACGTCCACCTCAATTGAGGGGCACTCGAATTGCCCTGTTTTTCTGCAACACCAGCATCCATTTCCATTGCCACAGCTGCCCCAAGATGTTACTAAAATATATCTATCGTGCTGTCTCTAGATGGTGGTGAACACTATTGAGATAAGCAGACAGAATAAAGCAAAGCAGCAAGTATTGATTAATTGAACAAAAGAGAAACACAAAACCCAGGATAATGGCAGAGCAACGAATAATGCAAAAACAAAACTTACGAAGAAATCAGTAATATAAACAAATCAACCAATTAAAAGAAAACTACAAACTAATCATCACAATCACGGGATGCGCATGAAAGCTCAGAATGCTGGTGCACTTGCCAACTGGGATGATAGCATGAATAGCGTGCATTATCCAAAGTGCAAACGCTGCCGCGCAAAAGACTAACCAACTGCTGAGCGGTAAAAAAAAAAATTTTAAAATAAAAAAACATGACAATACAAATTAACAATATAATGAACCGCTCATTAAAAACAGAACTATGAACTAAATATCCAATAAAAACAAAAACAAAAACAAGAAAACAAACCTACAAAGGTGTATCTGCCAAGCGCATAAAACACAGAGATCCTCTGCGACCCTAGCTTAGAACTAATGAGATATATAATTTAAAATTCACACAGTGCGATTTTCACAAATTTCACTTAATTACTTACTTACTTATATATTACACAAAATATATATGTGTTGAATTACATTTACTTTTGCTCAAGTTTTTTTATTATTTTGTTATAAATACACAAAGTGTATTTATCTAAAAAAAAAATTAAGTATATCTTGCTCTTGCATTTTTATTAAATCATATGTGCACGATTGAACAGAAACACTATCCTTAAGCTTGAACTTTTAACAAAGTCAAAGCCACTATGTTCTTGTAAAATTCAAGACAAGTAGCATTCAGTTATGCAAAATGGAGCAATAACAAATTTGTGGCTTCTGGCACAAAAAGAAGTATGGTGGAAGTTCTGTGATATTGTCAAGATATATTATACATATTATAAAACAATATTAGAGTACCTGGTATCATAGACTTTTTTTAATTTAAAATTTTAAATCAAAATCTATGTATGTCTAATAAGCAACAAATACAAATGTCATTACACCCTTAAGCATGTCAGATATTTACAACAAAAGTTTAAATCAATGCATAAACTGTAGTAAAAATCATAAAATTCAAATAAAGTACTAAGAAAACAAGGGTTGTATGATATGCAAGGAGGTCAATAATATTTGTTCAGATTTAATTTAATGCATTATTTACATTTGTATTCTTTTATTGAATATGAACTAATTTACAAAAGGGTGAATATCTAATAACTCCTTTCACATATAATGTATATTAAATACACTGTCCGGTACCCTACAAGTGTAAATTTCATAATGCTGCTAGAATAATGTTTATTTGATAAAATTAACATTTTACCTAATTTTGTGTCCTGTATCATCCTGTCAGTATTTGTCTTACAATAATGACTTTATTGCTTTACAATGTCTCTTTCATAATATGGTCTTCACAACCGCTATAAACAACCAAATCAAATAAATGACAACAATGACAAATAGTAAAAACAGGTGGGTGGCAAAATTTGCAGATATATATCACACAAAGTGGCGGCACGGTGGTTTAATGGTTAGCACGTTCGCCTCTCAGTACTAGGGATTCCCGGTTCGAATCCCCATCTGGTGGAGTTTCCATGTTCTCTCCGTGTCTGCGTGGGTTTCCTCCGGGTTCTCCGGTTTCCTCCCACAGTCCAAAAACATGGATCAAGTCAATTGAGTTCTCCAAATTGCCCCATACAGTGTGTATGCGTGCGTGTCTGTGTGAGTGAGTGTGTGCCCAGCGATGGATTGGCGCCCTGTCCTGGGTCTATCTGCCCAGCGCCCGAAATGTTCTCCCCTGGATGGGCATGGGGAACCCCACCGCGACCCTAATATAGGATAAAGCGGAATATAATGAATGAATGAATATCACAGAAAGTATAAATTACACTCAATGTTACAAAAGGAGCAGCACTTGCAACACGTTTTCTACCAACAAATTTTTTTAAATGTTACACCCAAATTTCTATTTAGTGACTTGCAAAATTAGTTTTAAACTATTAAAATATGTTCACTATAGTCATAGGACAATTGAAGTATATAAATAATATTTTGATATAATTGTTAAGCCCAAAGCAAAATTACACAATTTTAAATGTTTATTTTTAACAATCACTACACTATACTGACTATATCACTATACTAAGCTATGATATAAAAAAAACACTTAAATGCATTCAATATACTGCGTAAAAACAATGATAATTAATGCTATTAATGAATTATTTTTTATTATTTTTTAGATGGTTTCTTGCTGGATCTTTTACTTTAAAGCACTTGTGATTTGTGTTTTTGTATAATTAGTTCAGTTGGCTTTTACAGGGGGAACATGTCATGAAATATGTTTACATTTTTGTCTTGGTTCACTATAAAGTGGAAATAAAACTTTTTGTTTTATAACTTAGAAAATAAAAAACATAAATGTGTACACCAATTGTACACCAAATTTTCAAATTGAAATCGATGTTTTTAGAAAGCAGGGCCCTACACTATTATATAGTTAGCATACCAGTTAGATAGTATATGGTTAGTTACCATACCACAGACCAGACTGGCAATGTTTATATTATGAACCATAGTCATATTTGTGGTTCGCTTGAGGCATTTCCATTTCATTTCCCATGAAAAAACTTAGCCATTCCAAATTTTACGAAATCCTAGATATAAATTGTAAAAACAAAAAGGCAAAACAAAGTGCTATAGTTTTTTTCTTAAAAATAGTTTTTTACAATATATTTCAATTTAATAATACAAAACCATATAACTCACTGCACAAAGTGCTATAGATTTTTATATATTTATGACAGAATACTGGAGTGGTTTTAGGAAATGTATAAGAAGTTAAGTGGAATAAAACAATTATAAATTGCTACTATATTAGATTATTTACATAGCCTACTATTGACATAT
This sequence comes from Corydoras sp. C115, assembly GCA_019802505.1. Classification (NCBI taxonomy): domain Eukaryota; kingdom Metazoa; phylum Chordata; class Actinopteri; order Siluriformes; family Callichthyidae; genus Corydoras; species Corydoras sp. C115. Next base: position 3,467,215 of record JAFMOC010000006.1, on the reverse strand, counting down.
TTGAATATGCTGATTCCTGGTTTTTATACATTATGCATTTTTGCTAGTATAACACACATAATTGTATAAAGGATCTTACCTGATATAACCAGCAAGATAAATTTTGTTAAAGTTTGCATAGACAGATATTCCATGACTCCGCCAAAAATAACTCTTGAAATAAAGTGCAGCTAAACTTATGTCAGATTGTTTTTGTTTTGTAGATGTCAGATGTATTAAAGAGAAAAATAAAAATAAAGGTTATTTTAGCATCCAGGATTCAGACGCTTGCCTGTCCTCTCAGCTTTCTCTCATTCATTATGATGATGCTGCTGCAGCATGCTCCTTCCCTTTCAGTCTCTCTCAGTCACTCTCTCTCTCTCTCTCTCTCTCTCTCTCTCCACCCCTTCTTCGTTTCAATCTGTCTTACGTTCTGTTACTCCCCCCACCCACTCTGTTTTTAGCCAACCATTTTAAGGTTCTCCATCACTGCCTGTCGTACTGGCAGGCAAGCAGTGTTAAAACAACAAGAGGTATTCATCTTACTCCAGCTGCTTCATTCTGTATTACTTACATTGTTATGAGTTTTATTTACACGCACTCGTGCGCACACGCACACACACACACACACACACACACACACACACACAGAGTACAGAGAGTACAGAGAGTACAGAGAGAGAGAGAGAGAGAGAGAAGTTTGTAGATAGGAAGGTAGAAAGATTTTGTTGATAAAGTTAATATATAACATAGTTGTATATGCCAAAACATTTTTTCAAATTAAAAATGTAAAATGGATAATAATATTAATACATACAGAACAAAATGTTGCCAGAATCACTTATTGGTCTTAATAAAAATAACACTGTAGGTCATATGTTAAATAAATAAATAAATAAATAAATGTGTCTTATTTTCATGTTTTTTTGCAGCATGTTCAAAGTTTCTTTTATAATTTTGACAAGAGATCAAAGTAAGAGAGAGCAAAGTAATTTATGTTATATAAACTTTAAGTTTATTTATTGTGAAATCATATTCCTCTTTCTTCATGTTCAGAAAACTTTTATCTTTAATGTGTTTAATAAATATTTTTTCCTGTTCGGCCTGCAACCTAAAGTGTGCTTTGAGTTTTGACCCCTTGGTTTGACACACCAGCTGTAGTTTGTTCAATATATATATAGTAAATATCTTAAATAATTATCATGTCTGAATCTTCACGGATCTCATGATTAATACAAATCTATTATTGGTGCAATGTCTCTTCCATGTTTTCTTAAAACAAAAAAAAAAACCTTTTGAACTTTTCACTTAAATAATCACATATCATCGTCCAAGATAAAATTAGTTTTAATAAACATGGTCATTTACTTCAAAACTGTCACCAAAATGGCACAACATAAAAACATATAGTTAACAAAAAGTTAGACACAAAAAAATTATTTGTGCCCACAGCTGTTTCATTTTGTCATTTTAATTTAAAGGTTATGTTAAGTAAACTAGTACAACTGTAGTACAAGTTATGGTGGTGTATTTACATTAACTGAACAACTCCATCATATTTAGTTTTGAACTGCTACTTTTAGTAAAAATTATGTCACACATAAAAGTTGTACAGAGGAATTATATGTTTGATTCAATAATTCAATTCAGTTTTCGATTCAGTATGACCTTGCTGTTCCAGCATAATTAAATGTCATACATACCCTTAAATAAAACATTTAAATTTTTTATTCCACCTATAACAGAGGAAAACATTGGTTATAAAAGAAACAGTGCAGTAAAATTTCCAAAACACACCACGTCATCCCTCCTCTTCTCTGATAGTGAGCTGATTCATTCATTCATTCATTCATTATCTTCCGCTTTATCCTCTATTAGGATCGCGGTGGGGGTCCCCATGCCCATCCAGAGGAGAACATCTCGGGCGCTGGGCAGATAGACCCAGAACAGGGCGCCAATCCATCGCTGGGCACACACTCACTCACACAGACACACTCTATATCGGGCAATTTTGAGAATTAAATTGACTTGATCCATGTTTTTGGACTGTGGGAGGAAACCGGAGAACCCGGAGGAAACCCACGCAGACACGGGGAGAACATGGAAACTCCACCCAGATGGGGATTCGAACCGGGAATCCCCAGTGCTGAGAGGCGAACGTGCTAACCACTAAGCCGCCTGAGCTGATTCATTCTAAGCTAAATATTTTTTGTTGAAATCTTTACACTGCTAATTCAGTTTTAACACAGTTTTATTTGTAAATAAATCCATCTGAACATTAATTTCAGCTGCTTTTGCATTCACTCCAACTTAGCATGTGTGAAATGTCCATCCATCCATCCATTATCTTCCGCTTTATCCTATATTAGGGTCACGGGGGGTTCCCCATGCCCATCCAGGGAAGAACGTTTTGGGCGTTGGGCAGATACACCCAGGACAGGACGCCAATCTTTCGCTGGGCACACACTTACTTACACAGACACGCACACAAACACACTCTATATGGGGCAATTTGGAGAACTCAATTGACTTGATCCAGGTTTTTGGACTATGGGAGGAAACCGGAGAACCCGGAGGAAACCCACGCGGACACGGGGAGAACATGGAAACTCCACCCAGATGGGGATTCGAACCGGGAATCTCTAGCGCTGAGAGGCGAACAAGCTAACTACAAAGCCACCGTGCCGCCCAATGTTTGAAACATGTTTACAAATTATTTGTAATATCGATTCCTCATTGTTAAAACAAGTGGCGAAACGTAGATTATTATGTTTGAATTTTATACAACTTTGATGTGCACAAGCATGTCAGCTAATCTTTGATTTGTTAACACCGTGAAAATGCAGGTGTTATATAGTAATATAGTACCTTGTCTGAAAATAGTACACTATTAGGCTTGTGGCTTTAAAGAAAATGCAACTGTAGGTGGTTAATAAATCTATTCATCTTTTTTCTTCCAACAAAATGTGAGAAATCAGTGCAGAAACTATTTTCTTTTCTTGCTTAGTTCTAGAAAGTGGCTTTGTGTTTAAAATAAAAGAAGCCTTAAAATCACAGTTTTGGAGAATACATTCTAAATTAGACAAATGGCCCCTATATGTTATAACTACTCAACTGGAAAAACACTGCCCCTAGGTGGCAGAGAGAACACAAAGAGAAGCTCAGATAAAAATAAAGCTGTAATAGTATTTCAGTAACTTAGCACAAGAGATAACACAAACAAGGAATAACAAACAAATAAATAAATAAAACTAAACTATACAACTAACATAATGATAACTGTGAACTAACTGTAAACCTAAACCACAGGATGAGCACTTGCAGGTGAAAGCAGGAGCAACCTGGAGCTAAGGTGCAAATAGCGTGCACAAACAAAAGACAAATAAACACACGGCTGGTGAAATAATCATGTAACTTCAGCATGCACTCAGCAAACTAACTGCTGGTTGAAATGTTATAGCACCCAGCAGTAGAGAAAGACAGAGTTCATCAAATAGAACATATAAGCCATAAAAGGCATGAACTGAAGCAGGTCAAAATGACATAGATCACAAATAACCCCAAATGATGAAACATAATGTTCACCCATGAAGAGACACGCGAACACGGACATAAATAAAACAAAAGACCAAGTGAAAACGGTGCACATGATAAGATAATAAACATAATCACCAATTAAGTAAAGCATGGCAAAAATCAAGAATTTTTTTACAGTGAATGTTATATATATTGGCATATGCGTCCCCCATTTTGTGGGTTCCACATGGAGCCCACCATGTAGTGTGCAGATCAGGCTTTGGCAGGTTGCCTGAAATAATAATGGTTCTTTCCGGCATGCACTGCGTGGTGGGGTTTTAAGGAGAAGCACTGTTGTGTTCAAGGTGAGTGTGTTTTGGCATTTAAGAAGGGTTTATATTCAATAAAGCGACAACTTATGCGAAAATGGATACCCCACTCCATCGGAGTTCTTCTACCACGTCACAATAAGTAATTTTTACTGTATTTGAACATTTAGTACTATTGAATTTCCCCTGCAATAAGGTTTTATGCCTAGCATCCTGAGCCTCTTTTCCCCACACATACACTATTTTAGTGCACTATGTGTTGGCTCTGTCTTTACATAAAAATAAAGTTGTTTCAGTAGAGAGAGGGAATATGGAATATTTTAGCTTATGCTATTAATGTCGTCCCTCATCTTTTCTATTGAGTACTCAAACTTCCAGCCTTAGAGAACATCTATTAGTCTCACTGTTCGAGGAAGATCCATAAGATCCAGTTGGACAGCAGTCACCGAGCACATGGACTTAAAGGGGAGACCAGCAAACTATACACTACTTTATTTGAAATGGTTTTGTATTAACAGTTATAAAGCATACACATTAAATTTGCTTTAAAAACCTTGAATGAAAAACAGAGAAAAGGTCATTTATCAGAACCTTTTATCCAAAGCAACTTAATGTTTGGGGTAAGAGCACAAGGTTGGCCACAGCATCCCTTGAGCAATGAGGGTTAAGGCCTTGGTTTGGGTTAAGGACCCAAATTGGTAACTTCAGTGGACCTTAGATTTGAACCCACAACTTTCAGATTGATAGCCCAACATCCTAACCACCATGTCAGATTTGAGCGATCACGCTGCCGGAAAGAGGAGGAAGCGTGATTTAGGGTGAATAGAAACAGTTTATTATCTTCCGTGGGGGAACGCCCCACAAACGATCCACTATTCGTAAGGAAAATAAACAAAACAAAATAAACGACCGAGTAGACTTGGCCGCCGAAGTGAGGCGTGGTGAGCCGGTCAGTAGCGGTGGAGTGCAGCGGAGTAAGCTTGGACGTAGAGGCCGGGAACGCCGGGCGATGATGTCACTACGATACCGCGATCCGTCCATTTAACAATCAAAACTCTGCGCTGAAGAGTCCGGGACGGCGGCTAAAGTAGTCTCTCCAGCCGAAGAGCACACCTGTAACTAATAGTCTGGAGAGGGTGAGCGATCCCGAGTGAAATGCGGAACAGGTGTGTGAATGGGTGAGTGTGGTGCTGCACGTAGAGGAGAGGGGTGTGTTTGTTTACACGGGAAAGTGGGTGTGTGCGGAGCGGCGTGTGGCGGCGAGTGACGTGACTGTGTACATGAAGGAGCGGGCGTGTGCGACGCGGAGAGAGCAGAAGCCAGGCGCGAGTGAGTATGTGTAACATCACCCCCCCCCCAGAAAAGGATAGCTCACCCCGAGAGGAGACCCGTTGAGACCTGGCCCGACAACTTTGGCGGGGCTGCCGACCCCTAGGCCGAGGGGCGGGCCGGTCAGGGTGATCCTGGTGGAACTCCCGGGTCAGATTGGGGTCCAGAATGTCCTCCGCAGGGATCCAGCTCCTCTTCTCAGGTCCGAACCCCTCCCAGTCCACCAAATACTGCACCTTGTCCCGGCGCTGGCGTGAATCCAACAGAGAGGCCACCGAATAGATGTTGGACTCCTGCTCCTTGTCCGGCTCTCTGTTGGATTCTCTCCAATTAGTGTCAAGGGGACCTGCAACAAACGGCTTCAAAAGGGAGACGTGAAAGGTGGGATGCACCCGCAGGTGGAGCAGGAGCTGCAGGCGTACGGCAACCTCATTAATGACGGCCTCTACCCAGTACGGCCCCAAGAACCGGGGAAGGAGCTTACGCGTACCCCGACGACACCTGATATCCCGAGTATTGAGCCAGACCATGTCACCCACTCTAAACCGCGGAGTGTCACCCCGCGAGCGGTCCGCGAAGCGTTTGTACCTCTGTATCACTGTCTCAACCTGCTGATGGACCTGGGCCCATACCTCCTCGCTGCATCGGAACCAGGCATCTACCGCCGGTGCGTCCGACTCCTCCCCATCCCACGGTGCAAAGGGTGGCTGATACCCCAGGACACACTGGAACGGGGTGAGGCCAGTGGCATAGTGCCGCAGCGAGTTCTGGGCGATCTCTGCCCAGGGGAGGTACCGGGACCAATCAGAGGGATTGCGATGGGCATAGATGCGGAGGAATGTATTTGTCTCCTGGTGGGAACGTTCACAGGCCCCATTAGTTTGGGGGTGGAACCCCGAGGAGAGGCTGACAGAGGAACCCAGTCTCTCGCAGAATGCCCTCCAGACAGCCGACGTGAACTGGGGTCCTCTGTCTGAGAGGATGACCTCTGGTATGCCGAACGAGGTGAACACTCTCGCGAATTGAAGCTCGGCCGTCTCGAATGCTGAGGGCAGTCCCCTAAGGGGGAAAAGCTTGATTGCCCGGGAGAACCGATCGAGGACCGAGAGGATGGTGGTGAATCCATTGGAGGACGGAAGACCGGTCACGAAGTCTAGGGCAATGTGGGACCACGGCCTCTCCGGCACTGGCAGCGGGCAGAGCTTACCTGCTGGAAGCACTGGAGGGGTCTTGCAGGCGGCACAGGTGGAACAGGATCGTACAAAGGATTGTACGTCCGCCCGCAAGAACTCCCACCAGTACTTCCGCTGGATAAGTTGGATGGTCCGCAATATGCCCGGGTGACCAGTGCTCAGTGAGGTGTGGGCCCACGTGATAAGGCTGGAACGGAAGAGAAGGGGCACGTAACAGGCCCCTGTGGGACAATCTGGAGGAACCGTCGAGTGGCGCACCGCCTCTCGGATTTGAGAATCTAATTCCCACTGTATACGGCCCAAAAATTTGTGCGTGGGGATGATGGGGCTCCCCCTATCCGGGTCAGAGGCGGATGGCCCGTGGAGCCGGGACAGGGCATCGGCCCGGTTATTCTCCGTGCCCGGACGGAAGGAGATTTGCAGATTGAATTGATTAAAAATTAGGGCCCAACGAGCTTGGCGGGCATTGAGGCGGCGAGCGCTCTTGATGTATTCAAGGTTCTTGTGGTCAGTGAGGATTAGGACCGGGTGTGAAGACCCCATGAGCCAGTGCCTCCATTCCTCCAAGGCTAGCTTAATGGCTAGCAGCTCTTGGTCCCCGATCCCGTAATTGCATTCGGCCGGGATAAACTTGCGCGAAAAGTAGGCAATCGGCCGTGCGTTAGTGAGACCCCCAGTGGACTGCGACAAAACCGCACCGGCCCCACTACATGATGCGTCCACCTCTACGATGAACTGGCGCCCAGGGTCAGGATGGGCCAAAACTGGTTTCAAAGTGAACAGTCTCTTAAGGAGACTGAAGGCCCGATCCGCCTCCGGGCTCCAGCGCAGCGCAGAGGGGCCTCCTTTCAGGCAGGAGGTAAGCGGAAGCGCCACCTTACTGAAGTTAGGGATGAATCGCCTGTAGAAGTTTGCGAAACCTAGGAACCTCTGGAGGTCCCGCGGTGAGGCCGGTGTCGGCCAGTCCAGCACCGACTGGACCTTACTAGGGTCCATCTCGATCCCTTTGGGGAGATAATGAAACCCAAAAAAGCAATGGTCTTCCGGTGGAACTCGCACTTCTCCCCCTTTACAAACAACCCGTTGGCCCGTCATCAAGATACACGATCACCCCTTGATGTAAGAACTCCCGCGGCACGTCATTAATGAAGGCCTGGAAGACCGCGGGGGCGTTGGTAAGGCCGAAGGGCATTACGCGATATTCGTAATGCCCCGAAGTGGTAATGAATGCGGTCTTCCATTCGTCTCCCTTTCGAATCCGGACCAGATTGTACACGTTGCGCAGGTCTAATTTGGTGAATACACGCGCGCCGTGGAGCAGTTCCAGGGTGGCGGGTACCAGCGGAAAAGGGTACGGGAACCGCTTGGTGGACTTATTCAGCTCCCTGAAATCAATACACGGCCGCAGTTCTCCCCCTTGTTTGGGTACAAAGAAGAACCCAGATGCGGCCGGTGATTTCAAGGGGCGAATAAACCCATTCCGCAGAGCCTCTTCTATGTAGGCCTGCATAGCCCGAGTCTCGGCCATCGAGAGGGGGTACGGGCGCGCGTGTGGCAATTTGGCAGCGGGCAGAGCTTACCTGCTGGAAGCACTGGAGGGGTCTTGCAGGCGGCACAGGTGGAACAGGATCGTACAAAGGATTGTACGTCCGCCCGCAAGAACTCCCACCAGTACTTCCGCTGGATAAGTTGGATGGTCCGCAATATGCCCGGGTGACCAGTGCTCAGTGAGGTGTGGGCCCACGTGATAAGGCTGGAACGGAAGAGAAGGGGCACGTAACAGGCCCCTGTAGGCCTGCATAGCCCGAGTCTCGGCCATCGAGAGGGGGTACGGGCGCGCGTGTGGCAATTTGGCCCCTGGCACCAGGTCAATGGCGCAGTCGTAGTGACGATGGGGGGGTAGAGTATCGGCGCGGTGCTTGCTAAATACCTCAGCGAGGTTGGAATATACCTCTGGAACCCGAGAAGGCAGCTGGGTCCTGGGGGACACCCGGGAGATGGAGAACAGCTGACAGGAAGACGGGCGTGTGCACTCTTGTTGACACCGGGATGACCATGACCGGATTCGCAACTGGGCCCAGGAAATGGAGGGGTCGTGTCGCCTCAGCCATGGCAGCCCTAAAACCAGAGGTATGGTAGGAGAGGAGATAATCAGAAATTCCAGTTGTTTAAAGTGCTCCTCTTCCACCCCTATCCAAAGGAGGGGTGTAGCACTTTTGCCCCCCCCCCCGAGGACAGAGGGCTGCCGTCGACAGCCTGAATGGAAACGGTGGTCTCGAGGGTCCTCTCAGGGATGCCCCAACGGCTGCAGAAGACCTTGTCGATAAAATTGCCGTCCGCCCCGGAGGCCACCAGCGCAGAGGTCGTCACCTTGGTCTCCTTAAAACACAAAACAACATTTATTAATAGACCACTTTGTGGCCTAACCCCGGATACCCTCACCGAGTTCATGGTCTCCGTCGGCGGAGATGAGGACCGTGCTTGAGGAGCCAAGGAGCCGGTCTGGCACTTCAGTCTCGCAGCATGTGCGTGGAGCTCCCGCAGTAACCACACAGACCCAGGCGGGAACGAAGCCAGCGTTCCTTTGGGGAGAGATGGGCCCCGCCCAGCCGCATGGGCTTGGCCTCGGGCTCCCGTTGGGCTGGAGACGGAGCGGGATCCCTCCACAGCGAAGTCCGGGGTGGTAGAGGGCTGGGGCCGCGGGATGTAGGGACGGTGGCGAAGTGTTGTTCCATCAGCACTGCTAGACAAACCAGCTCGTCCAGAGATGCCCCGAAGGACCGTCCCGCGATCTCGCGCTGGATGACTCTCCGCAGCCCCTCACGGAACATCACGGTGAGGACGGATCCGGAACTCCAGTGCATAATCCGCCACTGAACGAGATCCTTGGCGCAGCCGATTCAGCTGCGAACCCACCCCCTCGCCCTCCAGGGGGTGAGCGAAGGCGGCACGGAATGCCGCGTGGAAGGCGGCGAAGGAACGGCACTCCGGTCCCTGTACCTCCCAGATCGCGGTGGCCCACTCGCTGGCCCGGCCCGTCAGCCGCGAGATCACCAGGGAGATCTTGTCGACCTCGCTGGAATTCGGGTGGCTCCGGAAGTAGAGTGCGCACTGCAAGAGAAAACTGCGGCACTTTTTCGGAGTCCCATCGAAGCGTTCGGGCTCTGAGAGATGGTAAGGGGCAGCGGTGGGCAGGGGATGTATGTCAGAGTCTGTAGGGTGTGCAGAGGAGGAGCCAGAGGTACCAGGGCTGGAGCCGCCGCGCGTCCCAACAGGACCTGAATCGTCCTGGTCATCTCCCCCAGACCGCTCTGGAGCTCCAATAGTGCGCGTCCCCGCGTCTGCAGCACCTCATCTGTGGGCCCCATCCGTGGATCCATTTAGGGCAGAGTTTTTATGTCAGATTTGAGTGATCACGCTGCCGGAAAGAGGAGGAAGCGTGATTTAGAGTGAACAGAAACAATTTATTATCTTCCATGGGGGAACGCCCCACAAACGATCCACTATCCGTAAGGAAAATAAACAAAACAAAATAAACGACCGAGTAGACTTGGCCGCCGAAGCGAGGCGCGGTGAGCCGGTCAGTAGCGGTGGAGTGCAGCGGAGTAAGCTTGGACGTAGAGGCCGGGAACGCCGGGCGATGACGTCACTACGATACCGCGATCCGTCCGTTGAACAATCAAAACTCTGCGCTGAAGAGTCCGGGACGGCGGCTAAAGTAGTCTCTCCAGCCGAAGAGCACACCTTTAACTAATAGTCTGGAGAGGGTGAGCGATCCCGAGTGAAATGCGGAACAGGTGTGTGAATGGGTGAGTGTGGTGCTGCACGTGGAGGAGAGGGGTGTGTTTGTTTACACGGGAAAGTGGGTGTGTGCGGAGCGGCGTGTGGCGGCGAGTGACGTGACTGTGTACATGAAGGAGCGGACGTGTGTGACGCGGAGAGAGCAGAAGCCGGGCGCGAGTGAGTATGTGTAACACACCGAGATACCACATCTTAAAATCAAATTAGATAAAAACTGACACTAATACTTTGAGTTATGTTATCTAGCTAACTTTAAGGGCTATTAAACAGTTCTGTCTAATTAATGTACTTATTTGAAAATTTAATCTGGTATTTCAGAATCTATGTGGTTACAATTTTATTTTAATCTTAATATGATCCCAAATACTGTAATATGTTTTTAGCCACTTTTAAACAACTGGATGCAAAAACTTAACTTTTAAATAATTGGATGCAAAAAGATATTAAGACTATTACAATAGATCTCTGGTAAACATAAGAATAGGCAATAAGCAGGCTTATGCAAAATGAGAAGAATATTTTTACTCTTAAGAGTCACTGGCATCAACATAAAACCGTGTCTCATATACTATGAATAAATGTAACAAAAACCTCAAACAGGCCATCCTTGGTCAATACAGCATAGAATAGTGTACAAGATAATCAAAAGAAAAAAGAATGGGATTATAGAAAACGTTATTCAAACTGTAACGGGTGTGACTAGCCTTTGGAGTGCAGCAGCGGCGTGTAAGGTGCACATGGTGTTCTCTTAAGAAACTTACAGTACCTTGCGAAAGGTGCCAATCAACTCTTTTATGAAAATATGTTGTTAAGTTCGCCTGCTTTTGCCTGCAACATATTGTTAGACCACAGTTTGGCTTTTGTTTTGTATATAATTACTTTTAAGGGCGGCACGGTGGCTTAGTGGTTAGCACGTTCGCCTCTCGCTTCCCGGTTCGAATCCCAATCTGGGTGGAGTTTCCATGTTCTCCCCATGTCCGCATGGGTTTCCTCCGGGTTCTCCGGTTTCCTCCCACAGTCCAAAAACATGGATCAAGTCAATTGAATTCTCCAAAATTGCCCCATATAGAGTGTATCTGTGTGAGTAAGTGTGTACCCAGCAGTGGATTGGCACCCTGTCCTGGGTGTATCTGCCCAGCACCCGAAACGTTGTCCCCTGGATGGGCATGGGGAACCCCCGCGACCCTACTAAAGGTTAAAGCGGAAGATGATGGATGGATGGATAATTACTTTTATTTTTGACAGCTGAATTATTCGTTGTATCCAATAGTATTTATTTACCTACCCTTTCTATCATCATTGTAGCGCATTTCTCATTTAAAAAAAGGTTGTGCTTTTTCATGTTCTCATACACACAATCAGCAGCCACAGTCAAAGTGCTACATGGTTAGTAAAGTTGTAGCACAATGAAACCAGTCTTCCTGCAGCCTAGGTTTGAGCCTCCCAGTTCAGGATGGTATAAACAGACCCACATAGAGATGTCTATAAATATTAAACACCTAAAATACAGCTAAAGATAATAACAAAAATAAATATGCTAATTAACATTCATTGGCCCAACAATACATTTCTTAGACTTAGACTTAGACTTATTTCTGGAATGATAAGTCCTTATAATGCAAACATCATTCAAACTACTGTTAACCCCCCCCCCCCCCCCCCCCCCCCCCCCCACTCAAGATAAAAACAGAAGGGTGATCTGACTTTTTCTGTTGCTGCCCCAACTCTGTGGAACACTTTGCCTTATGAAATCAGGTTAGTGTCATACATTGAGCAGTTTAAATCATGTCTTAAAACATACCTTTTTCACCATGGCTGGGATAGATACCTTGATCAGTAATCAGCAGTTTCACAATTCAGCGCAAATGCAAAACTTTTAATGTAAAATGTATAACTGGTCCTAGCTTCCTACCACACTGATCCTGGTCCAATCCTCCAGTCCTCATTGTATGCTACACTAAACAGATATGCATATTTGCTTCCCACTATCATTTGCACATCTGCAAGAAGGTACAATCAGGCCTTCAGTTTCTGAACAGAACATTACATTAGAAGTGAAGAAATGTGTAAAAAAATAAAAATAGAAATGCAAGTACATTTATATTTACATTTATTCATAATATCAGTAGTAATGGAAAAAACAGCTACATTGTAGGATTATCAAACCTGATCATTATCCAATCCCATGCCACTTATATATATCAGGTGTTTGTGGAACAGATGTGTGTTTTGAGTTGTTTTTTAAAGATGCTAATTGGGGGCGTCACGTGACCCACTGGAAGATGGCGGCTTGAGTTTTCGCTCCGCTCCGTTTACTTTTTAATTTTGTTACTACTCTTTTTAAAACTGCTTGGAACACCATTTAATCGATATTTAACGTGACCCGAAATGTCCGACAATCAGGAGGCACGAGATTTTCCGTTGTTTTCGTCTGCCCGACCGACCAGAGGGAACAAACAGAAATCAGCTAAACCTGAGGCAACTTTGGCGCCAATGGCAACGACATCTCAGAGCGAAGTGTTATCCGAGATTCGCGCGCTCGGATCTCGGCTGGACACTCGCCTGGAAATTATTGACGGTCGCCTGGATACTTTAACCTCCAGTCTTACTTCACTATGTGCGGCTCTCACGGATTTAACGGAGAGAGTTGCCTCCAATGAGACCAGACTGTCTGGGATGGAAGATCGGGTCTCCGACATGGAAGACCTTTCAACCTCCCACAGCAACCAGCTAGCCGCGCTAGAGAAGAGAACTCAGCAACTTCAGCTTAAGGTTGACGACCTGGAGAACCGCGGGCGACGAAAAAATATCAAGATTGTCGGCCTCCCTGAAAGGGCGGAGGGCTCCACGCCCCTCGCTGAATTCTTACGCGCAACGCTGCCGAAATGGCTCGACCTTCCACCGGATTTTACCCCCGAAATAGAGCGCGCTCACAGATCCCTCGCACCGGCCCCGCCGGAGCGCGGCCCGCCGCGGGCTGTGCTGGTGCGCTTTCTCCGCTACCCAGACAAGGAGACAGTCTTACGAGCCGCGCTACAGAAACGTCAGGTAACACACGACGGGGGTCAGCTTCGATTCTATCAGGATCTCTCTGCTGAGGTCCTCAGGAGACGGCGCGAGTTCGGGCAGCTGAGGCAGGAGTTTTCAGCTCGACAGATGTTTCGAGGATTTGCTTATCCTGCGAAGCTCCGGTGTTTTCATGGCGGTAAGATCCGCTTGTTCTCGACAGTCGAGGAGGCAAAAAGCTTTCTGACCAGTATTGAAACTGACAAGTGACTACTGGACATGTACCTAACTTGGTGTTCTTTTCAAATTTTCTACAGACTCCATTAGAGAAAGTTAGCTTTTTTTCCGGTTCTCACATTTGTTGTTAAGATGATAGTACTTAGAAATTGTGCTATCTGTTACTGATATTTATGTAAGGGGAAGAAAATATTTTGTTATTCTTGACTATTTTATTTAATCTATATACTTATTGTTCTGATTCTATGTTTCTTTTGAGATCTGGATGGACATTGGTGTATTGTAAACGCCCAGAGCGATGCCTGGTTTCATTTCACGTTGTATGTGGAGTGAGGGTTTTTTTGTTTTTCTTTTTCACGTTTTTTCTTTGCGGTCGTCGTTTTGCGGGCCTGGTGACCTACTACTAATTGATCTGCCCTGTCGTTTGGGGACAGGGCTTGGGGTGGGCGGGATGGGATGTTTATGTTTGTTTGTGTCTGTTAAATTTAAAATGGTTGCACATATGACCTTTTGTTTCACAAATTAGGCGCTTTATGTCACATTTTGGTCACTTTTCTTTCAAATTGAAAATGGATGATTCTCTTAAATACATAACCTGGAATGTGAAAGGCTTGGGGCACGTTATTAAAAGGAAAAAAATTTTGACTTTTCTTAAAAAGGAGAGAGCATCAGTTGCCATGATTCAGGAAACGCATCTATCAGATCTTGAGCACCTAAAACTTAAAAGAGATTGGGTAGGACAAGTATATTTTGCATCTTTTAGTTCTAATCCGAAGAAGCGAGGTGTGGCTATATTAATTAATAAACACTTGCCATTTATTCTTGAAAAACAAATAAGCGATCCTGAAGGCAGATACATCATCATCTCAGGCCTGTTATATGGGCAGCATGTTACTATGCTCAACGTTTATGCACCAAATGAAGACTGCCCCAAATTTATGTCTGATGTAATTTTATTGTTTAATGATAATCGTAAAAAATTAGGTGTTGTGGCGGGGGATTTTAATTGCGTCTTAGATCAAAATTTAGATAAATCTTCGGCTCTCTTTCATCCAACTCTAAATCAGCGCTGGTACTTAGGCGGAGGTGTTCAGAATCTGGACTGGTTGATATTTGGAGAGAATTGAATCCTAGTATCAGGGACTATACCTTTTACTCTAATCCCCACAGTTCGTATTCGCGAATTGATTACATATTCATACCCAACTCCTCGATTCATCTTGTAACAGATAGCAAAATTGGCCCCATTGTATTGTCTGACCATGCCCCAGTCTATATGGAAATGAAATTGGATATTCCTATATCTAAGAGTAGGATTTGGAGGTTTAACTCTTCTTTGCTTACAAACATAGCATTTTGTGACTTTATGCGTCAGCGTATACGTTACTTCTGGGAGAATAATAAACATTCTCCTGTCTCATCAGCTATTCTATGGGATGCGGCTAAAGCCACAATTACGTTTGGATTTGGAGGCAGAAGTTACCCGTCTAGAAAGACTACATAAATCCTTCCCCACTCAGTCAAATTTTGTGAGACTATGCCAGGCAAGAGCCAAGCTTAATTTGAATCATACTAATCATATTAAAAAACTGCTTCATTTTTCAAAACAGAAGTTTTACGAATTCGGAAACAAATCTAGTCGGCTGCTTGCACATCAACTTAAGAAGGAACAGAGTGACAGAGCTATTAAATCCCTAAAAAACCCTGATGGTTCTATCACATACGATCCTCTGGTTATTAACAGGTCTTTTAAAAGTTTCTATCAGTCTCTTTATAAATCAGAGAACACAATGTCAGACACAGATGTTTTGGCTTTTCTTGATAAGTTATCTCTTCCGGTTATATCAGAGGAGGACAGGGTTGCTTTAAATGCTGGGTTCTCTCCTGAGGAAGTTTTTCAAGCACTGCAAGCTGTGCCTTCTTATAAGTCCCCTGGTCCCGATGGCTTTCCGCCCGAGTTTTTCAAAACTTTCTGGCCTGAGCTCCACCCAATTCTACTACCCGTTTTGCATGACCTGCTCGAATCCGGTATGGTACCCGACACATGGAAAATGGCAACAATTTGTTTAATTTTGAAAAAAGGTAAAGACCCTCTGGATTGTGAATCTTACAGACCAATAAGCTTACTAAATACCGATTGCAAAATTTTAGCTAAAGTACTTTCTCGTAGGCTCGAGACTGTACTGCCAAAGGTAATCAGATCCGACCAAACTGGTTTTGTGACAATGCGATATGCCTCTGACAATATACGCCGGCTATTAAATATTGTGGATTATCTTGACACGTCCAAACACCCTGCCCTTATCGTGTCACTCGATGCAGAGAAGGCCTTCGACCGTGTCGAATGGGCTTTTCTCTTCGCCACACTTGAGAAATTTAAATTAGGACCAAACTTTATTAAATTAGTTAAACTTTTATATTCTGATCCCCGAGCCACAGTTTTAACCAATGGACAAATGTCACAAGTCATAAACATTAAAAGGGGAACAAGACAAGGATGTCCTCTCTCACCTTTATTATTTGCTTTGGTGATTGAACCACTGGCTGAATTAATTAGAGCAGACGCCAATATTTTAGGCATAAAAGTGGGAAATGAGGACCATAGAATCTCTCTTTACGCTGACGACGTGTTATTGTTTATTTCTAATCCGGTTCAATCTCTTCCTGTAATATTGGATAATATTACTCAATATAGTATACTCTCTGGATACAAAATCAATTTTTTAAAATCCAAGGCGTTGCCGTTTAATGTCCCTACTTGCTCCTCTCAAACTTTAACTACCTTTCTGGGGGATGACTTCCCATTCTATCTGGCCACTGACGGATTTAATTATTTGGGAGTTTTTTTAACACCAAAACTTAATAATCTTTTTTCCAAAAACTATCTGCCCCTTGTCTCTAAAATTAAGAGTGATCTGGGTATCTGGTGCTCTCTCCCACTATCCTTTTTTGGCAAGGTAAATGTTCTAAGAATTAATGTTCTGCCTCGTCTTTTATATTTATTTCAATCTCTTCCCTGCTATCTGTCTAGCCCATTTTTTAAAGATCTAAACAGTCACTTTTCAAAGTTCATTTGGAATAACAAAAAGCCTAGACTTAAATTTGCTAATTTAATGAAACCTAAAGAGAAAGGTGGTGCTGGTGTACCAAACATGCAATTATATTATTGGTCAGCTCAGATTAAACACATCATTAGCTGGTGTACCAATAGGACTGACTCATTATGGGTCAATATGGAGTCCATGACATGCTCCCCTCTTTCACTCCCTCTTTTACCATTTATTCATAAGGTGGAGAGGTTGAAAGGGGTGTCTGACTCGTTTGTTGTATCCAATACCCTGCTGATTTGGAAAGACGTTAAAAGATATCTAAAAATTCCTATTTGTCTTTCTATGTCTTCCCCATTAGCGCTCAACCCAGATTTCCCCTCTCAGTTGCATAATATAGGATTCCTTGACTGGTTTAGGCGAGGGATCACACACATCTCTTGCCTGTTCTCGGACGGGATCATGTTATCCTTTGGGGATATTCTAGAGAGATATAAACTTATCGAAATCCGATTTTTTCAAATATCTCCAAATCAGAGATTTTCTTAGATCTCTTTTGGATAGGGGGGAGTTGCGGATGGAGTTGACAGAGATGGAACAACTTTTCACTAAAGAGTTTGACTCAAAAGGGTTGATTTCAAAGTTATATAGTATATTGTCTAACGAATCCCTGTCAGTTTTGCTAAATTTGAAGGGTATCTGGGAGAAAGACTTGGAAATGGAATTGGATCAAAACACATGGAAATCTGTTTGTGAGAATCTGTATCCTAAGTGCACTTCAATTAATGTGCATGAACTTAACTTTAAGTTCATGCATAGAATCTATTTGACACCAGTACGATTACAAAGGATATACCCAGAGAGATCTGATCTATGTTTCAAATGCCAGACACAGAGAGGTACACTTCTTCACTCCTTCTGGACTTGTAACAAAATTAAATCGTTCTGGAGGGAAGTGCACTCAGCAATCGAGGACATCTTCGGCATAAAGTTTGCTATGTGCCCTTCACTGTATCTGCTTAATGCTAAATTGAACGATATTTTTGATTTCCAGCTGAGACAGAACTTTATTTTGTTGGTTTTTTTTTTTTATAGCAAAAAAAGTGCATTTTGCTACTCTGGTCATCCAAACAAGCCCCATCATTGAGCTTATGGCTCTCTCAGCTGACTTCTCTCCTTCCTCTTGAGAAACTGACTTATGACCTTCGTCAGAGGTCTAAAAACTTTTGGCAGCTTTGGTCCCCGCTCTGGACTTATCTGGAAAATCTTAGGTAGAACCCCTCAGAGATTATGTTTTATTGTTTTTGTATTTTTTTATTGTATCCGTATTGTACGGATGTGACCGTGATGTAAGTATGGCGCTATCATCGTATTTAATGTATGTATGCAACCACAAAAAATAAAAAAATTAAAAAAAAAAAGATGCTAATTGACGCATCTTTGGACAGAGTTGGGAAGATCGTTCCACCATTTGGCAGTGGTGAATGATACCGAGTGAGATTTAGCACCACAGTGAGGTGGAATCACATGGTGACATTATAGTACTGTATATAAATAAGGTAAAGCATTCAAATTGCATACAGAAATATCAGGCATGCTGTATTTATAGTATTAGATGTGTAACAGAAAAAAATATCCCTGCACTTCGCTTCTAATGGTGAATCATGTGGATATAAACAGAAATCCTCAGCACCACAACTCAAGTAAATTGTCAGCACAACAGACACTTTAAGCATTCCTAAACAAAATCAATAACGACAATTGTAGTTTAGTATATAGTTATATATTTGTATATACTATACTATATTTAGTATAAAGTTAAGTATATTTAAAATGCGGTTTACGGCTGACTGTATTTATTTATTTGTAATTTTTTACCTGAATTAATTGTATTTTTATGTTTTTGTTAATCTGTAAATGTAACCTTTTTTAACCTATTGAACCCTAGTAAATTGGTAAATTGGTTTTTAACCTGTTGTACTGCACTTTTGGTTAGCTTTGGCCATTTTAAAATGTGCTTTATAAATAAATTTAATTGAATTTATAAGTACACTAAAAATATCAAACATAATGATGAACGACTGGATAGCAGACAAAAAGTGAAAATAACATCACTAAATGTGCTTTTCAGGCTAGTCATTGTGTATAAACCAAAGGCTTTGAAAAAACATTGGTAGGTCCTTCCAGTCAGAGAAAGACAGGTGACTGATAACTATATCATCTGATCTGCTACAATGTGATCATAGAGAGCTTCCATTCTCCTGGTTCAAATATTCTCTATTGACCTTATCTTGTGGTTGATAGTCCGATGTGATAATATTGACATTTTCACAAAAGGAATTTCACTCTCTGGATGTTGAGGTGTGCTGTAAGAGTCATTACCTTCAGGTAGGCCCTAGAGTCTTTATCTTCATTATTTTCCGCTTAATCCTATACTAGGGTCGCGGGGGGTTGAGCTCCCCATGCCCATCCAGAGGAGAGCGTTTCGGGAGCTGGGCAGATACACCCGGGACGGGGCACCAATCTTTCGCTGGCCAAATTCACACACACAAATACACTATACGAGGCAACTTAGAGCATTCAATTTACCTTAAATCTGTGGGAGAAAAAGACCCAGAGGAAACTCACAGAGAGAACATGGAACTCCACCCAGATTGGGATTCATACCTGTTATCCCCAGCGCTGAGAGGAGAACACATTAACCACATAACTCCAGAATTTTTAAGGCGAATTAATCAACACCAATTATAGAAACAACAATAATCATAACGGTGGTGTAATTTGAGGATATGTTTGTCTGTAATGAAGTCAATACCCAGTGAGACCCTGTTCTTTTTGGAAATGTGGTTTTAACAATAGGATGATTAAAGAAAAGAAAATCTAAAGATAAGATAAAAATGTCACTTCCCTGCTGTGAAACAGTAAGTGCAAATTAAGTTAATGATACAGAAAGCGATACTAAAAATAGCTAAGGTCCCAACTGCAAGTCAAGGTAAGTTTATATGTATAGCAGTTTATATTAGTTTTTTTATTAATTAAAAACAGGGCCACACATGCTAATGATGAAGTTAACATTATTTAGTCATGTTAGTGTTAAGGAAATGGTCTTTATAAGTATGCTGATGCCTGGAAGACCCTTAACATAAGGCAAAACATCAACCATTAGCTTTCTCCTCTTAAAGGTTTCATATTTATGTTTTTTAGTTTTTAGTGATAACCTAAAATAGATGCTTAGCCTCATATTGCCAATTTTCCCCATTATTTTAAAACCAGTTTAATCACCAATGACTCACGGTTCCCCATATCATAGTTTTAATCCACCCTGTTTAACTCAAGTTCAATTTGATCTATAAATTTTGACCACAAAAATTAAGGCTAGATCCAAGTGTTTTATTATGAGGTAGACATAATACTTCTAACATTCGAACATTACAATATATTTCTTGTTCTGTAGTATTTGTAATTAATTTGAGAAGGCTGTAGTATGGTGTTTCATTTTGTCATGATCCATATTGACAGCTTAGTTATGAAAAACATAACCTATAAATTTGAACTTTTCTTGATAACAATCAAGTCCCTATAATCATTGCAGGGTCAAAGTGCCCTCTATTGCTTTTCTCCACAAAGAAAGAATTTTCTGCAGCAGGGGACATCAAGGGGCATATAAGTGGGATTTTAATGCTTAATCCATTCTTCAAAGCTTGAGTTTCAGGTCAGGAAAATAATAAGGACCACTTTCTTACTCAAATCTCCCAAGAACGGTCCGTTCTAAAATATAATAAAAGCTCAAGATCTCAGCCCATCCAGTCAGGCAATTTAGATATGGCTGGCAGAATGCCATACATCCGAATAAGACATTCATTTAAAACAACTCTTTTCTAGGTTTGGGAAATGGTTTAAATGTATAGTGTCATATTACTTAATATTTCTGGTGAGACAGGCTATCTGTATAACTAATATTTCTAATATTGTATAATATTTTCTAGAACTCATGCATAATGCAAATTACAAAATACTAAACCCAAAATGCATGCTGAACAAGCAATATTATTCTAGGCAGTAACACAATCAAAAAATGGTGTATGTAACATTTTGTCCATACATTCTTTCCGAAGAGTACAGGTTCAAATGGACCTCACAAGCACAAATGTTGACATAATAAAAGACAGGTACTCTATATCTATGCACTTTCTTTTCCTGCCAATCCAGTCCTGTAAACTATGGTACAAGTTAACAGGAGTTCCTAGTTTGCCTTGGAAACATGGAGACATTTACAACATGGTGCTAAGTACCTATTCCAGGTCTGAACAGACCACAAAAACTTGACATACATTTAGAAGTGCCAAGTGGCCGAATCCTCAATAAATAGGCATTGGTTTTTTTGTTTGCTCTCACCTACCATCCAGTTCAGGGGACAAGATAACTGACCGTCAAGTGAGAGATTTCAGGTTTTACCTAGCGTTTCACCTGTAAGGCAGAGGGGGTGGATGGGCTTTAGGTCGTTATGCATATGAATAGCTGCCTGATGACCTCTTAATGGTTCAAAAAAGGGGGGCTGTTGTCTTCAGAATTTCAAGAGTCCAGGAAGATCAGTGTTAAAGCTGTTGTTTACAAGGTGCTTTAATCTGACCTGGATTCAAGGACTATTCCACTTAACCGCCTCCTTGTCCTACCTTGTCTCTAGTAAAGGAAATAGTACCATGAATAAACCGACTCAGGCACATGGAGGACATGCAGACACCAAAAAAAAAATAACCACACAAAAACCAAACCTTGGACCTTACTGCTGTAAGTTAGTAACGTTAACTGTTTCGCAACTATGATGCTATTCAGATGCTCCAATATTTAAGCTTATACACTTATACTCTTACACTTATCTATTTTTTTTCCAAGCATCTGCTATTTTATCATATTTAGTGTCACAAAGGTGCCAAAGCAAATTCCATTTCAAAATTCAGTGGGCAAGGGACAAAAAAAAAACATCCTGGACAGGTCACATGTTTACCACAGAAAATAATATAGGTTCACACATTCACTCACAAAAACCGAAAATTTGATCATTTAAATCTGCTGTAATTATGGTTAGTTGAATGTGTTTGTCTGTGTCTTTGCCCTGCAATAGATAGGCAGCCTGCTGAAATCAGTGTCTACAAACTATTTCCCATATATTGTTATTATTCTTGATTTACATAGTCTTTTAATACCATTATATTGTATTTGACCATGTTTCAAAGCCAGTAAACTGGCTCATTTGTCATTTGAATCAAATTGTCTATGCTTATTTTTTATGGAACATTTGGCACTGAAACACTAATAGCTAATGAGTTTTAAAAGTCAATTTGACCTCTTTTTCTGCTTTTATGCTAACAAATGTAGAAAAGAGGTTTCACAATCAATAAAAATTGATTAGTGTGCTTAGTACATGCTGAATAGTGGTATGAATTGTTTAAACAGTGTTTAGTGAAAGGCCATTAATGGAGCGCTATACAACTTCTATGCAACTTCAAGTTAGCATCATGGCTAACAAAAACAAATCTTTGGGATGTTTGCAGTTTAGTGGACAAACAATGTACACGTCATTGCTCCACCAAAAGGTTGGAGTTCAATTTTATGGTCCTGAACTTCTGTTGTTGCCCCCACCACTTTAAACAACAAATATAAAATGTAATAAAATCCATTAATGAGGTCACATAAGGTCCCAGAGTGTGTAATATAAGTGGTTACTTCTGTGGTTTTCCTATGTACTCTTTTTTTTTTAAGCATTGGCTCAAGCCTTGGCTCAAGTAGTACTTTTTGTAATAGTGTAACCAGAAGGCAGTGGCACCATATTCAGCACTAAAATAACAATGCCCAAAGAGTGCCCGCGACAATCAGAACCTATTCCAAGCAGCACAATTTGTTGCACTGTTTTCATGCCACACAGCAATCTGTAGTGTTTAGTATTTCTGGCAACTCATGGCCTTATCAAGAATCCGAAGTGAATTAATTGTCAATTGTCACGATCACTCTGTTGGTCAAAATAAGATGTTATTAAAAGCTTGGAATTTTGATCTAATCTTAGAATGTGAAACGATGCATGAGGCATAAAGTGATAAAGTGATGCATGAGGCAAAATGATTCTGATTTTTAAGACGAGGGTGATATGCATAGCTGTAGAAATTACAGAAGAATGCAGTTGATCAGCCACAGCATAACGATCTGGGAAAGAGTAGTGGTCCTAGAGGTTGAGAAAAATAGTAAAGCTTAGTCTGTATGGTTTTTATGGTGAAAGTTCACCAATGATGCAATGTTTGTTTTTAGCTTTAGAGAAATCCTCTAATAGAGATATTATAATTAACCTTTGAAAATGAAAAATGCCAATTTTCACAAAGAAAAAAAAATTATTTTCTGAATGACTTTATCTGGCCCTTTAATAGTTCATTAAAACCTTAAAATTTAGCCTTTTAGGTCTTCTGTTTTCTTTTCTCAATTATTAGTATATAATATATTATGCACGGGCGGCACGGTGTGTCAGGTTGGGAGGGCTGGGCTCCCCCTTGTCTCTCGTGTTTCGGGTTTGGTTGTTTAGGGCTCCCGTAGGTAGGGCCTATCCCCTTGAGCGGGGATTGGGTCCTACCTGATCACGTGTGGCCTGCTGACTGCACTTGAGGCGCGCATGCGCCCTGTGTCAGCAGGCCAGCATTTCTGGGTGTATGCATCAGTGTATATATGCTTAAGTGCTACGTCGGGTGTTTCGTTCTGTGTGTTTTATTATTTTGTATGTGTTTTGCTTCTGGCATGTCTCACTGTGCCGTCAGCAGCGTTCCCGCTGTTTTATTGTTTTGTCTGTGGTTTGCTCCCGGCACGTCTCGCCGTGCCTTCAGCGGCGTTCCCGCTGGTTGCTGCAAATAATTTTCCTCTTTGTTTGCTGACCTGGTCGTGTTACATGTTACACTTTAACAATTTTCAAAGCCAAAAGTTACAACATGTTACACTTTAACAATTTTCAAAGCCAAATAACAATTTATACATAACCAGAAAAAGTATTACTTTTATTTCCACAATAAAGAACACACATTTAGCAAAGAAAAAGAAAAAAAAGCTCTAAATCTGACTAAAAAGCATCCATTCATTATCTTCCATATAATCCTCTACTAGGGTAACAGTTCCCTATTTCCATTTAGTGGAGAACATTTCGGGCACTGGGCAGATTTACCCAGGACAGGGTGCCAATCTATTGCATCTTTTCTAATGATTTCACTGAATTTAATAGCATAGAAACAACTAAAAACACAAAAAAATATTAACTAGGGGTGTTACGAAGCGGAGACCCCATAAAATAGACGGAATTCAAATTAAGAGACAAGCTTTACACCTAAGCAGAGTTGCGAGTTTCATCACCACACTGTAAACACCTCTAAGCATGCGTGCATGGAGTGCAAGTGAAAACCACACACACAAATTTCATACACATCTTTCAGATTCAGATTAACAGTATGGGAAGAGTTTTATGTTCCTGTAATTGATAGCTGCACTGGAGTAGGGCAGATCGAACATGGACATTTAGAACATAACGCATATTGGCCAGAATCATATACATTCAGAGCTCATAATCTCCACTACTTTTTACACTAAATTACATTTTTTTTATGAGCTAACGTGTGCACGCATAATCTTCCGCTCCGAAATCAGACAGAATTAATCCATTACTGTAGCATGTACAGTAAATCCCTATCGTGTTGTTTACGTTCCAGAAACCCTGCGATGTAGGGGCCTTATTTTATTATTGTGCCCATTACGTCGATACGCAGGGGTGTTGGGTAGATCGCGATCGAGGTTTGAAAAAAAAGCGTTTATCATGTGTAAGCGCTTTTTTACAGCACAGTATCAGAAGCAAATATACACGCGCACACATTTCAAACACAATGTGATTCTTTCTGAATCGCGAGAAGTCTGCTTCCCCCCCATCTCTCTCACTGGTCCCAAAAACCAGCATGTGGCCCCGCCTCCGTGCCCAAATCCGAAGCACTGCCTCTGAAATCATCTACTTAGATTTACATTACATTACATAAAAGAGTTTTTGTTTTTGTTTTTGCACTTTATTTGACTGACAAGACGAGTGAAGGACTTTGCCCCCAAAATAATTTAAATACGACTTTCATTTAGAGTGGGAGGAGGAATTTTTTACAATGTCAAACTCAAAATGCATTTGCTTTTATTAATGTTCATGTTCTGTTCGGGGAAATGCAGTGATTGTTTTACATTTGTGCTGTATACTGTGTGTTTGGTGGATTGGGTGTACTAAAACCAAGTTTTCTCCATGCTGTTTGCTGGAATGTCCATCTATCCATTATCTTCCGCTTTATCCTCTACTAGGGTCGCAGTGGGGTTCTCATGCCCATCTAGGGGAGAACGTTTCAGGCGCTGGGCAGATACACCCAGGACAGGGCACCAATCTATTACTAGGCACAAACACACACACACTCTCACTCTATATGGGGCAATTTAGAGAATTTAATTGACCTCAATTAATGTTTTTGGACTGTGGGAGGAAACCGGAGGAAACCCACGCAGACACTGGGAGAACATGGAAACTCCACCCAGATTGAGAATCCCTAACGCTGAGAGGCGAACGTGCTAACCACTAAAAATGCTACCAAACACGTATACATAATATGCTATTAAACACTTTTAAACCTACAGACATTTAGTAATATATATAGTGCAAAATGCCGCCATTGAAACTCCAGTCCAGAAAGTTTGTTTTTATTCACATCATGCTGAACAAAAGCTTGGTCTGTAAAATGGTTGGTCTTTGTGTGTGTGTGTGTGTGTGTGTGCTTCAAATGCTAAAGTGGAGGACCCTGGTTTTAAGCATTTAATAAAAGTGTTCAACAATAAAAAAAAAAATATATATATATATGCTCCAGAAAGCCGACCCCCCCAACTCCTCACCGATACTTTACCAAACTGTGAGGTCCATACCGTGGCCATATGCTCCATTTTTTAAATATCTGCATCCTTCTTGGAGTTTGTTGTGAGTCAAAAACCCGCTTAAATACATGAATGTATCTAAGCGTATTATAACTCAAAGTTAAATAGTATTTTTAACTAACCACATGTCTTCAAACTAAAAAATAGTGAGTCAATTCAGCAAGACACCTCTTCATTAAAGAGATTTAAGCCATTTGTCTCAATCTGTAGCCCAGACCTTGGAAGGTCATGCTGAGACCAAAGAGGTAACACCACTAATTGGATCCCTCAGTCCACTAACTCCAAAAGCGTGATCTTGCCAGTGTCTGTGCAGATCAACATTAAGTGCTGGGTAAGATCGATGGCTATTGCCTAAGGGAGACTCAAACAGGCAAAAAGCTCTGATTGCCTTTTTCCTCACTTCCATTTTTCTGCTTGTTAGCTAACATTAACCTCAAGCCTGAGGGTAGCTCTTATCAAGCAGATGATGGTATTGAGAAGTGTAATAATGTTAAACAATTATCTAATTAACAGCCTCTCACCCTCAAGCAGTATCCTGAGTATTGGTAAACAACATGATGATATTTAAAGCCAGTTATAAAACACACAAGCACTTGTGCTGTAATATATTAATGTACAGAGGATATAAATTGGATATACACACACAATATAAATAAAGGCAAACTATTTTAGAAAACATTTTAGAAAAATGTTATAAATAAATAACAGGGTGGCACTGTGGTTAGAATGTTCGCCTCTTAGTGCTGGGGATCCAGGTTTGAATCTGAAACTGGGTGGAGTTTCCCCGTGTCTGAGTGGGTTACTCTCAGTTCTCCGGTTTTCACCCATAGTCCAAAAACATGGATTCAAAGTTTTGCCCCATTGGTGCCATGTTCTGGGTGTATCAGCGCCCAAAACACCTTAAAGGACAACACTGAGGTTTAATCACCAGGCAATATTCATCACTAGCACAATAATAGAAATAAAATCTTTAACAGCTCTTTTTAAAATAATAATTTATAACCATTTATACATTTAATGAACACCTCACAAATTAAGATTGTGATAAGGTGGACTCAAATGTGTTATGCAAAATTTACCATGGTAGAATTAGCTTAATCCATGGTATAGAAATAAATAGGCTATCATCTTGATAAAACCATTTACATAAATGTTACCTGCATCACAATGTTATGGGGATATCTGCCAGGAACTGGGGACTGTTTTTAAAAGAATTTTCATAAAATAAAAAGCATTGATAGTTCAAATTTCATTACCTTACAAAATAACAAAAGCTGTCATTTTAATGCTTTGTTCTTGACCTAGGCAGTAAGTTTGTTTCTATTGGATATGTGAACATAATGACACATGATGTTAATGTTGATGTTCTGTGTGGTCAAATGTTCTAAATATAGTACACGTCCAAAAGGTAAGTGCTGCGCTTGGAGTCACTAGAGGCTATTACCAACCTTAAAGCACATCCTGCACTTTCCCTTGACCACGATACAATTTTACAAATCTACTTTCCTCTTGCCTTCATCCATGAAAAAAATAACCCTTTAGTTTTAAGTAAAAAGATAATTGATATGACTGCTGAGAAAGAAAAAAAACAATGTATATTTAGGTGTCACAGGAGAGTTCATGGCTTTCCCACGAATGTTTATAAGGAAGCACTTAAGGAGCATTAATGTACCATAATTACTCCTACATAATTACTTGAATTAATTATTGTTGCTTTAGTTAGGTCTTTATAAATTACAATTAACATACTTCTAAAAGCCTGCATGGATATTAGGAATATTTGGGATAAAATAAATACAAATAAAAATCAACTGCATTTCATACAACCTTTCACCTGAATTAGCATTCTCTAAAATGAGCTGTGACTAAAGTTTCCTCTTGATTAAGGAAATCAGAAATAAGTTGCTAAGATCTCATGGAAACCTTGAGACACCATTGTGAAACCTTTATTCTGTGGTTAATAAATATTTATATTTACTGATTTTGAAGTGGGGCGGCACGGTGGCTTAGTGGTTAGCACGTTCGCCTCTCAGCGCTAGGGATTCCCGGTTCGAATCCCCATCTGGGTGGAGTTTCCATGTGCTCCCTGTGTCCGCGTGAGTTTCCCCAGGTTCTCCGGTTTCCTCCCACAGTCCAAAAACATGGATAAAGTCTATTGAATTCTCCAAATTGCCCCATATAGAGTGTGTCTGTGTGAGTGAGTGTGTGCCCAGCGATGAATTGGTGCCCTGTCCTGGGTATATTTGCCCAGAGCCCAAAATGTTCTCCCCTGGATGGGCATGGGGAACCACCCTGTGATCCTACTAGAGGATAAAGCGGGAGATAATGGATGGATGGGATTTTGAAGTGTGCAATTCATAAAGGTGTGTATGCAGACTTCAGATTAAGTAGTCACCCACCACCCAGTTCTATCTCATGGTGCTGGAAAGAAATACAGACCCAGATTCTTCAGGAAACTTTTTAGAAGTTTATGGAACCAAGGCAAAAATATCAATAGTGATTCTTAGCTTTTTCAGCTAGTCCAGTCAGTGAAGGTAAGAGGGGGCTGATCCAGAGACTGTCCTGGAGGACAGAGTCAGTGCCTTGTGCTGAATGTGAGCAGCTAAAGGGAGCCCATGGAGAGAATCAGAATCAGAATCAGAATCAGAATATCTTTATTGTCATTATACCAGGTATAACGAAATTAAGGTGCCATACTTTCGGTGTCACATACATAAAAGATGAGTAGTTACATGAGTTTGCTTGGGCTGGTTAAGCACAAGTCGGGCTGCAGAGTTTTGAATCAGTTGTAGAGTAGATTGTGCAAGTTCAAGGCCTTTACACGAAAATCTTCAAATAAGAGTGCTGTCATGTCAGCAGACTGAAGGCTATTTAATAGCCCAGATGAAGCTAATTAAGGTGCATGACACGCCCCCATTGGAACAATAACACATTCTACATGCTGCCCAAATTAGCAGCAGACCAAAATTAAAAACCAAAACCAATAATGGCAACTATATTACACTAACCATATCTTAAATGTCTAAAACACAAAAATGTAATCAACCAGCAAGGATTATTCTTTAAAAATAAAAGAGCTTGACCGTGACCATATATGTGCATAAGCACAGATTTAAAATGCAGAACAGCATATCCGATGCTACAGTTCATTCACAACACACTTGACTGCACAATCACCCAAGCTCAGCAATCTCTATGCTTTGTTCTTTATCATCATTAATAAATTGAGTAATATATGTACATAATGTATAACATAGTGAAACAGTAACAGAAATAAAATAAACACTAAGATATTGTTGCTCATCTGAACTAAATTTTTAGAAACTGGGCTACTTGATCACGTTTCCTGCAAATGGTGCAAACATTAATTGATCACGTTGTGCCGTTGCAGTAGAAATACACCAAAGTCAGACCGCAGCAGGATCTTAAAGGGAATATAAAGTGAAACTGTTTGGTTTATTGCTTGCAACACTCAAAACACACCCCTTAATCATGTCATCACAATAGCAACAACACACTGACACACTCTAAATCAAGCTATGAGGTGTGCAGTTGAGATTGTAAAAAGTATATAAACCTCCACAGGATCCTGAAGAGTAAGTGAAATTCCATGGTAATCAAAGCAACATTGTGAATTTATATTCTAATATATATAAATATTCATTTATTCATTATCTTCCGCTTTATCATATATTAGGGTCGCGGGGTGTTCCCCATGCCCAACCAGGGGAGAACGTTTCGGGCGCTGGGCAGATACACCCAGGACAGGGCGCCAATTTATCGCTGGGCACACACTCACACACACATACACACTCTATATGGGGCAATTTGGATAACTCAATTGACTTGATCCATGTTTTTGGACTGTGGGAGGAAACTGGAGAGCCCGGAGGAAACCCATGCGGACACGGGGAGAACATGGAAACTCCACCCAGATGGGGATTCAAACCGGGAATCCCTAGCGCTGAGAGGTGAATATGCTAACCACTAAGCCACCGTGCCGCCTATATATATATATATTATAAGGGGCACACATACTTTTTCCTTTTAACTTTATAAATTATAATTTTTAATGTTTACCAACAGCATCTGTAGTGTGGATTAAACGGAGTATAAAAATATGAATAATTCTGTCACGGTAGTCTACCTTGGGAATAAAGCGGATGCGCATAGGAAGCGCAGAGCTGCCGCGTCTACACGCACTGAAGGGAGCCAGGCAGGCAGGTAGCAGAGAACGGGTTTATTAAAGGTGCAGTGCACCAAAAAACATGAGGTAAGAACGACTAGTGACATAAAACACAACGACCAGCACCGAGAACGAGAAACAATGGAAATAAATACAAAAAGACACCCGACCACGTGCACAAGACAAACCAATGACAAAACGACGTTAATTAACTAACTAATAACCAATGAACGTTAATTAACAGAACAGAACGAAACTAAACACAAAACAGGTGACAGGTGCCCTAGGCACCTGTTACATTACCCCCGCCCCTGCGGTCGCGCAACGGGGGGACGCGACCAAGAGAAAAAAAAATAAAAAATAACAGTCCCGGGGGGGGAGGTCCTTCACCCTCCTTGAGCCGGGCTTGGAAGGTGCCCTCAGGTGGACGCCCTCTGCGGGGGAGGCATGCCGAACGCCCTCTGGCTGCAAAGTCAGGTGGACGCCCACGGCGGATCAGAAGTGGGCCACGCCCTCTGGCAGCATGGTCCGGTGCACGCCCACATCGGGCGAGGAGTTGGCCACGCCCTCTGGCTGCGTGGCGAGGCGGACGCTCCCTGGCTGCGTGGTCCGGCGGGCGCCCACGTCGGACGAGGAGTGGGCCACGCCCTCCTGCTGCTTGGTCAGGTGGACTCCCATGGGCGGCGTGGTCCGGCGGATGCCCCCTGGCGGCGTGGCGGGGCGGACGCCCCCTAGCGGCGTGGCGGGGCGGACACCCCCTGGCGGCGTGGCGGGGCGGACGCCCCCTGGCGGCGTGGCGGGGCGGACGCCCCCTGGCGGCGTGGCGGGGCGGACGCCCCCTGGCTGCGGGGCGTGTGGCGTGCAGCCCCTGCTGCTCGGGCTGGGCGGCCCCTGGACCTCGGGCCCCTGGACGTGCGGCCCCTGGAACTCGGGCTGGGCAGCGTGCGGCCCCTGGACTTCGGGATGGGCGGCGTGCGGCCCCTGGACTTCGGGACGGGCGGCGTGACGCCCCTGGACTTCGGGACTGGCGGCGTGACGCCCCTGGACTTCGGGACGGGCGGCGTGACGCCCCTGGACTTCGGGACGGGCGGCGTGACGCCCCTGGACTTCGGGACGGGCGGCGTGATGCCCCTGGACTTCGGGACGGGCGGCGTGACGCCCCTGGACTTCGGGATGGGCGGCGTGACGCCCCTGCACTTCGGGATGGGCTCGCGCGCTGGCAGGACCTCGGCGGGCACGCACGCTGGCTGGACCTCAGCGGGTTCGCGCGCTGGCAGGACCTTGGCGGGCACGCATGCTGGCAGGACCTTGGCGGGCATGCACACTGGCAGGACCTCAGCAGGTTCACACACTGGCAGGACCTTGGCAGGCATGCACGCTGGCAGGAACTCAGCAGGTTCACACACTGGCAGGACCTTGGCGGGCATGCACGCTGGCAGGACCTCAGCGGGCACGCACGCTGCCAGGACCTCGGCGGGCACGCACACTGGCAGGACCTTGGCAGGCACGCATGCTGGCAGGACCTCGGCGGGCACGCCCGCTGGGTGAACCTCCACCTTGGAATCGCCATCCTGCACACAGTAGAGGTACACCCCCACCGCATTGCCCAAACACAAAGACATGGACATCTCAGACACAGGGAAGACGGACTGGACACACGAAACAGACGAGACAGGGGGACACACCACGCTCACGCCACATGCATCCACATTTACCCCCCCGAGTGTCGGCTCCGGTACCGCCCCCTCGCAGCGCGATCCAGACACAGCGCGCACGCTGCGTCTTGGCACCGCGCCGGCGCGCTCTGCGTCTGGATCTCGCCACGGGGGGTTTAACAAGCTGGACCGGAGCGTCCGTCCAGAACTCCTCAGAGTTGAGGAGGGTTCGTATGGGCAGGATTTACAGGCCCATACAGGTACGAGTCGCCCGCCTCATCATCGGAGATCTGAACCAAATCCAGACCCTCCTCAGCGCAGAGTGCTTCGTACCCGTACCTCCACATCCACTCATCATCAGAGTCATAATACTCTGACATTACATTATAAGAGCCGTCCTTACGGCTCCGGGACGGCGGGCTGCGCATAGCGGCGCACTCGCGGACACGACGCGAGTACGAGGCTACACGGCCCCCGCAAAGAAAAATTTAGAAATCGCTTACCTGGGCTCTGGACTCCCCAAATTGCCGGGCTGGTCGTTCTGTCACGGTAGTCTACCTCGGAGTAAAGCGGATGCGCATAGGAAGCGCAGAGCCGCCGCGTCTACACGCACTGAAGGGAGCCAGGCACGCAGGTAGCAGAGTACGGGTTTATTTAAAGGTGCAGTGCACCAAAAAACATGAGGTAAGAACGACTAGTGACATAAAACACATGACCAGCCCCGAGAACGAGAAACAACGGAAATAAATACAAAAAGACACCCGACCACGTGCACAAGACAAACCAATGACAAAACGACGTTAATTAACTAACTAATAACCAATGAACGCTAATTAACAGAACAGAACGAAACTAAACACAAAACAGGTGACAGGTGCCCTAGGAACCTGTTACAAATTCCCTTCACCTTTTCATTTTCAATCTTGTGCAGCCATGTTTATGTTCATTCATTCATTCATTATCTCCCGCTTTATCCTCTATTAGGGTCGCGGTGGGGTTCACCAGGACAGGGGAGACCCAGGACAGGGCGCCAATCCATCACTGGGCACACACTCAGTCACTCAAACACACTCTATATGGGGCAATTTTTGAAAATTCAATTGATTTGATCCATGTTTTTGGACTGTGGGAGGAAACCGGAGAACCCGGAGAAAACCCACGCAGACACGGGGAGAACATGGAAACTCCACCCAGATGGGGATTCGAACAAGGAATCTCTAGCGCTGAGAGGCAAACGTGCTAACCACTAAGCCACCGTGCCTCCGCCATGTTTATGTATCACACATAAATAGTGGAACATGTAAAAACAAATAAATAAAAATAAATATAATAGTGATGTTAACATCACCACACAATACAACTTTGTTGTCTATTTTAGACTTTTCTTTCCATTTAAACATCAGATTCTAGTGAGGTATGCTGGATTGTCCTGCTAAATGAAATTTTATTTAAAATAACTTTTAAACAACTTGCATGATTAAGAAAAAAAATCACTAGGCATCTAAATGTAAGGATCATAGTGTATAATTGTTTGGAACAACAGGTTAAACCTTAGTTAAGGCCAATTCCACCTTTATTTTAGTAATGGTTAGAATAGTCACCCCACTTATGATTTTAAAAGTGTAAAAATGTTAAGGTACATTCTTTAATCCATTCAGTATACAAATGATCATAAATTATTTGCAAGCCTTTGCAAAAATTATGAAATTGCTTTGTATTTGTTGTAATTGTAATTGGTAATTGTTTTTTTAGAGCAGCTTATCTTTTACGTGAACACAAAATCAAGCTCAAACAAGTGAAGGACTTCACAGTTGAACCTGACTTACCTTTATACACTTACAGAGAGAACAAATAAGTCAATAAACCCCTATGGTAGGAACTCTAACAGCCAGTTACCAGGAGACAGCAGCTACCATGTGATTCATCACTTATTATATTGCTGTTTGTGTTTGCCTGACCAGACAACTTGAATCTTACGTTCTGGTTACTTGAAACTTCTGGTTTGCTTCCTGGGGTTGATGTTCATGCATTGCAGTCTATAAAAAATGACATTAAGAGAAATTAAATAGCTCGGTTAATATTGTGTTAATCGATAAAAATCGGTAATACCTTACCTAAATCTGCTATTAATAATGCATTTTTAATACATTCATAAAGCTTTATAAAATATACAAAAATGCTTTTTAATACTTTTCATAAGCCTTTGTTAATGTCCAAAGATGTACATAACTATACTCATAATTGTTATAAGAATATACAGTAGCATAAGGCTTTATAAACCAAACTGACATAATGCATTATAAATTATATATTTTAACTGTTCATTAACTTATTATAGAGACCAGTGACATAAACCCTTATAACGTTGTGATTAATCAGTCCTTATCCTGAAAATGACTTTATAAATGCTCATAACTGTTTATAATATCTTAAAGCTCTCTTTACAGGCATAAAGTAAAGTGTTGTCATTCATTACCTCTTTGAAAGAGAATGCATACATAGTAGTACATAATGACTCTTTACAGCCTTTAAGTAAAGTGTAATCATCTTGTTTTAAGTAAGAATGGCTAAACATCCAAAAAGTCACAAGTTCCTATTATAATGCATTATGTCACTTTGTGTTATAAAGCCTTATGTCGAATTGTTATAACAATTTATGACTGTAATTATGAACATACAGTGGGTTGCAAAAGTATTCATACCCCTTGAACTTTTCCATATTTTGTCACATTACAACCACAAACATAAATATATTTCACTGGAATTTAATGTGAAAGACCAACACAAAGTGGTATACAATTGTGAAGTGGAAGGAAAATTATACATGAATCAACATTTTTTTTACAAATAAAAAACTGAAAAGTGCGACGTGCAAAAGTATTCAGCCCCCCTGAGTCAATACTTTGTGGAGCCACCTTTTGCTGCAATTACAGCTGCAAGTCTTTTAGGGTATGTCTCCACCAGCTTTGCACATCTAGTGACTGAAATTCTTGCCCATTCCTCCTTGCAAAACAGCTCAAGCTCAGTCAGATTGGATGGAGAGCGTTTGTGAACAGCAGTTTTGAGATCTTGCCACAAATTCTCAATTGGGTTTAGGTCTGGACTTTGACTGGGCCATTCTAACACATGAATATTCTTTTTTTTAAACCACTCCATTGTAGCTCTGGCTTTATGTTTAGGGTCGTTGTCCTGCTGGAAGTTGAACCTCCGCCCCAGTCTCAAATCTTTTGCTGACTCCAACAGGTTTTCTTCCAAGATTGCCCTGTATTTGGCTCCATCCATCTTCCCATCAACTTTGACCAACTTCCCGGTCCCTGCTGAAGAGAAGCACCCCCAGAGCATGATGCTGCCACCACCATATTTGACAGTGGGGATGGCGTTTTCAGAGTGATGTGCAGTGTTATTTCTCCGCCACACATAGCGTTTTGCATTGTGGCCAAAAAGTTCAATTTTGGTCTCGTCTGACCAAAGCACCTTCTTCCACATGTTTGCTGTGTCCTCAACATGGCTTCTGGCAAACTGCAAACGGGACTTCTTATGGTTTTCTTTTAACAATGGCTTTCTCCTTGCCACTCTTCCATAAAGACCACATTTGTGTAGTGCACGACTAATTGTTGTCCTGTGGACAGTTTCCCCCACCTGAGCTGTGGCTCTCTGCATTTCATCCAGAGTCACCATGGGCCTCTTGGCTGCCTCTCTGATCAGTAATCTCCTTGTTCGGCCTGTAAGTTTAGGTGGACGGCCTTGTCTTGGCAGGTTTACTGTGGTGCCATACTCTTTCCATTTCCGGATGATGGATTGAACAGTGCTCCGTGAGATGTTCAAAGCTTTGGAAATCTTTTTATAACCTAAGCCTGCTTTAAACTTCTCCAAAACCATATTCCTAACCTGTCTGGTGTGTTCTTTGGACTTCATGATGCTGTTTGCTCCCCAATATTCTCTTAACCAACATCTGAGGCCGTCACGGAGCAGCTGTATTTGTACTGAGATTAGATTACACACAGGTGGACCCTTTTGAGTCATTAGCACTCATCAGGCAACCTCTGAATGCAATTGGTTGCACTCAGGGAAAAGGGGGCTGAATACTTTTGCACGTCGCACTTTTCAGTTTTTTATTTGTAAAAAAAATGTTGATTCATGTATAATTTTCCTTCCACTTCACAATTGTATACCACTTTGTGTTGGTCTTTCACATTAAATTCCAGTGAAATATATTTATGTTTGTGGTTGTAATGTGACAAAATAGGGAAAAGTTCAAGGGGTATGAATACTTTTGCAACCCACTGTATGTACATTAACAAAAGGCTTGTGACAAAGGTTATTAAGCGCTATGAATACTTTACAAATGCACTTATATTGTATTAAGAATCCCGATTCATAGAGTGTTACCAAAAGATCTGCATTTACATTTACATTTGTATTTGTACAAAATTACTACCTAATCACATAGCACTTTATTAGATGGTGGTCACTAAGCAGTTTAACTGCTCCCTGATGATTTTTATACATACGGTATAATTTTTCACTTAAATTCTTTACAAGATAGTGTTTTCTAAATAATTATCTAGTAAATCAACACATCAAAAAAGAAACCATAGTCACGTTTCTGGGATATATCATTCATCATACCAACATTAAACCACAGCATGTGTATAAACATCTGCAATGCAAATAAATGTTTCACTTTGCTGTTGTGAAGTACACACATTTATTTCAAGATAAGACTAAAAGGTATGAATAACGTCAGCAGTCCATGGAGGCTCCAGTGCCCTGTATAACCAAATAAGCCACACTGTTATTATAGGTAATAACATTATAACCTGGTGACATCAATTTGGTCTACTTATGACAAATTTTCATTCCTCTACTTTTATAATCTTTTGCTTTTAGTGAATGTGGCAACACACAGCCCTCCAGCCGCTCATGCCATGACCTGCCCTCCTCAGCACATATTTTGTTATATTTTTCCAATAATTCTTTAAAGGGAAAAGGGTTTAGATTAAAAAGCAAGAGCAGAAACAGAAAGGCAGAAAAAATAAGTAGACACAAATAAGTGAAATAAAATGTATGAAGTGAAATCAGGTAGGCTTGTGAGCATAATAAAAAGTTTTTTTTATTCACATACTGAATAATCACATACTGTTTCCAGCTTTATCTGTCCAAGCATCTGGTATTTGTTAATGCATCAGAGAAATGTCTCAGGCACCTTAGCTAGACACTGCCAAAATCAGAGCATAATAAAACATCTCTTTTTTTGTCTTTGCTCTGATTCCTATTAAACACCACAATAGTTTGCAATCTGTTCTTGGTATGATCATAGTGAACAGAAACTATGAGATAATTATGTCATGTAATAGTAATAGAAAAGAAATGACAAAATGTTAAAACTATAGACATAATTCCTCAAAATAGAAAATTATATTGTCTACAAAAGTCCAAAGGTTTACACTAAACAGATAAATGGGTTAATAACTAATATGTAGATATTTCAGTGAAGCTAACAATAATCCAAATTTAAACTTTTATATGTCTGTGTAAATCATTTATCCTGGTAGCAGTAATTAAGTCTTTTTTAAATTTAAATTCCCCCCAAGAATTTAAATTCTTATTCTTAATAATAAGTATATCCTTTAAATTACCTTCTCGTTAATTTATAAACTCAGTTTTTGGCATTGATTAAGACATGTGTTTTTAATTCGCAAGAGAGGTCTCTCTTAGTGCACACTTCAAAGAAGAATTTAGTTGACTGTCCTCAGCTTCATACTTCAACTGGCCACAATGCTAAACACATGCACCACACATTTATATTTTAGGGTTTTTGTTTGCATGGCCTGCCCTTTCACAAATACTGTATCTTTTTGGATTTCCAAAATGCTTGATCATAATATTGATTATAATAGCATCTTCAGGAGTATTTTCAGTCACAAAAGGTCTGAGGATATGCGGATCTGAGAATAAATGGAAGAGTTGGATGCAAGAACAGAGTTTGGTTTTATTGTGTCTGATGTTATCCAATATTACTTAAAATCTAAAAGAAATGCTCATTTTATTTTGTTTACTCTTTAGTACTTTAAGACATTTAGAAGTTTACTTGGAATCTTAATTTAATGATCAGAAGTAACAGCGCTGTGCATATTGATAGAAGGCGAACGTCAAAACAATTTATTGGGGGGTTGGGGTTGGTATCCCTATGCCCATCCAGGGGAGAATGTTTTGAGTGCTGGGCAGATACACACACAACATGGCACCAATTTATCACTGGCCACACACTTACTCACACACTCATTCACTCATACACACAGACTTATACTTTATGGGGCACAAAGCATTAAATGTATCTTAATTCTATGTTTTTGGAAAGTGGGAGGAAACTGGAGAACCCAGAAAAAACCCAAGTGGACACAGGGAGAACATGGATCCCCAGCACTGAGAGATGAACATGCTTATCATAACACATATCCATGGTGAAAGAAAGTGCAAATTTGTGAATTTATATAAAAATATCAATTTTTTTTAATCTGGCAGAAATATTATTTGGATTCACACTGAAGTGTTTGAGACCCTAAAACAATAACTTTTTTAAAAAACTGAGGTCCCCCTTTTGTTTGAAAATTTTATAAAAATTTCATGTAAATAGCTAAAAATGTCAAGGTTACCAAACAATGACACGCAACATCACGTAAGTTTTATGCTGTATCTAAGCAACTATCAGCGGAGTAAAAATCTGCTTTTAGATTAAACTTGACGAATTTACATGAAAAGTTATGCTGTGAATGATATTACTCTGCAGGGTAATATCATTGGCGTAAATCTGCCATAAGAATGGCGTAAGTCTGGTCTGTCTTCAGATTTAGAAACATACCAGTCCTCACTCGCCAGCTTCTCGAAGGATGTAACTACTGCTAAGTCCTTGTTCTACCCATCCAAGGGAACATGCATCTCAGATGCCCACACTTTATTTAATACCTTTAACTCTCTACTAACTCCTCCTTCTCCCCCTCCCAACACCTCTCTGTCAGTTGATGTCTTTGCAACCTTCTTCACAGAAAATATTGAGTGCATAAGCAAACTCTTTCATACCCCCTATTTCCACAACACTACATCTCACACATCCAGGCAACCAACCTTCTCCTCCTTCTCCTCTGTCTCAGAATTTGACATCTGCAAGATTCTTCTTGCCAGCAACCTGAATACTTGCCCTCTTGTTCTGTCCCATCTCACCTTCTTCATTCCATTACCTCCTATATCACACCAGCACATACACATCATCAACTATTTCCTCACGTCTGGTACTTTTGCTGATTTTTGCTGAACAGGTCATAGTGGTCAAGCCTCTGCTCAAAAAGCCAAGGCTCAACCCAAATTTGGTCGAGAGTTACAGACCTGTATCATTTTTAGCTTTCCTGTCTAACCCTAAACCTATCGATTTTAAGCTGGTGACTCTGTCGCACCTGGAAGATGTGGTAGGCCATATATAGATGTTTTTCCTAGTAAACATGCTGCATCCCCTGTTGAAAAAACCTGGTCTTGATCCCATGGTTTTATTCCCATTACTGCCTTTTATTTAAAAAATATTAGGATAAATTGCCTATGCCCAGCTGAAATCCTATTTAGATGAGCATAATTTGTTTTAAATCCCTACATAGCACAGAGTCTGCTTGATTAAGAGTTTTTAATGATGTCCTCCTGGATAATGACCCTGGGGCTCACGTAATTCTTGTGCTGTTAGATCTAACTGCTGCTTTCGACACAGTGGACCACAACATTTTAATTTCCAGGTTACAGCTCTTAGTGAGCATTAGTGGTGGGGTTTTGGAATGGTTTAGGTCATATCTTACAGAAAGAACCTTGTGTGTAAATTTTGCTGGTTCAAAATCCTCCTCAGCTCCCGTATCATACGTGGTTCCACAAGGCTCTATCTTAGGACCTCTCCTTTTTAAGAAGACATGGCATCTCCTTCCACTGTTATGCGGATGACACCCAGATATATGTCCCACTGAAGAAGAAAGATGCCTGTTTTTTAATGAAAACAAAACGGAAGTGATGGTGTTTGGTCTCAGTGGTTGCTGTGGAGCACCCCCTGTTGACTTGGGTCCCCTCACACAGTTTGTGAAGTCAACAGTTTCTAACTTGGGTTTT
The DNA here is from genome assembly GCA_019802505.1 of Corydoras sp. C115. Lineage (NCBI taxonomy): Eukaryota > Metazoa > Chordata > Actinopteri > Siluriformes > Callichthyidae > Corydoras > Corydoras sp. C115. The sequence continues at coordinate 3,427,825 of JAFMOC010000006.1, read as the reverse complement.
AAAATGGACAGTGATTTTAAACTGATCGTCAGATCGGTGCAGTAGTGAGGTCCTGCTTTTATCATCCAAGGCAAGTGGTGAAGGTGAAGTCTATTTTAGTACAGCAGCATTTTGAAACTGTAATCCATGCCTTCATTACATCTCTGCTGGATTACTGTAATGCACTTTACCCTTGAGTCAGCCAGTCCTCCCTCAAACGCCTCCAGTTAGTGCAGAACGCTTCTGTCCGACTACTAACAAGATCACATAAGAGGGAACACATAACTCCCATCTTGGCGTCCCTCCACTGGCTGCCTCTGCATTTTAGAGTTCATTTTAAAATTATTTTCTTTGTTTTTAAATCTTTAAATGGACTCGCCTCACCCTACCTCTCTGAACTCCTCCATCTGCATGCGCCCGCACGGTGCCTCAGGTCAGCTGATCAGCTGCTCCTGGAGGTACCGAGGTCCAAGCTTAAGCTCATAGGAGACCAAGCCTTTTTGATTGCGGCTCATAAGCGGCTTTGGAACGACCTACCACTATATGTTAGACAGGCCTCTTCACTGTCCACTTTTAAATCCTTCCATTCATCATTTCCACTAGGGTCACAGGGGGGTTCCTCATTCCCATCCAGGGGAGAACGTTTTGGGCGCTGGGCAGATACACCAAGGACAGGGTGCCAACCCATCACTGTGCACACACTCACTCACACAGACACACACACACAAACACACTCTCTAAATGTAGCAATTTGGAGAAATTAATTGACCTTGATCCATGTTTTTGGACAGTGGGAGAAAACCGGAGAACTCGTAGGAAACCCACATGGACACGGGGAAAACATGGAAACTCCACCCAGATTGGGATTTGAACTGGGAATCCCTAGAGCTGAGAGGCGAACGTGCTAACCACTAAGCCACCGTGCCACCCCACTTTTAAATCTACTCTTAAAACTTATTTTTACTCTCTAGCTTTAAACACACCATGATTTTACATTGGTTTTAATAACCTCAAGTAAACCATCAAGTAAAACTATTTTACTTGATGTATTGTTTTTATAGTTTTAAGTTTCAGCACTATACAGCACTTTGTTGCAGACACTGTTGTTTTTAAAGTGCTTTATAAATAAAATTAAGTTGAGTTGAGTCTAAAACACTTGAACAGGTTGTATCTACACAGGTCTCCGGGTTTCTTAATCAGAACAAACTCTTTGATCCCAGTTAGTCTGGTTTTTAGGTGTGGTCACTCCACTGAGACAGCATTGTTTTCTGTGATTGACTCACTTAAATCTGCCAAAGCTAAATCTCAATCCTCTGTCTTCATTCTGCTAGACCTTTCGGCAAAGTTTGATACAGTAAATCATCAGATTCTACTGTCCACTCTATTTGAAGTAGGCTTTTCTGGTACAACACTTGAATGGTTTTGATCCTATCTAACAGGAAGGATCTTCAAAGTGTCATGGAATGGAGAGATCTCTAACTCTCACCAAGTACTGGGGTTCCTCAGGGCTCTGTACTTGGTCCTCTCTTCTTTTCATTATACATAACTTCACTGGGCACAGTCATTGAGGCACATGGTTTCTCTTACCACTGCAATGCTAGCTTCATTTTTTTTTTGCCCCTAACAACACCATGATCTCATGATCTCGGATATCTGCCTGCCACACCAACATATCTGTTTGGATGAAGGCCTGTCATCTCAAATTAAATTTAGCAAAAACTGAGCTTCTAATAATCCCTGCTAAACCCTCAGTCCATCATGACCTGACATTCCAAATTGACAGCTCCACAATCTCTATAAACGAATTCAGTCCATAACCATGGTTTCACAATTGACTCCCATTATAAACAGCAGATTCCTTCCTTACAACATCAGGAAGATCAGACCTTTCTTAACTGAACATGCTACCCAGCTGTTAGTTCAAGCCCTCATCCTATCCCGGCTTGATTATTGTAATGCATTGCTTGCCGGTATCCCAGCTTCCACAATTAGGCCTCTTCAACTAATTCAGAATTCTGTATTATGACTTGTATTAAAAGAACTCATGTCACTCCACTACTCATTTCTCTCCATTGGCTCCCTGTAGCTGCTCGCATTCAGTACAAGTCACTGACTCTGGTCTATACGACCATTTCTGGATCTGCTCCCTCTTACCTTCACTCTATCTTTTCAAAATACACTCCGTCTCGTTCGCTTCACTCTAGTGATGATTGTCGCCTGGTGATTCCACCTCACAGTGGAGCCAATTCTCACTCTGTGGCGTTCACCACTGCAAAATGGTGGAACGATTTTCCCAACTCTGTCTGGAAGGCAGAGTCACATGGTATTTTTAAGAAACTACCGAAGACGCATCTTTTTAACAAACACCTGTTGTAGAGGGGGGAAAGATTTTTTTTTTTTTGCAGGATCATATAACGAACAGGTTTGATAATTTTACAGTGTAGCTGGTTTTCTTCATAACTACTGACTTGTGGTGTTCTCATTTGTAAGTCGCTTTAGATAAACGCGTCTGCTAAATGACTAAATGTAAATGTAAATGGGTAATAGAAAGTGGTGTTAACAATCTGTAAAAGAGGTGCGCAATCAAAAAACAACAACAGAGACATAAGCAGGCATTGGGTGCAGCAGTCACCGCTTGAATAAAAGAACATTGGCAATCTGGACTAAATGAAAAGGCATGATTAGCTTCACGAGATTTATTCCCATCTCCATGCTAAGACTTTTAAACAAGTCTTAAAAATCAATTTCACACCAGTTAAAGTCATGTTGCATTTGACTTCAATTAGGTCTGTAATTCCTTTGCATGGGGTGGACACAAAGACAGACAAACAGTAACTAATAGCCATGAATCTAATGGTCCTATCCAGACGTCTAAGTCACAATGAGCTTTAAAGGCAACAAAATGGGGGGGAAAAAATGATGCGCTGGATTAATCTCCAGAGGATGTCAGAATGTCCACATGAAAACAGAAAAGAACTCTGTGCCCCTTTCATACAACACAATATAGAACTCATGACAGCTGAGCTGTGTGACAAGCATTAGTGTGGCTCACAAGAGGGGTCATTGTCTTCTTCCATGGACTAGCGTAACGCCAGCATTCCCAAGGGAGAAAACAAGATGATCCATTTGTTTTTTGTCTCCTGTTCACTGAACATTTGGCATTCAAAAAACTCAAAAAGCTTAACATCTGAATGCAGGTACTTCCTAATATTACACTAGTTACAAATCAATTTATGTACTTAAGACACATGTGAAAAAAAGAAAGGTAGCTGCTCTGTACGTATGTAAAGTCCAATATACATAAAATTACCATTTTCAACCAATCGCTTAAAAAATGTTTGCTTTACCCAGATGGTTGCATGTACTGTGATGTACAGTTCAATAATGATTTCATTTTTCAATGAGAAATAAACTTTCAAACAACCTGTCCCCCCATGAATTAACTGTGATAAACCACATTTTATAAAAAAGATTAATTAAAATTTCCAGCCACATCCTGTTGAACTGATAACTGCCACACCTGAAATGTTAATAATATAATTCGCTTACATAGAACCTGTCTGACACCATGAAGTAGCTAAATTATCTAAAAAAAATAAACATATTAAGTCTCTTTCTGAAAAAATCAAAAACAGTCATTGACATCTGTATGTCCGGAAAAGATTACAAAGCCATTTCTATAGCTTTGGGACTCCAACCCACAGTGAGAGCTATAGCACATGGAGGAAACATGGAACAGTGATAAACCTTTCCCAGGAGTGGCCAGCTTAGCAGAAATACTCCAAGAGTGCAGTGATTACTTATCCAGGTGGTCACAAAATAACCCAGAACATATGAGGTACTGCAGAACTCACTTGCCTCAGTTAAGGTCAGTGTCCATGATTTAACAATAAGAAAGAGACTGGGGGGGGAAAAAAAAAAAAAAAAAAAAAAAAAAACTGTCCTCGGTGCATCTGTCCAGTACCGGAGACGTTCTCCACCGGAACATGGGCATGGGGAATGCCTCCGCAACCCTAATAGAGGATAAAGCGGAAGATAATGGATGGGTGGAAGGTTGGTCCCCACGATTGCATGAGAAATAGTGTTAACACCCAACATGTGAGTATGTAAACAGGTTTCCAGAAAGTTGAATATACCCCTACAAACATACATACAGTGGAGGAAATAAGTATTTGATCTCCCACTGACTTTAAAAGTTTTAATACAAAAAAAATTAATGAAACATCTCAATTTTATGCCAGCTTTATTTTAACAGTGCCACATAGAATATCAAAAGAAAAACGGAGAAAATTACATGAAAGGAGAAATAAAAAATAATTTGCATTTCATTGAGGGAAATAAGTATTTGATCCCCTAGTAAAACATCATTTAATACTTGGTGGCAAAACCCTTTTTGGCAAGCACAGCAGTCAGACGTTTCTGATAATTTTGGCCCACTCCTCTCTGCAAATCACCTCCAAATCCTTAAGGTTTATAAGCATGCATTTGGAAACGCGAAGCTTCAGCTCTCTCCATAGATTTTCGATGGGATTGAGGTCAGGAGACTGGCTAGGCCATTCCACGACCTTGATATGCTTCTTATGGAGCCACTCCTTTGTTTCCTTGGCTGTATGTTTTGGGTCGTTGTCGTGCTGAAAGAACCATCCAAGACCCATTTTCAGTGCCCTGGCGGAGGCAAGGAGGTTGGCCCCGTTCATCTTCCTGTCAATGCGATGAAGTTGGCCTGTGCCCTTAGAAGAAAAACACCCCCAAAACATAATGCTTCCACCACCATGCTTGACGGTGGGGATGGTATTCTTAGGGTCATATTCTGTATTTTTCTTCCTCCAAACACGTCGAGTTGAGTTGAGGCCAAAGAGCTCAATTTTGGTCTCATCTGACCACAGTACCTTCTCCCAGTCTCTCTCGGAGTCATTATTTTCATTGGCAAACTTGAGACGGGCCTGGACGTGAGCCTTCTTGAGCAGAGGAACCTGTCGTGCACTGCAGGTTTTTAAACCATTACGTCTCAGTGTATTACCAAGGGTTTTTTTGGAGACTGTGGTCCCAGCTGCCTTGAGATCATTACTCAGCTCCTCCCGTGTAGTTCTTGGCTGATTTTTAGCCTTTCTCATGATCAATGAGACTCCACGAGGTGATATCTTGCATGGAGCTCCAGGCCTGGGTCGATTGACAGTAATGTTGTACTTCTTCCACTTCCGAATAATTGCACCAACAGTTGTCACCTTCTCATCCAGCTTCGTACTTATGGCTTTGTAGCCCATTCCAGCCTTGTGTAGGTCAACAATTTTGTCCCCGACATCTTTAGAAAGCTCTTTAGTCTTGCCAACATTAGTCATGGTTTTACTAGGGGATCAAATACTTATTTCCCTCACTGAAATGCAAATTATTTTTTATTTCTCATTTCATGTAATTTTCTCCATTTTTCTTTTGATATTCTATATGGCACTGTTAAAATAAAGCTGGCATGAAATTATGAGACATTTCATTTATTTTTTTGTATTAAAATTTATATAGTCAGTGGGGGATCAAATACTTATTTGCTCCTCAGTATATACACTTATCTATCGTTGTCACGCTCCTGAGGGGTATATATATATATATATATATATATATATATATATATATATATATATATATATATATATATATATATATATATACACAGTATATAAAAGAAAATCTCTTAAGGTCACTTCTAAATCTAGGAAGAGAATGTGTTTTTGATGTTTGATTTGTGTCCTATGAAGCCAAGGCTTAAACAGTAGTGCAATGAGAAAAGCATGCAGCCCGTGCCTGTCCAACTTATGTCAGCATTAGCGTAATGGAAAATGGCAAATTCTCCACTCAGACCTGTCTACCTCAGGGAAATTCTCCTCATGCCTCACTTTTACATCACATTTTTACCAATTCTTACATTAAAACTTGATGAATAATATGGAAAAATGCAACACCAATATCCATAATGCACAGCATTACAAAAAAAACACATTTCTAAATTGCTAAAAATCAAATGAAGACACTGCAACTAAAACACATGCTCAAATTAAATATAAACTGAACCATATCAGCTTTATTATTGGATTCGTCATGAAACAATTTTACAGTAATTGTATCTCAATTTTCTAAATAACAGAACTAATGTTAACCGCAGGAAACTGTTAATTTATCGGTCGTGGTCACTTCCTGGTTCAATCTCCACTACACTCTGTAGCCAGCGGGCACGGATGACTGGCAGCTCCTCGTAGGTGCTAAAACCCAGTTTACTGCACTGCTGGGGAAGACGAAACAGCAGCAGGTGGCTCCGCAACACCTAGAAGTGCATTAAACAAAGCTTATAAAAGGGTCAGAAAAAGGTCCATACACATGGATATAAAAAGTAAGACAGTACCTCATCTGTTAGGAAGTAAGTCTTTCTCAATAGACTCCGTCGAGTAGTCTCTTCCTCCTACAGGAAGAAAGTAAAAGCCAGCTGAGAATTCTTTACTAAATTGTTAGCATGCAAAGTCAGAACATTGATATTCTCCTACAGTACACATTACAAAGTTACTGACCTCCTGATCTCCTTTAAAGTGATTCATTTCTTGAGAATGGCCAAACCATGTCTTTTTATTGTTTTAGACTGCTGTCATTTAGATGTGTTTTATTTGTCATAAATATAAAGCTTACACTTCAGGAGGTCTACATTCAGGTTAGATTCAGACTCAAAACTTAAACCAAATTAACAAATGCATATGAAAGATATTTCAACTTCAACATTATTTATTTACATTATCTGTAGAAATATACATTTGCCAAATGAGCAATTAATCACTGAACTTGTAGAACCACAACAAATGTACATATGTATATATACATATTAATATAATAAAATTGCTATGATCTCATCAAATAATTACACACGTCCCAAATCTCAGAACAGATGGTCATTGATCAGTCAGTAGCCTCAGGCACAATGTGACCATCCTTCAGAAAAATGGTGACATTGGGGGTAACAACGGTAAAAGTGCCCCGAGCACAACAACTAAAAGGGCATGTGAGGGATCATTAGTAATGGAATATGCTTTTTAAAGTTTGCTGGTTGTGGAATAGACACATTGAGACCTGATTTGAAGACTAATAATTACAGAATAAGCCATGATGCCCTGCAAGCAATTCTTATTTTGGCAACTTAAATATAGAATGAAAAAAAAAAAAATCACAAAAAATATCCCAAGATAATAAGTTTACACGTATGATTTTAGCTGAAAATGTAAATGTGATTGAACTTTTTGTAAACTTAGTATTGTCATTAAATTTAAACTTTTTTTCAAGACCAAGTGACACCAATTAGTCACTCTCTTCACATTAATATTAATATTACAATTTTAAAAATACATTTTCAAACAGCAACAATAAAACTGTTAATCCACAGACATGATTTTTAATTAACTGATTAAAATAAAATAATGCTTAAAATAAATTATGAAAATTATTTGATTTAACGGGCGGCACGGTGGCTTAGTGGTTAGCACGTTCGCCTCTCAGCGCTAGGGATACCCGGTTCGAATCCCCATCTGGGTGGAGTTTCCATGTTCTCCCCGTGTCTGCGTGGGTTTCCTCCGGATTCTCCGGTTTCCTCCCACAGTCCAAAAACATGGATCAAGTCAATTGGATTCTCAAAAATTGCCCCATATAAAGTGTGTCTGTGTGAGTGAGTGTGTGCCCAGCGATGGATTGGCGCCCTGTCCTGGGTCTATCTGCCCAGCGCCCGAGACTTTCTCCCCTGGATGGGCATGGGGAACCCCACCGCGACCCTAATAGAGGATAAAGCGGGAGACAATGAATGAATGAATTAATATTTGATTTAACTTTTAAATATCAAACAATCTAGGAGGGAAACCAAGAGATACGCAATGTCTGAAATACTTTTTATATTTAGAGAAATTAATTATGATATAGTTAAAAGTGTTTAGCCAATCAAATGGTTTAAAAGCAGACATTATTTTTTCATTATACCAGTAATGGCCATTACAATTACATTAAGTCATTTAGAAGACGCTTTTATCCAAAGCAGCTCAGAAATGAGAGAAAAACTCAAGTCAGTAGTTATGGAAAAAACAGCTACACTCTAGAATTATAAAACCTGATCATAATCCGATCTGGCCTAAAAAGAGATGAGTGCCGGTATAATGTAGTAAATTCCAGGAATTTCATTTCTCAATAATTAAAACGTGTCAATATGCTTATAATAATTATGCATTATTTCTTACCGGGCGCTGGGCAAATACCCTCAGGACAGGGCACAAATATATCATTGGGCACACTCACACAGACAGATACACACAAACTATATGAGTCAATTCAGAGCATTCAATTTATCTTGAATCAATGCTTTTGGACTGTGGAAGAAACCCATAAAAAACCCATGCGAACATGGGGAGAACATGGAAACTCCACCCAGATTGGGATACGAACCTGACAACCACTAAGCCAATGTGCCGCCAATTTGTCTTTCAAATAAACACATTTATGAATCAAATTGTGTTTCTTTTTAAGTATAGTGTGTTTACATATTTATTTATTATATTTATTTTAAAGAGTTGTCCACAAGGTCCACAAGGTCTGGGTATGCATTAAGATCTACACAACTACAAATCTGATAACACAATCTTGAGCACAAATTTAAATATTTTCACACTACTAAAGCGGTCATCTTCTAAAAGAAATTGTATGTTGTACACAGGTATCTTCTTGATGCCTTCAAGTTCCGTAGTCAAAAAATATCAAATATTTTTCATTTCGTTTTGATGACATGCAAATCCACTTACCAGATAAATCATATGATAAATGAAAATGAATCAATCTGGGATGACAGACATGTTTCTCAGTAAACTTTAAGTTATATAACAGACCAGAGACATTACGGTTTGGCAGGCATAAAAATATTTGAATAATGTTGGTCTATTTGAAGCAAGAATGTAAAAAATTATTTTAAAAATAAAGTGTTTTTTTTTTACTTGTATAAATTTTACAATAGCTGTATTTATGTACATACAGCACTTTAATATGCCTCCTAATTGACTTTTGAAATGTAAAGTGTGACTTTAACATACCTGTAGCACTTCATTCTGGGAAAAAATAAAGTTGTTTAGGTGGGCAACAGCTACAGCATAAAGCACTGGACACCAAGTTCTTCTCAGTGCTCCAGTCACCAGGGCACGAAAATATAGTCGCAGCAAAGGCACCGAGTCTTCAGGAGGGAACGTGAAGTTTTCCAGAGCTATGGGCAACTAAGCAGAAAAAGAGACATAAATATGCTTCTTTTAGCCAACATTTTGAAAAATGTTCTAACATAATAAGTGTTCGAACATATCAAGTGTGCTTTAAAAATCTGAAAAAGATTCAAATTCATGGGTGATAATCTTGAAGAGCATGACAATGAGATCTAAATGACATGATAATTATTTGAACAGATGGATCAGGTATGCCTCAAATCAAATTATATTAACCACTGTAATGTGATAAATGAGTTAAAATATATTGCACCATACAGAACCTTATTCTTCAGAACTACATTCATTAGCTTTGGGTTTGGGTTTATATTTTAATGTTTCAGAAAAAATTACAATTATATATATACACAGTACAGAACAAAAGTTTTGACACACCTTTTCATTCAATGACTTTTCTTTAGTTTCATGACTATGAAAATTGTAGATTCACAATTTAATCACCTAAAATGGTTTTCACTTCACAGATGTGCCCTGTCAAGTTTAATAAGTGGCATGTAAATTGGCATTGCCATATAAATAGGGTTGGGAACATCAGTTGTGTTGTGCCGAAAGTGGCTACAGTACACAGCTGATAGTCCTATTGAATAGACTGGCACGAAAAAGCAACTAAGTAAAGAAACACGAGTGGCCATCATTACTTTAAGAAATGAAGGTCTGTCAGTCTGAAAAATTGAAAAAACTTTGAAAGTGTCCCCAAGTGCAGTCGCAAAAAATATCAAGCGCTAAAAAGAAACTGGCTCACATGAGGACCGCCACAGGAAAGGAAGACCAAGCGTCACCTCTGCTGCGGACGATAAGATCATTTGAGTCACCAGCCTCAGAAATCGTACGTTAACAGCAGCACAGATTAGAGAACAGGTCAATGCCACACAGAGTTCTAGCAGCAGACACATCTCTAGGACTACTGTTAAGAGGTGACTGTGTGAATCAGGTCTTCATGGTAAAATAGCTGCTAGGAAACCACTGCTAAGGACAGGCAACAAGCAGAAGAGACCTGTTTGGGCTGAAGAACACAAGGAATTGACATTAGACCAGTGGAAATCTGTGCTTTCCACTGGTCTAATTTCCAAATTTGGGATCTTTGGTTTCAAAGGTCTTTTATATTTCAACAGGACAATGACCCTAAACACACCTCCAGGCTGTGTAAGGGCTACTTGACCAAGAAGGAGAGTGGACCCAGTCAACCGGGTTTGGGGTGAGCTGGACAGCAGAGTGAAGATAAAAGGGCCAACAAGTGCTAAGCATCTCTGGGAACTCCTTCAAGACTATTGGAAGACCATTTCAGGTGACTTTGGCAGTAATCAAAGCAAAAGGTTTAAAGAACATAGAATATAAGACATATTTTTAGTTTTTTGTTAAGTATGTAATTCCACATGTCTGAATTAATAGTTTTGATGCGTTCAGTGTGAATCTACAATTTTTATAGTCATGAAAATAAAGAAAACGGTAAAAAAATGGTAAAAACTGCAAAGAAAACATTCCAAAGTGTGCTTACTAGTGTTCAAAAACTAAAATTGTACTGTGCGAGTTTTATGTACCATTTGTTCTACATATGAAAAATACTAATACATACTTCTTTGTCCGTAAGTCTAATGACTACACTGCTTCAAAGCCATTCTTTAACAATAACAAAGTGTAGTGTCTATTAAGAGAACTAACAAAGTGCACTTTGCAACAAGGGCATGCATTGTTGTGAATAAATCACGGAAAAGAGGTGTTGTTAGGCACGACATGCAGCAGAGTGCCGTTACATCTCTTTCACTGATGTATTCACAATAATACACAACCTCGAGTGCCTTCTTGTTTTTATAAAATGGCTACAAACATACTAGGTTATTAAAAAGAGGTTTGATTCATAAATGCTTCTATTAAAAGCAAAAACGTTAATAATCTGTAATCTTGTCAGGTTTTTAAGGAAAAAGGTTTCCATTTTTTCTAACAAATACTGCCATCCAAAACAAACTTTATAAAAAAACATCAGGAAAATAGAATGCATTGTATTTCACGCATTGATACGAATGTGAAGCACTCAGAGTTGTGTGTTATTGTCAATAATGTCATGCCTGGACAAACAGCTGACCCAATCAGATGTAAGGACTGGAACCACCTGTTTACCATAAGAAATATAGTATGTGAACATTTCTAATATTATTTGGCCACTTGAAATGTTGGCGAATATTTAAAAAAAAAAAAAAAAAAATTGTTTGCACATTCTAAATCATGCACATTCTACATCATGCACATTCTAAATAAGATCACCCACAACTTCAAAACAGAGTTCTGTTTCTTTTTACTTAATATACATTTAATGCGCTTCACTTACCATTTAAGTTTCACTTTGTATTTCTTATAGACTGTTTTTAATTTCCTTTATAAAACAGGAAGTTCCAGTGACATTAATGATAATAATGCACACCTCTGTCTGCGGTTTACAATACATTAAATTAAATTATAAAGTATAGATTAATATAAACAGTGAGCCGATTCTTGATGAACAGTAAACCTGTTCCGGCTGTTTTTTATAAACGGTGTTCTATAATTTGGGCACTAGTATGCAGTTTTTTGATTATTCGAGAAACCGGAAACCTGTTACTCAGTAACAGTATTCAGTGTTCACTTTAGGAAGAAAAAAAAAACGATTGCAGCGTGAAAGATCAATTTATCAATAATTTTGCTTTCAATAAACACATTTATGAAGCAAACCTTGTTTTTTAACCTTGTATTTGTAACCATTTTATTAAAGCATTAAGGCACTTCAGGTTGTGCATAATTGTAAATAAATTACAGAAAAAATGAGTAATGCTTTGCGTCGTGCCTTATAACCCTTCTTTCTTAATAAATGCCTTATTGCTTTATTAAATTACTGGAACGTGTGTGTGTGTGTGTGTGTGTGTGTGTGTGTGTGTGTGTTTTCAAACACCACCGGTGTCTTCTTACTTGCTCCAGAGAAACCCCTAAAGAGCGTAGTACTGCCACATGTTCTCCAAACACAGCTAGCCTCATGCTCACACTGTGCCGTCTCTGTAGTGGCAGTAGGATGAAGCAGCTGAAGATAGAGTCACCAAATGACACTGCCTCATACTGAGCCAGGAGTGCCGAATAGAGGTCATGGAAGGAGGCTAAACCTGGTGGGGGTATGCTCAAATCTAAAGCTTCTAACTGTTTAGGTCTCATCAAGCCACGTAGCAGTGCCCATGTCAGCTCCTTTACCGGCTTTTCAAGGAAAAGATCACTGGAGCACAGAAAGACACAGGCTAGGCGTGCTAACTTTGCCACAGGTGTCACTGGCTGCAAAGCTTGATCTCGAAAGCTCTCAAGGATTAGAAGCCATTGCAGACAATGTATGATGGACGATATAGCACTGGGAAGAAGACACTCGCTTTGCAGTCCACCTCCCTGAGAGACATCAATTCTATTGTACAAACTGATAAGTGGCAAATAGGGCCAATCAGAGGGCAGTGATGGGCCTGAAAGCTCTGGGAGCAGCTGAGACATGGTCCAAGGGCAGCGACCAAGAAAACGTTCACTAGAAGTAAGCACGGTGGGCTCCATGTAAGCAAAATGTGTGAGGTAGCAAGCACGGATGGATGAGAGTTGAGTAAAAGAGTCCCGGAGAAGAACATCTGAAGCAGGTAATGGATCGCATGTCTCTCGAAGACGCAGCTCTGCTAGAGCAGCCCCTTCTATACCACCACTACCAGTCTCACTGCAAAATAAAAATTCTGAATTATTTAACATTTTATATTTATAAAAAACATATGTTGTCTAATAATATTATAATTTTTAACCATATGGCACAAACTCATTTGATTACATCACACATTTAAAAAAAAAAAAAAAATGTTTTTCCTCAGTCAAATTCAAAATATTTAGCTCGAAAGTTGGTGACAGATCTAAATTGTTCAACATTTCCCATTGTAAAATGTGTCCTTTGACAAATGTTTTTTTGACAAATGTTTTGGTCAACATTCAAAGCCTGTGCCTGGTTCCATTTACACAGTCACGACATTGAACTATTGCTTATTACATTACGGAATGGTTATGGGTGTACAATAAACTCTTTTCAAACTTTTTAAAAACTTGTCAACATGTCAGTATTGAGCGTTTATATATAAATTTTGTAATTATAAAAAAAAGGCTAGAAAATGACTTCTGTCAGTTAATTGAGGTCTTAAAAATTCCTTACTCATTTAAATGTAATGGAATAAAATTTTACAAAATGTCAATCCACATAACTTGTTTTCAAAAATTCTGTTTTGGTTTGTGTAAATGTTCCGTGGTGTCAAATGTTTAACTTCCAGTTTTGTTACAATGTTACAAGTCATTCCATCTATTGGAACATTTTATAATTTACATTTGTGCAAACAATTATGCACAACGAAATAATGCACCACACATTTTTTACTCAGTTAAACCTTTGTTTAGCTTCTTGGCAGTCATACAGGAATAGTGACTGCCTTTCTAACCAACTCAAGCAGAATTGTTTATCAGTTAATAACTTCCAGAGTACATCTCCACTTCCACAGTTCCACTAAAATCGCATTTGTTAATACCATAGCTATCCTCTAAAAGCCACTCTTTGTCTTCCACATTAGATGCTGAATGTTGGTGCAAAGTTTTAAAAGCCATGTTGCTATTTTTCTGAACATGAACTAAAATTCACGTGCAAAGTGAATTCATGAAGCAGCAATGGCCAGAAGAGAATCAACAAAGTAAATTGCAGTAAAGATGCAGGCAAATATATGGACTAACTGTGCATTTAAAACTAAAATTTCACCTGTTAAAAACTACCAATATGTCCACCATGACTTAAAAAAACAGGCACAAAAAAACTGACATTATAAACAAAAGCAATGACAAACAAGTGGGCAATATATATATACACCATAGGAAATAACTTTACCTTTTTAAGTTCAAAATAAATAAATAAATAAATAAGAAAATCTATCAAGTTTTTTTTATGGTTAAACTGAATTTTTGCAAGTGAGCCTTTGTATGTCAAGATCATTTTCCACAAATTAAATATTCTATTTTTCAAATTTGAGACTCACTACTTGAAAACTTAATACTTAAAAGTTACAAACAAAGCACCATCATACTAAAAAACAACTTTTAAATAGTGTCATCAACTAAATTTTTTTGTAATGGGAGAAGAAACAAAACATAATTAGAAAATTATTCATGAATCCACAATATTGTATATGAATGCTGCAAAAGAAAATGTACTTTTCTATGTAAATACTAACTACAATGCCTGGCCAAAAAAAGTCACCACCTAATTATTGCATGGGCGATTATATTTCAGCTGCCAACAAGTTATTTAACCTCAACTGGTGCAATGAGTTGCTTCTCATTTCTTAAACAACCATGTCGAAAGACACATTCCATGGTCGTTGACAAGATGTTGGTCTGTTTAAGAAGGGTCGAAACATTGGCATGCATCAAGCAGAGAAAACATCTAAGGAGGTTGCAGAAATTACTAAAATTGGGTTAAGAACTGTCCAACACATCATTAAAAACTGGAAGGATAGTGGGGACCCATCGTCTTCGAGGAGGAAATGTGGTAGGCAAAAAGATCCTGAATGAACGTGATTGGCAATAACATAAACGTTGGTTGAAATCAAATCGAAGAAAAACAACAGAAGAATTCAGGGCTATGTTTAATAGCGACAGTAATGCGAAGGGAACACGCACAATGCAAAGGGGACTCATTGGGAATGAACAGATGTGTAGCCTTAAGAAAACCAATAATCAGTAAGGCTAACCAAAAAAAAGGCTTCAATTTGCTAGGAAGCATAAGCATTGGACTCTGGAGCAATTAAAGGAGGTCATGCGGTCTGATGAGTCAAGATTTTTCCCTGTTCCAGAGTGATTGGTGCGTCAGGGTAAGAAAAGAGGCAGGTGAAGTGATCATGCCTAGTGCCTACTTTCCAAGCCTGTGGAGGCAGTGCCATGATCTGGGGTTGCAGCAATTGGTCACGTCTAGGTTCAGCAACAGTTTGTGCTCAAAGAATGACTTTTTTTTGGCCAGGCAGTGTATATCCATCTATGTATATAAACACACACTGTATTACATAACAGGTATGTACAGTATGTATGTATGTATGTATGTATGTATGAACATATCAACTGCTCAAGATGAATTTATGTTTAATTTTAGGCTACTTAAACTGCAAGTGCTGGTTTACATTACATGCATCAGAAATTAGATGATGTGCTTACACATGTGAACACATCGTCTGAATAGTATGTGCTGCCCTCTTGTGAATACAATGCAAAAACACAGCAGAGCTCTAACATTAGCCCCACTGAGCCCTACAGAGAATAGTATAAGGGTTTTAGTTGATCTTTTAAAACCACAAGATATCAAATAAATAATAACTAAATAAAAAGGTCAGTACCTTAACAAATATCTACAGACTTTTAAACTTTTAAACTTTTTGTAAATTAAAAAAAAATATCTAGCAACTTTTTTAATGTTTTCACAACAGATCTGAACCTGTAGTGAACTTTATATAATCTACAGTACAATCTATCAGAATAGAAGTTTTAAATAAGTAGTTGGGAATGAACCAGGATAAAAAGCAGAATTTATAAACACTGAACATGAGGTGAAATCAACCTCAAAATGGTTATGAATCCCAGACATCACTTCTACTTTATAACATTTTTCTGAGTTCTGGAGGCAGTGTATAACACCATGAACTCAAACCAGATGCAATTAAACAGGGAAATCAGCAACAGATCTCTCTAAATTGCATACAAGACTCTATCTATTTCCAGAGTTGCCAGTATGAAAAACAGGCCAAAACACTGTTCTTCCTTGGCACTTTGACCGTGGCTTGTTTTTGGGATACAGGGTTCGGTTGTTACCAAACTGCTTTAAGACTTTTATAATATAGAATATTCTTGTTTTAGAAATAAATCAGAATAAATGTAATTTCCATGGCAGCACATTTGAGAGTTGTTCTTTCTTCCAGCACACCTGATTCCAACCAACCTGCTTAATAACAGCTCATTATCAAGCTGAATTATGTATGTGAAGTCAAAGCCAACTTACTGCTCTGTTTTTTCCTATTCTATTTGCCCCCAACTTATTTTCTTCCACAGTTTGAGCTACAACCACCAAACTTTACAGAATCCCAGGACCTGACCTTGTTACTTGTGCCTTTTGAAGAGATTACATGGGCTGAGCCTAAACAAAATACTTTATGCATTCAACTCTAAATTGTTTAGGGATGGTCCCTTCTTGTTTCAACATAACTGCACCAGTACACAAAGCAAGATCAATAAGATCATGGATGAGATAGTTTGGTGTGAAAGTAATTGACTGGCCTGTACAGAGTCCTGACCTAAACCCAACAGAACACCTTTGGGATAATGTGGATACTGCAAGGCAGGCCTTTTCGTTCAACATCAGTGTTTGATCTCACAAATCGCATTCGCACTTAGGGAAGAATGCTCAAAAAAATTAATTCTTAAAGAGCCTGACAGCTGCTTTTAAGGAGTTTAAATATTTATGCTATGAAATTTTACACATCTCACGAGTGGAAAGTTCTCTCCAAGCGTATCCAGAAGAGAATGTCTCAAGTGCTGGGCAAATACACCCAGGACAGGGCACCAATCTATTGCTGGGTGCCAATCTATCGCTGGGCACATTCACTCACACAGACACACAGTATATGGGGCAATTTAGAGCATTCAACTTAAATCCATGTTTTTGGACTGTGGAAGGAAACTGGAGAACCTGGAGGAAACCCTCGCGGACATGGTGAGAACATGAAAACTCCACCCAGATCGGGGTTTGAACCTGAGTGGCGAATGTGCTAACCACTAAGCCACCGTGCCTCTCTGAACTCATGTCAAAATTCTAAAAAATGTTATTATTATAGGGCAGCATGGTGGCTTAGCGGTTAGCAGGTTCACCTCTCAGTGCTAGGGATTCCTGGTTCGATTCCCAATCTGGGTGGATTATCATGTTCTCCCCGTGTCCGCGTGGGTTTCCTCCGGGTTCTCCGGTTCCCTCCCACAGTCCAAAAACATGAATCAAGGTCAATTGTATTCTCTAAATTACCCCATATAGTGTGTGCCCAAAGATAAATCGGTCCCATGAATAATAAGTTATTCACGGTTGCATCACGTTTAATACTTCTAAAATCCTTGGCAGTTAATTTGCCTCTAATATGTTTCTGTGACCTTGTTAAATATTTGCAAATAGTCCATTTGATGTTTCTCAGATCAAGCCCTAATATCTGAGAAATTTCAAGAGTACTTGTTAGAGTAGTTCCTGCCACGCAGTCAGTGTGTAGATGCGTACGTGCGCTATCTAGCTCTGTTAAGCTTAACTACTAAATTAAGTGTTATCTAGTTACTTTTAGTTATTTTTTTTCACATTCTATTGACTGTTTAGCTACCTCATCGTTATAACATAGCATTTATTCCGCTTTTTGTCCCTCTCTACTCTCCAAATCGCGTTGTAGTTGCTAGCGTTTTTAGCCGCTAACGCTAGCACTTTCTGCTTACTATCGCGGTCGTTTGCTGCCAACACCGCTGCATTTATTACACGCGTCGTTTATAAATATTAGCCTATACTATAAAAGAGTCATCTCCTGATCTGCGACGCCGGATTCACCTGTTTGGATTTTCGGATCGGATTTTATTGGACTCAACGCCGATCTTCACACACCGCATTGTGAGAACCTTCAGGACTCAACCTCCATCCGACGCTAATACAGCCAGATTCACTAGATTTGGATCTCCACCAACTGCTGCCGCTGCTTTGTTTCATCATCAGCTGTAACAGCGGGAAATAACCTCACATCTCTACCCACCCGAAGCTAAGTTTATTTCTTAATTTATATATAAACTTTACAATGGCACTTTCCCCTCTGGTTGCGTGCCCTCAGTGCAGTATGTACAGACAGTCTTCCTCCGTCATTACTGATAATTCAGTCTGTGAGAAGTGTAGCCTAGTTCTTAGTCTGACGGAGAAGATTTCAGTGCTAGAAGAGCGCATTCGGGTTTTAGAACAGGGTCATGTTAGAGAAGATGTGTCAGGGACCAGTTTAGCCAGCCCGAATGCCACAGGATCAGGTCCTAAATCTCCGGCTTAGAGCCCTCGCAGCAGGGCGAGTGGGTGACGACCAGGCGACGTACACGTAGAACTGAGCATCACTCTTCTAGGATCCACGTGTCCAATCGGTTTTCCCCGCTCAGTGACTCACCCACTGAGAGACCGGTTGCTAAAAGTGCTCTGGTTATTGGCGACTCCCAGCTCAGACACGTGCGAATCGCTACCCCCTTAGAGACCCCAGCAACCATAGTCCGGTGCATTCCGGGGGCCAGGGCTCCAGACATCAGGGCGAACCTCAAAGTGCTGGCTAATGCTAAACGCTCATTCTCTAGAATAGTTATTCACGTCGGCACTAATGACGTTCGTCTCAAGCAGTCTGAGATTACTAAGGCTAATGTTAAAGAGGTGTGTGGAACCGCTGCTGCGCTCATGTCACATAACATAGCCGATAGGGTTTTTTCTTCAGATAGGAAAAAAAATTGACAATTCAGAGCCAAGGCCAGGCAGCAGACAGAATGGCCTAACCAACTGCCTGCGAACTGCCAGGAGTCGTCACCCACAATAACTAGGTTCCATACTATTAAGACAGTTATCAAGTATCGCAGTGAGCAAAAAACAACAAAAAGAGTCCAAAAAGTGTGCCAAAAAAATCTCATTAATATCAATACAACCTCAAGTAATGTAAGAAACACTTTTAAGTTAAAACTTGGGTTATTAAACATTAGGTCACTGTCATCAAAATCAGCTCTAGTTCAAGAAATAATAACTGATAACTTTCTAAATGTCTTTTGTCTCACAGAGACCTGGATTAGGGCCAATGAATACCTAGCATTAAATGATGCCTCTCCACCTGGTTATACTTATGCTCATAAACCACGTCTTAGTGGACGAGGAGGTGGAGTGGCTACGATCTATAAAGAAAACATAAATGTAACACTTAATAATAAGTATGAGTCAAAATCCTTCGAAGCGCTTGTACTCAACATAAGCAGTTCATCTTCATTGAAGAATAAATCCAACCTAATGCATCTTATTACCATATACCGCCCTCCCGGCCCATATACAGAGTTTATTAAAGAATTTGGTGAATTTCTCTCTAACATAGTAATCTCATCAGACAAGGCCTTAATAGTCGGTGACTTCAATGTTCACTTTGAAAACCCACTAGACTCATTTAAATTAGCCTTTGACTCCATCCTAGATTCCATGGGCATTACTCAAAGTGTAGTTGGTAAAACACATCGCTGTAAACATACATTAGACTTAGTTTTATCACATGGTATTAACATTAATAATTTAACTATTGTTCCACTATGTAAGGTCATCTCCGATCACTATTTGATAACCTACGATTTAGAAATTGATATTGATCCAGTCATTAAACCGCGATATGACATGAAGCGTACAATCATCCCCTCTACTGCTGTGTCATTCCTACAACATTTACCCGAATTAAACATTAAACCAGCATCAGGACCCGATGAACTTGAAAACACAGCGGATTACCTTAAACATATGTTTTCTGCAACCTTAGACAGTGTCGCTCCACTTAAACTAAAAAGGATTAAAGATAAAAGACTCGTTCCATGGTTTAATGATCAAACACGCGCCCTAAAACAAGCCACTAGAACCATGGAGCGTAAATGGAGACAAACTAAATTAGAGGTATTTAGGGTTGCATGGAAGGACAGTATGACTGAGTACAAACATGCACTCAATGCAGCGAAGACTAAATATTATTCTGAATTAATAGAGAACAACAAAAACAACCAAAGATTCCTCTTTAGTACCATTGCCAAATTAACTCGAAGTGCTACTGAATCAGATTCACAGATTCACTCACAGTTCAGCAGCAATGATTTCATGAATTTCTTTAGTGATAAAATTGAAAACATAAGACTTAAATCATCTAATGCATTGTGTAGCGTAACCAATAATCAACCCTCAATGATTTCTGAAAAATCTAGTGGTAGAGAAAATAATACCTTTAACCCCATATCTAAAAAAGAGCTTGTCTCATTAATTACACAATCAAAGACAACATCCTGTATGTTAGACCCAATACCAACAAATCTGCTTAAAGACCTCCTACCAAATATCACAGAGCCTTTTATAAACATTATAAATTCATCACTTAAAATAGGCTATGTCCCCAAAAATCTGAAGTGTGCAGTCATTAAACCATTACTTAAAAAACCTAATTTAGATCCTCTAATACTGTCCAACTATAGACCAATATCAAACCTTCCTTTTGTCTCTAAAATCCTAGAAAAAATAGTGTTCAACCAGCTGAATCGCCATCTTCTAGCTAATAACGTTCATGAAGTTTTTCAGTCAGGTTTTAGGTCTCACCATAGCACTGAGACAGCCTTAATTAAAGTTGTTAATGACTTATTAATGTCCTCTGATAATAACCAAATCTCTTTTCTTGTATTATTAGATCTTAGTGCAGCCTTTGACACTATAGACCATAACATCTTAGTTGATAGATTAGAAAACATTGTGGGTGTTACAGGATCTGCACTCCAGTGGTTTAAATCCTACCTGACTGATCGATATCAATTCACCTGTGTTAACAACCAATATTCTGATCTCGTTAAAGTTAAATATGGTGTCCCACAAGGGTCAGTTCTGGGTCCACTCCTATTTGCATTATATATGCTTCCATTGGGATCAATTATTCGTAAACATGGAATCTGTTTCCACTCATATGCAGATGATACACAGTTATATGTTTCAGCTAACCCTAATGATGGTTGTTCAGTCACTAAGCTCGAGGACTGCATCCAAGATATTAAAATGTGGATGTCAAAAAACTTCCTACTGCTAAATTCTGATAAAACAGAGTTTCTGATAGTTGGGCCCAAGGACAAAATTAACAAAGCTTCTAACACTATGTTAAACCTTGATAACTCTTTAATTAGACCCAGTTCATCTGTAAATAATCTCGGTGTCATTATTGATTCAGATCTCTCCTTTACAAAGCACATTAGCAATAGCACTAGAATTGCATTTTTTCACCTTCGTAACATTTCGAAGCTACGAAATATCCTCTCCCTCCAAGATGCAGAAAAACTAATTCATGCTTTTATTACCTCAAGGTTAGATTATTGTAATTCACTTCTGACAGGATGTTCTAATAAATCATTACATAAATTACAACTTGTGCAGAATGCTGCAGCTAGAGTTTTAACTAAAACCAGAAAGTTTGATCATATAACTCCTGTGTTATCAAACTTGCACTGGCTACCAGTTAAGTTTCGTATCGATTACAAAATTTTATTAATAACATATAAAATTTTACATAACCAGGCTCCACAGTATCTGAGTGAGCTGATTCAATTGTACCAGCCGACACGTGAGCTCCGATCTCAAGGTGCTGGCTTACTCTTAGCTCCTAGAATAAATAAAATTACTGCTGGTGGAAGAGCGTTCTCCCACAAGGCTCCTCAACTTTGGAATAGCCTTCCAGTTACTGTTCGTGATTCTGAATCACTATTAATCTTTAAAAATAAATTAAAAACACATTTATTTAATCTTGCGTTTAACTAATCCCCTGTAGATAAAGATGTAGATCTCAGACTTGGCTGTGTTGGGGGGTAATCTCTGATCAGTGTATGCTGGCATTTCACCTCTTCACCCACCTCATCATTAATGGGGGGGGTGTGGCGCTGGAATGATGCTGTTCCGGGGCGCCATCTCAACTATGTAGAGTCTGCAGTATCTGCCTCTTTTAGTTATGCTGCTCTAGTCAGTGATGCCGGAGTCACATGCTGCACTGTGTCAATTAATTACTTATTAATTAAATGCCGTGCTTTATTATTAGCTCTAACTCCCTTCCTTTGTCTGTTTCTTTTGAGGTGTCCCCCGGCTTCCTGGAGATCCATGGCTCTGCTTACGAATACTGTATGGATCCTGACAAGGCGGTCCTGCAGGACGCCCCCTAATGGACTCACATATAGTTTTCCAGTTGTTAGTTTTTCCATTTGTTTAATATCTGTACATGGCTGTTCTACACTGTTGTTGCTGCCCGGCCGCTCAAGGAGGATGAGTCCCCCACTGAGTCTTGGTCCTCCCAAGGTTTCTTCCTTAAATAACAACATAAAAGGGAGTTTTTTCTTGCCACTGTCGCTTCGGCTTGCTCTTTGGGGGTTTAAAGGCTTTTCATTCTGTAAAGCTGCTTTGTGACAATGTACTGTTGTAAAAAGCGCTATATAAATAAATTACTTGACTTGACTTGACTTACTGTAACACTTTTTAAATTTTGAGCGTTCGTTACATCTATTTTTGGCCTGAGGAAAAGAAGCTGGCTAATAATAATTATTCACACTGATATAGGATTTTATCTTCTTAAAACACACCCTCCCACATTATTACCTGATTCATCGAATAGTCTTTAGTTTAAAAAAATAGAGCTTACACCTAGGAGCGCTGTAGCACAAAGTGGATGGAGATGAATCATGGCTCCACCATGGGGTGAAGGTCAGTTGAAACAAAGAGAGGATTATTAAACGAAAATCATTACAAAATGTTGCAAAAGATATTGGTTGTCTCAAGTGAGCTGTGTCTGAATTCTGGACTAAGTACAAACAGAACGGGAAGGCTATAAAAGGGAAATATAATGCTAGATCAAGGAAAACATTAATGTGTCAAGATAGAAAAATTAAAGCAATATGTCTTGAAAACAAAGAATGTGCAACAAAACCAATGAGAAACAAATGGGCGAGAAACTTGAGTCAATGATTCATGAATCCTTGATTGCAAGAAATCGCCTTAATAGGTATTAGACATAAAAAGCCAAATTAAAACTACCATTAATACCTACACAGAAAAGTTACAGTGGGCAAAAACACAAATCATGGACTGTGGGTGACTGGATGAAAGTAACCTTCAATGATGAATTGCTATTGAATCTGCATTAAGCAAGCTGATGCTGGTACTTTTTGGTTGGAGCTGGTCCAATAAAATTTAAGAAGATTACGTGTGAATAAAAAAATATAAGCCCACTTTGTATATAAATTTCCACATACATTAAAGAAACAGGCTGCATGTCAGGTAAAGGCATTGAATATCTTGTAATATCTTATAATAATATACCAATCTTATAATAATATGAGTAATATGAACCGAAGAACTACTTGTCTGTTTACACATTTGTAGGTTGGTAAAGTTTGATATTCCACATTCAACTTTTAATAAATTATGACTTAATAGAGGACAAACTACCATCATTATCTTTCATCAAAACGCCCTCTCTATACATCTATTTACTTAGGTAGAATGATCAATAGAGCTGAAATTGCAGCAGAAGACAGTATGACCACATGAGACAAAAACTGTACAAAAACATTTAGTGAAAGCATTCAACATTTTCAAAACTTTTCAAGCTCAGTTGTTATTTTCACTTCATATCTGTCCTCACGGTGGCTTAGTGGTTAACACGTTCGCCTCTCAGCACTAGGGATTCCCAGTTCGAATCCCCATCTGGGTGGAGTTTCCATGTTCTCCCCGTGTCGGTATGGGTTTCCTCCAGGTTCTCCGGTTTCCTCCCACAGTCCAAAAACATGGATCAAGTCAATTGAGTTCTCCAAATTGCCCCATATAGAGAGTGAGTGTGTGCCCAGCAATAGATTGGCACCCTGTCCTGGGTGTTGGGTGTCCTGGGTCTGCCCAGTGCCCGAAACGTTCTCCCCTAGATGGGCATGGGGAACCCCCCCGCGACCCTAATATCGGATAAAGCGGAAGATAATGGATGGATGGATCTGTCCTTTAGTTTTTTTAATTCACTGCTGTAGGGTTCTTATGTCAGTAATGTTTTTTGTGACCGCATTTCTAATACTGTCCTTTGCTTGCACGTATGGCTGCCTCTGCAATTCTGGATATACTAGTAGATTTACTCAGATAAATAAACTGACCGGGGGTTTTGACAAATTATAAAAATTGCAGTTTGTTTTCCAATCATTCATTATTTCTAAAATGTAATTTTGTGTCTTGGAAAAAATACGCAAATAACGTAATTTCTTTAACTGTCACTTCTCTGGAAATGTTACAGACTGCAATTTCTAGGACATGTCCTGCGGGAGAAACAAATGGGCCACGCGGGCAAACAGATGCCTGCGGGCACCATGTTTGCTACCTCTGGTTTAGAGAATTCAAGCAGATTTAAAGGCCAGAGGTGGTGCCACAAAATGATGATAATGCAGTGTTTTTCTCACGATTCCATAATACTTTCTTTAAAATTGAGTGATTCCCTATTCATCTCTGTACTTCATCTCATAAAAAACAAATGTGACTGACTACATTCCTTTTTCTTTTCATTGTTTCTTAAGTGCCAGACGGTTGGAATTTTGAAAAAATGTGACATGTCTTTATAAATATTTCTCCCCAAAGAATATTCTCTAATGGCATAATCTTTGCCAGGGGTTGCAAAATTAATATTTATTATGTCACTAAAACTATGAAAAAAAAGGTATTTATGTCCAGTTGTTCGATACCAGATGTTGGAATGTTCAAACATTGAGGTAAGCTACAGATCAACTTTTATACCTCTGAAAAGTGTTCCATCAATAAAGCCAACAGTTCCAGACTCAAAAACAAAGTACATTAAAATAACTAACATATTTTGTCAGATAAAAAAGTAAGAAAAAAACACTCACGGAAAAAGCTGACTATTAAAGATCATGGTTGAAAAAAGTTCATGGGCCAGATATTCACTTCCAGGTAGCAGCCAGGACAGCAGAGCCAATGCCACTTGATGGAACAAAGGAGCATGTTTTTTCAGATCTTGCTCTATTGGAAGCTAAAAGCATAATGAAAATCAATAAATAAATAATAGTATTTGATCAGCATTATCATTCTTTACTTATAAGCACCAAAAGCACTTACTAAACACTAACAAATAAAGTTAATAATTTAGCAATAATACATTTAAAAATGCATTATTATTTATTTAGCAAGCAATGAATTTGACAATATAATTTAAACAGACGGCACGGTGGCTTAGTGGTTAACACGTTCGCCTCTCAGCACTAGGGATTCCCGGTTCGAATCCCCATCTGGGTGGAGTTTCCATGTTCTCCCCATGTCCACGTGGGTTCTCCGGTTTCCTCCCACAGTCCAAAAACATGGATCAAGTCAACTGAGTTCTCCAAATTGCCCCCTATAGAGTGTGTTTGTGTGAGTGAGTGTGTGCCCAGCGATAGATTGGCGCCCTGTCCTGGGTGTATCTGCCCAGCGCCCGAGACGTTCTCCCCTGTATGGGCATGGGGAACCCCACCGCGACCATAATAAGAGGATAAAGCGGAAGATAATGAATGAATTTAAACAGAATTTTATATTCATAATTATTCATCCATCATCTTCTGTTTAATCCTCTACTAGGGTCGCAGGGTACACACTCACTCACTTCCCCAGAAACACACATACACACACTATATGGTGCAATTTAGACCATTCAATTTACCTCAAATCAATGTTTTTGAACTGTGGGAGGAAACCAGAGAACCCGAAGGAAACCCGATGGACATAGGGAGAACATACAGTGGGTTGCAAAAGTATTCATACCCCTTGAACTTTTCCATATTTTGTCACATTACAACCACAAACATAAATATATTTCACTGGAATTTAATGTGAAAGACCAACACAAAGTGGTATACAATTGTGAAGTGGAAGGAAAATTATACATGAATCAACATTTTTTTTACAAATAAAAAACTGAAAAGTGTGACGTGCAAAAGTATTCAGCCCCCCTGAGTCAATACTTTGTGGAGCCACCTTTTGCTGTAATTACAGCTGCAAGTCTTTTAGGGTATGTCTCCACCAGCTTTGCACATCTAGTGACTGAAATTCTTGCCCATTCCTCCTTGCAAAACAGCTCAAGCTCAGTCAGATTGGATGGAGAGCGTTTGTGAACAGCAGTTTTAAAATCTTGCCACAAATTCTCAATTGGGTTTAGGTCTGGACTTTGACTGGGCCATTCTAACACATGAATATTCTTTTTTTTAAACCACTCCATTGTAGCTCTGGCTTTATGTTTAGGGTCGTTGTCCTGCTGGAAGGTGAACCTCCGCCCCAGTCTCAAATCTTTTGCTGACTCCAACAGGTTTTCTTCCAAGATTGCCCTGTATTTGGCTCCATCCATCTTCCCATCAACTTTGACCAACTTCCCGGTCCCTGCTGAAGAGAAACACCCCCAGAGCATGATGCTGCCACCACCATATTTGACAGTGGGGATGGTGTTTTCAGAGTGATGTGCAGTGTTTCAGAGTGATGTGCAGTGTGTACTTGAATTACTTGACTTATTTCTCCGCCACACATAGCGTTTTGCATTGTGGCCAAAAAGTTCAATTTTGGTCTCGTCTGACCAAAGCACCTTCTTCCACATGTTTGCTGTGTCCTCAACATGGCTTCTGGCAAACTGCAAACGGGACTTCTTATGGTTTTCTTTTAACAATGGCTTTCTCCTTGCCACTCTTCCATAAAGACCACATTTGTGTAGTGCACGACTAATTGTTGTCCTGTGGACAGTTTCCCCCACCTGAGCTGTGGCTCTCTGCATTTCATCCAGAGTCACCATGGGCCTCTTGGCTGCCTCTCTGATCAGTGATCTCCTTGTTCGGCCTGTAAGTTTAGGTGGACGGCCTTGTCTTGGCAGGTTTACTGTGGTGCCATACTCTTTCCATTTCCGGATGATGGATTGAACAGTGCTCCGTGAGATGTTCAAAGCTTTGGAAATCTTTTTATAACCTAAGCCTGCTTTAAACTTCTCCAAAACCATATTCCTAATCTGTCTGGTGTGTTCTTTGGACTTCATGATGCTGTTTGCTCCCCAATATTCTCTTAACCAACATCTGAGGCCGTCACGGAGCAGCTGTATTTGTACTGAGATTAGATTACACACAGGAGGACCCTTTTGAGTCATTAGCACTCATCAGGCAACTTCTGAATGCAATTGGTTGCACTCAGGGAAAAGGGGGCTGAATACTTTTCAGTTTTTTATTTGTAAAAAAAATGTTGATTCATGTATAATTTTCCTTCCACTTCACAATTGTATACCACTTTGTGTTGGTCTTTCACATTAAATTCCAGTTAAATATATTTATGTTTGTGGTTGTAATGTGACAAAATATGGAAAAGTTCAAGGGGTATGAATACTTTTGCAACCCACTGTATAAGTATAAATACTTAAAATCTTAAAACGAGTTCCTTATATATACACATGGGCATGGGTAGTTTTCTAAAAGTCCATGATTTTATTGATTTCTCCTGGAGCCAAATTATTCACCGCAGTTTATAAGAGCATCATGTCAAGAAGGTGGGCAATCTAAAACCTCCTTACCAAAAAGCACTAAATTTTTATTTATTATTTTCATTTAACCTTAATTATGAGCAAAGTGGCTTAATTCTGCATTTAGTGTGACATGTGATAAATACCTGTTTGTGAGCAAGCCTGAGGATAAGATATAGAAGGTGGTGCTCATGACGTAAAATCCAAGCAGTGGAATGAGACAGAAAAGGCTTCACACCAATACAAGATTGTAAGT
Organism: Corydoras sp. C115; assembly: GCA_019802505.1. Classification (NCBI taxonomy): domain Eukaryota; kingdom Metazoa; phylum Chordata; class Actinopteri; order Siluriformes; family Callichthyidae; genus Corydoras; species Corydoras sp. C115. Next base: position 3,399,953 of record JAFMOC010000006.1, on the reverse strand, counting down.
AAGCCAGCAAAGGCTCAGAGAGGACAAGAGATTTGAACTAAAAAGAGAGAGGGAAGTGTGTCACTGCTGAATGTTACTATTTTCAAATTTTATAAGACTTAGCAGTAATATATTTATACAAAGTAAATATACAAGATCATAAATGTGTTCAACAAGAAAAAATAATCAAAAGAACATCCGTCAAGGTTGGTAATCCCCATAATTTTAGTTTGGAGTTGTTTAGATCTTAAACATTTTATAAGGTATATGTTACAAAGTAAAGAAGGTGCAGGAAATATTAAACATCATGGTTGCTTTAAAGTTCAAGGATGACTATTGAAATGAACAAACAAATGAATTAAAACCAAAATAAAGTTAGGAAGTGTTAATTTTAATGTTAACAATGATGGCCACAAATACTGTCTCCAAATTAAACTTTTGTGTTGGCAAACTGGACATTTGTTAAAACTGCACATCTTTAATAATTTCAAATTCAGATTTTGTAAAGTTTTTGTTTTTTGATTTTGTAAACCTACATTTTTAGTTAAGCCTCGGTGGATGGTGGTGATGATATCCAGCAGATAAAACACAGAAAGTGACAGAGGGAGAGGCGAGTCAGGTTTCAACAATCTGGAACAGCCTGAAGTTGGCAGACTGGGAATGACCAAAAAGGCAGAAGTACTTGACATACTCAGAGCTGAGCTCGACCTGCAGTATAAAAACTGTTTTAGTCAAAGCAAAACAAGAAAGCCACAAAACATATCTATTACATTTAAATATAAGCCTATGAATGTGAACAGTCAGATCCAAAATGTTGTTATCCCTATAGTAACTGAACAAAAATAAATATAAGTTCTACATCCAATAATGCTATCCTGTAAATAATTTATTCTGATAAAATTATATGTACCAGCACCCTTGAAAAATACTCTAAAAAGAAATAAAGGAATGTGTATTAATGTAAAATATATCCATCAATCTTCCGGTTTATCCTCTATTAGGGTCGCGGAGGGGGTTCCCCATGCCCATCCAGGGGAGAACAGGGGAGATCTATCGCTAGGCATGTAAAAAATATATTTTTTGTAATTATTTTAGTATCTTGTTGTCTATTGAGCATTTCATTTCTCACTAGATTATAAATATGCATGATGCCTTCAAAAAATCTGCCATCAACATGGCTAAAAGTGCTCTCAGCCCAAATAGTAAAACAACACAATCGAGCTTCAAAACAAAAATAAATAAATAAAAAAACATTGGAATTACTATTAAAGCCCAATGAGGGCCACAATATATTTAAAAATAAATAAATAAATGTCGAATATTTGTCACCATTTGAAAACTGCTCATTTTAATTTAATGACAAAATACTCAATCGAGTATCTGTCCTGGGTGTATCTGCCCAGCGCCCAAAACGTTCTCCCCGTGGGGAACCCCAACGCGACCCTAATATAAGATAAAGCGGAAGATAATGAAATGAAATGATGAATTTTGACAAAACTAACGCTCTACTTAATTGTTCTGATTTTACTTTTTTGTTATTTCTTTAGCCAGGATTACATTACATATTTTTTGCACTGATTACAGCTGTGATACTGGAACGGAATTAGTTACTGACTGATATAAATTATAGGAAATATATTAAGGGATGCTATGAAGTTGTGGCTATTTATATTGTATAAAGTTAATGGTAAAAACTCTTCTATATTGCATTCTTCTCAGATTAACAAGATTAAGTTAATACAGTTTTCTTTAAGAATCAAGTAAATAGCATAAATTAATTTTACAACAATTTAAATACATATATTTTACAGTTTTTTAACATAATGATTCACTATCTGACAAAATTTCACAAAATATAAAAAAAACATTATTAGCTAACTGTAATGTTAGAGAATGTTTAGCTGTCTTTGTCAGGTTTGTCTTTAGAAAGTACTTCATGTTTTTTTTTTTTCTATTTCAAATGTCTACAGAAATATACTAGTCTTTAAACTGAGGATGTAATATCAACCAACCTGAGATTTTCAATGAATTTTTTAAATGTCTTGTGGGAAATGAGTGGGAGGAGAATTTCTGAAGTGAAGGCTTCCAGTTCTTGGAGACACTGTACTGGCTTGAAAGAATCCTGTTGAAGCATATAGCAGCACATACTTAGCATCACTATCTTTCTTTGCTTGTTACAGCATGTGGTCTGCATTTTAAACTACAACATGTAATCACTTATATAATCAGTTTTGCAAAAAAAGAACTTATGTCTGTATTAGCTGATGTCTCTATCATTCACCAACAGTAAACTGTATTTAGTTTTACTGTCATTTTTTTTATTATGACCATATGTTTTAGCTATAAATGGATTTACCTTTAAAATGTAATTACTGTCACTGGTTAAAACATACACATACCTTACACACAATCCATGTTACTGTTATAATCCACGTCTGGAATGCCACTGACAAACAACTTTTGCTTAACAATAATACTAAAACTGTGATGTGGCACCATACACACGCACCTAACTGTAACTGTTTGTGTGTAAATTTAAAATAGGCAAATGTAGCAAGCAAAATTTGCTTGCTTTTTAATCCTTGAAGTAAATGAAAAGTATATTAGTGAAACTACGGAAAAAGAAAAATGATTGAACTGCCATTTCTTTCATGTTACTTACTGTGAACAGCACAGTCTGAAGCACACATACCTGCACGCTGAGTTGTGAGTAATATGCTCCCATGTACATCAGACATATTGGTATCAAATTTAGCATGGTCTGCCCCTGACATGGATCATCCAACTTTTTCAAACAGTTTTTCAGTAAGCACATCACAGTAGGTTGCAAGCCAGCCACATGACTCCATGTGATCGGAGGTGGTGGAGGACATGCAACTTCTGTGGAGCTGTTACAAAAATAAAATTGTTACATTTCAAAAGCATCTGTTATTCAAACAGACCATATGAATCAGGGTGTGATCAGACCTGAGCCTGTGTCTTTGTAACTCTTGGTGGCATCCAGCAGTGTTGGTCAACTGAGTGAGCAGTACAAAAAGGGCTTTTACTCTGTAGAGCTCCAGCACCAGAAGAGATTCAGAAAGTGCAAAAGGCTTATTTAAATCTTGCAGGGCCTTAACCAGCACTGGGTAGAGGTCACTGTTAAGGAAAAGTTGGCAAACAAATTTAATGTAAAGCACAAGGTAATATTGAGGGTAATCAAAACACAATTTTTAGTTTTAGAGTGATATACTGTAACTGTAATTACAATACTAGGCAAAGCTTTGTTAGATAGATGTCTCAAGTTGGGTTTGATGGTGTCAAATAAATTCTTAAAAAAGTATACTATTGTCTGGAGTTGGTATCGCATTAAATGCACATTCCTGCCATGCATTATTTCAATATCTTTACATACAAATACATACAGGGTGACATGGTGGCTTAGCGGTTAGCACGGTGGTAGATAATAAACGAATGAATGAATAAATACAAAGCAGAGAACATGTTAGTGGAGAGCCAGAGCGCAACAGGCGGAGTGCATTTATAGTGTATGAGTAATTCACTCAAGGTGGTGCTCTATGACAGCACTGTACAACCTCTGTGCTGAGCACATTCCAGTGTGCTTTGTTAACATGCATAACATCCATCCATCCATCCATTATCTTCTGCTTTATCCTATTCTGCTTTATCCTATTTGAATACGTGTCAATGAATGATACTCACAAAGGGGATAGATGTCTCAAGTTGGGATGGGTCAAGGGTCGCGGGGGGGGGGGGGGGGGGTTCCCCATGCCCATCCAGGGGACAACGTTTCGGGCGCTGGACCATTATTGTTATTCTATCATGCTATTTCTGTAATTATTTTGCCAGGCAAAGCATTGTACAGCTTTGTCTTTTTTTTTTTTTTTTAACAAAAGAAGCCAAGTTCATGCACACCCAAGATGGCAGCTGAGCTTTCTGAATTGCAATTTTTAAAATTATTTTGTAGAAATTGTTTTGAAGTTCTCAACACACTCACATTGGAGTAACAGTTGTTATTCATTCATTCATTCATTCATTATCTTCCGCTTCATCCTATATTAGGGTCGCGGGGGGGTTTCCCATGTCCATCCAGGGGAGAAGGTCTCGGGCGCTGGGTAGATACACCCAGGACAGGGCGCTAATCCATCGCTGGGCACACACTCATACACACAGATACGCACACAAACACACTCTATATGGGGCAATTTGGAGAACTCATTTGACCATTTGACTTGATCCATGTTTTTGGACTGTGGGAGGAAATCGGAGAACTCGGAGGAAACTCACGTGGACACGGGGAGAACATGGAAACTCCACCCAGATGGGGATTCGAACCGGGAATCCCTAGTGCTGAGAGGCGAACGTGCTAACCACTAAGCCACCATGCCGATATATATATATATATATATATATATATATATATATATATATATATATATATATATATTAACAGTTGTTATATATATATTATATATTATTATATTAATATATATATATATATATATATATATATATATATATATATATATATATATATATATATATATATATATAAAACAGTTGTTATGTTAATCGATAAAAAAAATAATTGTAAGTACAATCCTAAAATACAATGTAGACAATTAAAAGAAAACATTAATACTCACATGTAAAGGTCACAGGCCTGTCCATAACCGGCAGCCACAGCCCAGAGGCGGAGTGCTTCTGTACTGCATTTAAGTGCTTCCCTTGGCTCCAAGAGTAACTCTGGAATCTCTGCTGACAGGAATCGAGACAGCCGCTGCCGTCCTTCTAAAGAGTTAAGCTGAAACCCAAAACAAGATCTCAAAACTAATAAGCAGTACATCGGATGTGATATGTAAAACAGCAACAAATTCACAGCAAGTTATCAATACAAACACACTTTGCCAATTAACACTTACTATTCTTGCACAGACATGTTTTCCTGCACTCGCCAAAACACGGAGGAGCTTTAAAGCCAAAGAAACTGGTAATCCATATAATGAGGATGGAGCTGATGAGGACATTGGAGACCATGAGCATGGTAAGAATGCTGATATCACAGTCTCCATCAGACGAGGGCAATCAAGGATCTGGAAGTAAAAACAAGGATAATTAAAATTTAGATTGAAGGCAAATGACGAGTTGAAACTGTAGCAGAAATTCACAGAATGCTAAAATTATTTTTCCAAACTTTTATGTTCACCTGAGTGGCTGAAGAAATCGTGTGACGAGCAATACGGATTAGAATCTCTAAAATATCAAGAACTGTGCATGGTGCAGGTCGGACCACCTCGAGGATGTAGCGCAGCCTCTGCAGAAGCTGCATCTTTAACAAACCCTAAAAGCAGAAATAATATAAAGATTTTTTGGGGGATTTTTATATTTACATGTTCCATTTACAGAAATTTAGAAAGTGATACTACTATCATCTGTTTCACCTGCTGCTGTATCTTGCATAACAGCCACTCACCACAGCTGCATACATTCTCCACTCACCACACATTAAGTGTACTCACAACTTAAGTGTAATTAATGTCTATTTAATATGTGTAAATGTTAATGACTACTACCTCACAGTGGGCCTGAGGAAAGGTAATTTTACTACTGTATACAGTATGTCCTGTACATATTCAGTTCTGACATTGTCATTCTCGGAATCTTGTTGCTACCTGAGCATTTTACCTAAAAATGCAACACATCACTATAATGTGGCCTGTAGTGCCATCAGAAAATATGAACATGTTTTCAATCATGCAATTGTCTATAAGCGATCAAAATTATTTGTGAAATGAGGTTTTCCTCATTTGTAATCCATTTTTCCCAGTTTCTCACATCAAAGTTACTCTGTCCAAAAAGTATTACAGCTGTCAAGTACTATATCACACATACAACACAACACACTACTTTCTTTGGTCTTTTTTTGGTATTTCACACCAACACAAAAACAAACAATAAGACTGGAGCAATAAAACATGCAGGATTAACTGTCTTGGAGTTCTTCTTACCCCAATTCCTGAACTGATGCCTTTGAACAGCCAGCAGAGATGGCTGTTGCAGTGGAAGTTAAAAAAAAACACCAGTTGTCCTATTTTGCCTACTGCGCTAACACACAGAGGAATTTGTCCTCCACAGTTAACCCATCCATGCAGTGAAATGAGCACATGCTCCTGGAGTGATGGGCAGCGCTGTACACAGCACTTAGGGAGCAATTGGGCTCAAGAGCCCTTTAGCTATAGAACCTGGTGGGCCTGGGAACTGAACCAGGGAACTTCAGGTTTCAAGGCTGAATAGAAACACCACAGGCCTCTTGTACTAAAGCAGTGTGTCCTATACATATGAACCTGGAGCTTCACTCCAAACAGGCTTATATCATTATATATCTTTGCTTGAAACTAATTTATTATGTATTAATATCATGTACTGATGTGGTAAACCAAGCTAGCCATTGTTAATAAAGGCCCCTGCTACCACCCTTCACCACCATAACAAATTTGACCATCAACAGCGCAGTGTGTCCAATCATGTCACACCTTTATAATATCCTGTCGAGCGACATCATGGTCTGGTTTTCTCTGTTCCTTCTCTTGCGCCGTTTCTTTTGTAGACTCATCAATCCCTTCATTATCATCATCATTCTCCTCCTCTTGGGCAGAAGGCAACAAAGGAAATGTGGCCGTTCCAAGCAACCAAGAAAATGTGTTGTCCAGACACTCCTAAACAATACAAAGTATATTTAAAATGACAATACAATTTATAATAAAAAACAAACAAATAAAACAAATTCATGCCTGCAACACACCCAAAAAAGGGAAAGCGGTATGTTTATCAATGGGTCACATTACCATTTCTGTATGTCATTTCAACAATGTGTTAGAAGTGTGCTATTACATTGCTGACAGTCTGGAGAACCCTCTTGAATAGGTTCCTCCATGTTTATGGCCATTTTTGTTATGCTGTTCTAAATAGTAGTGCCAGATTCTTTTGGGCCGCATTATTTAATTATTCTTAACTTGTTCTGACACACTTGGTTTCTGTTGGACATTACATGGGGTGATTTTTAATAAACTAATACTTCTAATATTTCTAAACTAATAATTCTATACAGGCATGATGTGTGTGTCATAACAGCATTTTTTAAGAAGTCAACCAAAATATTAGGGCTATATATGGTTAGGAAGCTTATGAGTTTTAGAAAATCATCAGATGTTTGTTTGTTTGTTAAAATAAATAAAGAAAAATCAGACGAAAATATGATACATTATCATTTATTACTGAGGAAAAAGATCCAATATTACATATTTGTGAGTGGCAATTAGAAGTATTACAAGTATGTGAACCTTTGCTTATAGTATCTGGTGTGATCACTCTGTGCAGCAATAACTGCACTGAGTTCAGCAACTGAACGTTTTTGAAATTAAATGTTTAACTCTGAGATATTGGTGGATTTCCTCACATTAACTGCTTGCTTCATGTCTTTGGTCTTTTCCAACATTTCCATGAGATTATGGTCAGGTCTTTGACTTGACCATTCCAAAACATTTACCTTATTCTTCTTTAACCATAACCATTCAGACTTGTGATCATGGTCTTACTGCATGACCCCTCTTTTCTTAAGATTCAGTTCATGGACAGATGTCCCGACATGATTCTTTAAATATTATCTGATATAATTCAGAATTTACTGTTACATTAATTATGGCAAGCTGTCCTAGCCCAGAGGAAGCAAATAACACCCAAGCCATGAATTTACCACCACCATGTTTCACAGATGGGATAAGTTTCTTATGCAGTAAAGCAGTGTTTTTTTCTCAAAACATTTAAAACCAAAAGTTCTATTTTGGTCTTATCCATCCTTAAAACATTCTTCCATTAGCCTTCTGGCATGTTCACATATTGTTTTTGGAGAGCAGTGGTTTTCTCCTTGCAACCCTGCCATGCACACCATTGTTGTTTAGTGTTTTCCTGATGGAGGACTCATTAAATATTAGCATTCAGTCAATCACACATAGAATGGATATGTATCAGGGATATAGAAATGGTATACACAACAGACATTTGATGATGTAATGCTGCTCAAAATGGCCAACATCTTTCTGGAGATTTCATGAAGGATAAAACTATAGTCTTGCCAAGCTACTGTAAGTGATCAAAGAATGCTACTACAACATCTCATCTATGCGAGGTAGGAGTCAAAGGACTGTGTTGGGGAAATAGCTGCCACTACTACACCAGAATCACGTCATCGTGTGCTAAAAACCAAGGACTAAAAAAAACATGTAATTCTGTTTTGTGAAGCAATGGGTGTTCATGCTGCTTAATGCAGCATAAGTTGTTGTATGTTTAAATTCTAGCCATTAAATAGAATTTATTTGTTAAACAATAGATCCAGATATGAGTTTGAATGGTGGTATTTGCGTTCACCAAATTTAATTTAAACTGAAAACCTGTGTTAATTGCTCCTCACCTCGCTCTCAGCAGAAACCAGGAGTGCTCGGAGGGCCCTTACAGCTGCAGACATCACACTCTCTATGCTGTCATCCAGAGAAAAGCGCAGAAGAAAAAGAAGCCCCGCATCAAGCAGGGAGGAGATCATGCTACCTTTTAGGCTTGAATTATACTCGCCAGCCCAGGTCTGTGGGAGCAAACCATTCGAACAGCATTGAGAAAAATGTAGCACTTAGATCATATTAAAGAACCTAAAGCCATTAAATCATATTATTCTTTTTACTTAAACATCAAGAAAGGATTTTTTTAAACACTATAATTTCTTATGTGTTTTTTTGCCTCAGTTTGTTCTATTATTTGCTATAGCACTTTGGAACAGCTGTAGGCAATTTAACCCAAGTGAACGATAACAACTTTATTGATTTACTTTGGACAGGATGTGGGCCAAAGTGTTGAGTGCCAGGCATCTCTGCTGGGTCAGCTGACTCCGAGAGAGAAGGAAAAGCTCCTGCAGTGAATATCCTGCAAGCTAAAGGCAAGTTTTAATTAAAAAAAAACAAAGACACAAAGAAAGATTGTTATTAATATACTTACATATTAACCTGTATATAAAATTCACAGTGCATTGCAAAAGTATTCATCTCCTGTTTTTGTTGGAGTAAGAAACATTAACACGAAAATAGATATCACTAACAATTTGTATACAATATTACTTTTATTATATAGTTTAAAAAACAAACAAACAAAAAATAAGAGAACATATTTCTATGGTATAGAGTTCAAGAAATGTTTTTATATTTTGAAATACGATGAAAACTACAGAAAAAATGTGGGGTCATTTTTAGTGAAAGCTTAAAAAAAATTACCATGTTTAACATTCATTTCATAAACTGTGACTTAGCTTTTACCCAGTTCTCAACTAGAAGGTATTACATTATTTTGTTAAATTCTTGAAGTCCAATTCTAACTACACTTGAATGTTCAAGTAAAGACATTTAGAAGAGTAAAAAATTAACTGTAATTAATAACAGAAAGAAAAAATAATGATTTTAGTTGAGACCTCTGGCTCTTCTCCATGGTGATGCAAGCCAAGATGAGTGGGTAAGTCCTTTGTGGGGGGAATAAGGTTACCAGAAAAGTCAAAGCGACCCTGCATAACCTGGCAAATTAAAACATACACAAAAAGAATATTACGGTCATATTTTAACTATGAGTAGATGCCTTTTTTATTCTATTTGTTGCAGGTGCATTTTAAAAATAACCTTCAAAAAAATTCAGCTCTACCTTTTTGGTGCTTTTCTTTTGTGGGACAGGCAAATCCCTTATCCACTCCAGTTTCTCTGGTTCTAGTTTATCCATGTGTACCCACGCTTTCTGGGGCATAATTGGTAACTCCTCCACTGAAAACAAAAGCAAATGAAAGTTATGAATTTTCTAAATGTTCATACAAACCTGCCTAATACACATTATCTTGATTTGTTAAACATACACAAGTTTATCAACAGGAAACAAATTTTAATATACAGTTTGATTATAATATTTAACAATGGTACATTAAATAATACTTCATATTTCTTGTCATGTTTTTTCACTTGACTGTATAAATATACTCAACTGTAATAATTTTACTTAAAAATGAACATCTAACCCATGTTTGCTATTGTATACTGTATATATATATATATATATATATATATATATATATATATATATATATATATATATATATATATATATATATATATAATTAACAGTTTCTAACCTTAATCCAAAGTACTCTACATGTTAATTAAAAATTAACAGGTGCTACAAATGGAGAAAAGCAATCCTCTCTCTGCTTCATCCATCTTGACTGTAATGCTCATGTCTTTTTCCTCCATTAAACTCACTCCCTTGAAGACAAACCGAGCATGCTCTGGCTTGCTTGCACTATTTAGGTTAATTGAAATCGATAACTGCACTCCGCCATACAAATCTTGCAGTTCAGCTGCAGACTCTCTGCCAAATGGACATTACTGCACACATGCAGTTATCTTTCCTGCAAGCACAGAGGTTATAAAAGAAGGGCAAGCACTCAACTTCACTGGAGCCAAGACACACCCGAGGAAGTGAAATGCAGTTCTATGGTTTTAATATGCATGTGTAGTAACTGGTGCAGTATGCTACCCAACAAAGCAGGTAAAACAGGCCGAGAGGACTCAAAGTTACCAAATTGGAATTGGTTTCATCATTAATTTTATTTTAAATGATCTTTAAGTATCTCGGGGTCTTGTTCACGAGTGATGGTAAGATGGAACGTGAGATTGACAGACGGATTGGCGCAGTGTCAGCAGTGATGCGGACCCTATACTGGTCTGTTGTGGTGAAGAAGGAGCTGAGGCATAAGGCAAGGCTCTCGATTTACCACTCGATCTATGTTCCGACCTTCACCTATGGTCATGAGCTTTGGTAATGACCGAAAGAAAAAGATCGCGAATACAAGCGGCCGAAATGGATTTTTTCCGCAGGGTGGCTGGGCTCTCCCTTAGAGATAGGGTGAGAAGCTAGGTCATCCGGGAGAGACTCCGAGTGGAGCCGCTACTCCTCCACATCGAAAGGAGCCAGTTGAGGTGGTTTGGGCATCTGGCCAGGATACCTCCTAGGGAGGTGTTTCAGGCAAGTCCAACTGGGAGGAGACCACGGGGAAGACCCAGGACACGCTGGAGGGATTATATTTCTCAGCTGGTCTGGGAACACCTCGGGGTTCCCCCAGTTGAGCTGGTGGAGGTGGCTAGGGAGAGGGAGGTCTGGTTCTCCCTACTTCGGTTGCTGCCCCCGCGAACCGAACCCCGGACAAGCGGAAGATAATGGATGGATGGATCGATCGATGGATGGATCTTCATAAACTATGCTACACACAGGACCATTGCATTAAACAGAATTTTAGACAATTATGCATACAGAATCAAATAAAATGTAATTTAAATTAAATTACATAGTATTAACTATACTAAAAAAAGTCCTCTCTTTAATGAAAACAAACCACTTCTTTTTTGGTGTATGATAAAATCTGAAATCAATATTTCTTCTACATTTTTTTGCAGTGTTTACACATCTTTGCTACAGGCATAACAACTTTATAAAAAAATATTTTTTTAAATAAAATTTAAAAAAATTGAGTACACCTAATAATGAACAGGTTCAAATTGTGCCTATACTCTCAGTTGTGACTACAAGTTCAAGTAGTTTATTTATAGTACATTGTCACAAAGCAGCTTTACAGTGTTATAAGCCTGAAACCCCCAAAGAGCAAGGCGAAGCGACAGTGGCAAGAAAAAACTCTTTTTTAGGTTTTTTTTTAAGAATAAACCTTGGGAGGACCAAGACTCAGTGGGGGGCCCATCCTCCTTAAGCGGCCAGACAGCATTAACAGTCTACAGTCCACTTAACCCTCTTGGGAATATAATTCATCAGAGCTGCCCATGTTGCTGGTGATGGCATCACCGAGCTGGTGGATTTTGAACACCTTGCACTCCTTCACCTTATGCTTAGATGCCCCAAAGGCATCTGTCAAACGACTTTAGATTTGGGGACACACTTGGCCAGTCCATCAGCAATGTGGTAGGTATATCGGAAGTGTGTTTATAGTCGTCGTTATCATGTTGGGCAACTGCCAGGCCAAGTTTCCGAAGAGAGGGGATAATGCTCGGCTTTAGAATGTCACATTATACAAATTCATGTTTTCCATACTGAACCACTGCTTCCCAGTTCTGACAGCACTTATGCAACCCCATATCATGATGCTTTCACCATCATGCTTGACTGTAGGCAAGACATGGTTTTCTAGATACTAGTTGTCATCAGGGCACTGGTGTGGTTATCTTAATCTATGCTCCTAGAATGCTTGTTTTTAGCTAACTTTTTGCAGGCCTGTTTGCAGGCCTTGGACTTCTATTGGGCAGTCTTGCAATTCTATTATGGCAGTCTTGCAAGCTGCCCTCAATGGACTTTCAATTGTTGGAATTTTTCCAATTGTTAAATATGGATTTCTGATTACCACACTATCTGCACATGGCTGTCCTATGGTGTTAATGCTGTATGGCCAGTCAAGGAGAATGAGTCCCCCACTGAGCATTGGTCCTCCTAAGGTTTCTTCCTTAAAATAACAAAATAACTTGGCAAGAAAATAAAGTGGCAAGAAAAATGGACTTTTTTCTTGCCACTGTCGCTTCAGCATGCTCTTTAGGGGTTTACAGTGCCTTGCAAAAGTATTCACCCCCTTGGATTTTCCCTATTTTACTACATTACAACCTGTATGTATTTTTTTAATCTGAATTGAAATGTGATGCATCTGCACAAAATAGTCTACATTTTAGAAGTGAAATGAGAAAAAAATATATGTATATAAAGAATATGAAAAAAAACTGAAAATTGGCATGTGCATATGTATTCACCCCCTTTGTTATGAAGCCCCTAAAAAGTTCTGGTGCAACCCATTACCTTCAGAAGTCACATGCTTAGTGAAATGAAGGCCACCTGTGTGCAATCTAAGTGTCACATGATCTGTCAGTATATACACACTTTTTCTGAAAGGCCCCAGAGGTTGCAACACCATTAAGCTAACCAAACAATACCATGAAGACCAAGGAGCTCTCCAAGCACGTCAGGGATAAAGTTGTTGAGAAGTATAAGTCAGGGTTGGGTTATAAAAAAATATCCAAATCTCTGATGATCCCCCGGAGCACCATCAAATCCATCATCATCAAATGGAAAGAACATGGTACCACAACAAACCTGCCAAAAGAGGGCCGCCCACCAAAACTCTCAGCCCGGTCAAGGAGGGCATTAATCAGAGAGGCAGCACGGAGACCAAAGGTAACCCTGAAGGAGCTGCAGAGTTCCCAAGCAGAGACTGGAGTATCTGTCCATATGACCACAATAAGCCGTACACTCCATAGAGCTGGGCTTTATGGAAGAGTGGCCAGAAAAAAAAACTTTACTTACTTTACTTACAATAGGAAGGCTCGTTTCGAGTTTACAAAAAGGCATGTGAGAGACTCACAAACTGTATGGAGGAAGGTACTGTGGTCAGATGAGACCAAAATGAACTTTTTGGCCACCAAGGAAAACGTTATGTCTGGCGCAAACACAACACATATCACCCCAAGAACACCCACAGTGAAACATGGTGGTGGAAGCATCATGCTGTAGGGAAGTTTCTCAGCAGCAGGGACTGGAAAACTGGTCCGAGTCGAGGGGAAGATGGATGGTGCTAAATACAGGGATATTCTTGAGCAAAACCTGTTAACGTCTGTCAGTGATCTGAGACTAGGGCGGAGATTTACCTTCCAACAGGACAATGACCCAAAGCATACTGCAAAAGCAACAATTGAGTGGTTTAAGAGGAAATGTGTAAACATATTGGAATGGCCTAGTCAAAGCCCAGACCTTAATCCAATTGAGAATCTGTGATCAGACTTGAAGATTGCTGTTCACCAACGGAAACCATCTAACATGAAGGAGCTGGAGCAGTTTTGCCATGAGGAATGGGCAAAAATTCCAGTGGCAAGATGTGGTACGTTCATAGAGACTTATCGTCTTGCAGCTATAATTGCTGCAAAAGGTGGCTCTACAAAGTACTGACTTACGGGGGTGAATAGTTATGCACACTGATGTTTTCAGTTATTTTGTCCTATTTGTTGTTTGCTTCACAATAAAAAAAAATGTTAAATGTTGAAAGTTGTAGACATGGTCTGTAAATTAAATGATGCAGACCCTCAAATATTCCCTTTGAATTCCAGGTTGTGAGGTAACAAAATGTGAAAAATGTAAAGAGGGGTGAATACTTTCGCAAGGCACTGTAAAAGCTTAGAACAGCTGCTTTGTGACAATGTACTATTGTTAAAAGCACTCTATAAATAAATTACTTAAACTTGAACTTGCATTGTTGTTTGTCGGGTAAGGTTTTCCCTTTTGGGATGACAGCCATGCAGACAGAGTTGATTAAGTGTGCGGCAGACGGTATGAGCATTGACAAACTAACCTCCCACTTCATTAACCTTTGCAGCAATGCTGGCAGCAATCATAGGTCTTTTTTTTAAAGAGAAACCCCTGCATGATGCTAAACATATGGACTCAATGTATTTGATCACGTTTACAAATCTGCACAGATCTAATTGCCAAGGGGCGCTTTTAGTGATCTTACTAAACACGTGATTCGTCTGTAAATTTACTGCAGGTTTTCTTTAAATAAAGTGCTAATTTGTAGTTTTAATAAGTAGTGATGCGTTTACTTTTGACAGAGCATTATGAATGCTGAATCTATCATAAATGTCTGGTTATGTGGTTCGTTATTCCTTGATAGAAATTGTGGTTGGTTTATTTCATGTACATAATCTGTACCCCCTGCAGGAGGATTGCTATTTGGGGTCTGCTATATCCTCCGTTAGATTTTTTTTTTTGTGTTTGTTACTTCCCTGGTTTGGTCTTATTGGGGTGCTTAGTTTCTTTTTGGATTAACTGCGTGGGTTTGGGTCTGGTTCTTTGTTGTAGGGGTTTCTTTTATGTTTTTTTAAGTTTATTTGTAAAGCCCGAGTTTTAGATTCTGCTGTGGATTTAGTCAAAACTGATTAGGTTCTTGTAAGCATAAATATGAGAGTCTATTCTATAGGTGTCTTTGCTTTGGTGTTATTTCTGTTACTTTCATGCCTTCGAGCTCTTTGGTATGAATGACAACGATGCTGGTAGGAATTTTTTAAGGTAGAAATATGAAGTTACTTTAGTCCGTATCCCTGCAATTTCATTTGTATAATGAAATGTTCATTTGTGCAATCTTTGCACATTCAATTAAAGTAAGTTTTTTTATTTCATTTTCAGTTAAAGAGTAAAGAGTAAATGATAGTTACGGTACAGTCACATTGAAGCTGTAAAGTTAATAATATGTAATTTATCTATCTATTTTTTCATTCTGTCTGTCTATCTTGCTATCTATCAAGGTCAATTGAATTCTCCAAATTGCCACAAATTGCCGCCACAAACAGAGTCGCCTGAGGTATGCAAAAGCACATTTGGACAAGCCAGCTTCATTTTGGAAGAAGGTCCTGTGGACTGATGAAACAAAGATTGAGTTGAAATTCCCAAGCAACAAGCAACAGGGAAAACATGCAAACGAGTTTCGGTCGAACTCAGCACTAGACGGCATTCCGGGGTTACATTCCTAGAAAGATTCCTAGAAAGAAACATTTATTTATATTTGTGTTCTTTATTTATCTGTGGATCTGTCAAACAGCCATAGTGTCGAAGAGCGGATGTCCAGTGTAAACGCTATCGTTGTAACAGCGCGTCATGTCTGTTTATTGTCAGATTATGATTCACTTAATATTTCATGCGCACGACATAATATCTCGTGTGCACGAAGTATTTTTTTTTTTACTAATGTTCCTCTCGATATTTTTTTTTTGCTCATGTCCCTTTAGGGGCTCCGTAGAAATGGCTGTTGCAAACACCCAAATATTTTGAACTAAAAATGATTATGATTAATAGGGGTGCCCAAACTTTTGCATATGCATATAACTGTAATAAATGGACTGTCAGACAGATTGAAGCTGTGGAAATTGTAAAATGATTAATTGAAGTATATTAAGAAAGTGCTTACGGGTAATTGCAGGCTGAGCTGTAGGTTTAGACTCATCCTCTTCATCATTGGCCACTGTATCCTCCTGAGATTCCAGTTCTGGTTCTGCGGATTGAAGTCCTGGAACTATTCTTTCACACTGAATTGGATTTTCATTTATATGACTAGGAGACAACGATGATGGGACTCTTTGGTTCTTTCGTGACCTGACAAAGTCCACCAATCTTGGATCTGAAGAAAAATAAACATACTGTGATAAAATGTTCACCTTCCCAAATTTCACCTTCCCATCTGTTCACTGTTTTGTCACACCACTTGTTCATTTTTTTCTCATTGTATCTTAGGATAATACCCTTTTTTTTAAATTTGTTTTTATGTTTTATGTATTTTAGTCCAAGTTGCATTCATATTTCAACTAATGCACTGTAATGCACTGCTTGCTGGTCTCCCATCTTGCAGAGTCAGGCCTCTACAACTGTTTCAAAACTCTGTAGCCCAAATTGTGTTCAACCTGCCCAAGCAAACTCATGTCACTCCACTACTTATTTCTCTACATTGGCTCCCTGTAATTGCTCACATTCAGTACAAGGCACTGACTCTGGCCTACAGGACAATCTCTGGATCTGCCCTCTCTTACCTTCAATCTATATTTTTAAAATACATTCCAACTCGTTCACTTCGCTCTAGTGCAGTGATTCTCACTTATTTTCTGTTAAGCCCCCCCTAGGAAGAAGAAAACTTTTTGCGCCCCCCACCCCCCACACACACACGCACACTCACCCCCCCCGTACATGACAAAATGGGATGGAAAAGTATTTTTACACGCCAACTGTAGTATGATTTGTCTATAAATTTGTTATAAATACCCCTCTTTTATAACAATGTCTCCTTATTAACAATAAAGAAAACAAAAAAGAAAGAAATATAGATCAACTTAGAACAAAGAATAAGTTTATTAACTTTGTTTTTTACTTACGAATGAAATATTTATTTAAACTAGAAATATTTTTTAACTGACTGCCATTTGATACTGAAAAATTTAATTAAATAAAATCAATAAATAATAATAAATTCAAATTCATCAGCAACATTAATTCAGGAGCACACATTATTAACACTTTAACCTACAAAACAAAAAAGAATACAATAATTTGTGCTGTTTTTTTTTTTTTTATCAAAATAAGGAAATCAGAACTAATGTCCACAACGTGCCCGTTCTGCAGCGCACAGCTTTTCTGCAGTAGCTTTCATAAAGCGTTATAATTGCTTGCTGTACGGGTCACGTTTTCGATTAAAAACTCAAGCGGTTATCAGTGTGATCGGGGTGTAATGTCTTTAAGAGACGCCTTCATTTATTTCACGCTGTCCGCTGCCAACATTTTAAGACACAGAAGACACACTGGTCTTTCTTCGTCTCCCACCTTTGTTACCGTGAAACCAATCGCTACATACACTTTCCTCGTTTTAACTTTCGGTTGACTTTTGTTGCTCTCATTATCTTCGTCTCTCTCCGTCATTCCTGTTAAATATTTCTCCATGTTGTCTCTTGAGGGTTTGTTCAATGCACTTAATATCACTTGCTCTGTGATTTCTTGTTATGCGCCCCCCAAGGGTGGCGCGCCCCACTATTTGAGAAGCACTGCTCTAGTGATGAGTGTCACCTGGTGATTCCACCTCACCGTGGTGCTAATTATCACTCTGTAGTGTTCACCACTGCTAAATGGTTGAACGATTTTTCCAATTCTGTTCGTAAGGCAGGGGTCACTTAGCATCTTTATGAAACAACTCAAAACACATCTTCCATAAAAATCTGATATAACAAAAAAGGAGGGGGGGGGGAAATGATCAGGTCTGATAATTCTACAGAGTGGGTGGTTTTTCAGTAACTACTGACTTGAGCTGTTCTCTAATTTGTAAGTTGCTAGTTTGGTGCCCATTCACTTAGTACTGTTCACACTAACAGAGCGGTCACAACTTCATTTCAAGTTTCCTT
The DNA here is from genome assembly GCA_019802505.1 of Corydoras sp. C115. Classification (NCBI taxonomy): domain Eukaryota; kingdom Metazoa; phylum Chordata; class Actinopteri; order Siluriformes; family Callichthyidae; genus Corydoras; species Corydoras sp. C115. The sequence goes on along the minus strand of JAFMOC010000006.1, from coordinate 3,381,921 downwards.
GGTACCAACGGACTGTCTTAAGTCCAGTAATAAAGTTCTTTCACAACTGCAGCAAATACTTATTAACAGTCCCACTGACAGATTTAGCGAGTGTTGCTCTGTATAAGTGGTTCTTTCAATTGATCAATGTACAATTTATAAATCTTTCTCAATCAACAATATTTACTCTGGATAATGAAACAAACAGAAGCTTTCTGTTTTGATCATAGCACACATTAATTCACAAAACTTCTCAGACAGCTTTAAAAGTGTGCAGAGGGAATGGTAATGACATATGGCACTTCAAGTCAAATTAACAAACATACAATATTTTAAGCATTTTTCTTCTAGGTGATTTGTAGACAATCCTGAAATCAGGTAATTAAAATGTAGCTTTAGAAAATCAAATAAACAATAAACTATTACCCAGCTGGGCAAGCAACATCTTTTGCTCCTCCAGAATTTCACTTTGAGACATTTCTTGGAGCCGGGCCTTATTTTCCTGATGGATTTTTAACGTTTCTACCGTTTTGCCTGGTCCGAGTCCTTGACCGGACACCAGTATGGGCCCATCTGTAATTAAACATAAAACATGAACAGAAATAATTCTGTAGGAAGCAGTTATGATAATGAACATACATAAAAATGCAAATTTAATTACATTTTAGACTAAATCTTAAAATTAAGAAGTGAGCAGCTTAATGAGCAAAAACAGAAGAACTCGGAAACCTACCCTGGAATGTAGGTGTGGATTCAATGGTCTTTAAGGGCATATTTTCTGATCTTCCAAATGCACTTTTAGCTTTCTCAGCAGCAATTTGACGTGCAAATATACTCTTTCTTCCTCCAGCAACAGTTACCTGGACAATAAGTCTATTCAAAACACTAAACTCTGTGCCAAAATCACATAACCAATAATGTATCCACTTCAGGACATACAATAGTTGTACCAGCAGGTTTTCAACACATGACCAATAACTATTTGAGATTCATTTACCAAATTTAATTACATTGTTTCCTGCATTGCACATCTGCCTCTCGTTATTAAAAAAGTTTCTTTAAAAAATCATAGGAAAACATAGGAATTTTGAAGTCAACACTGATAAGATTCCCACCAGCTTATCACTTGCTGAATGATGTAGGACCTTGGGAAAAGGTGTACTTGTAAAATTTGGCAGCAACACAGGAACAGCAGAGGTATCTCTCTCCTACCAAGAGAATTCAAAGTTTGTTGGAGTTTATCGTTTATTTATCGAAGCCAGTTTAATTTAATTAATTAAAAAACAAAGCTTACAACAATTCTGGAGAGGACAGCACTGATGTGAGTATCATGTTGGTCCAGCAGTTCATCTGGATCTTCATCTTCAAAACGCACCCGCTCTTTTTTTCGGGACAACTTCTTGGGCGGTGCGGGACTCAAAGAAGGCAAATCGTCAGGGAAATCTGCATTTAGAATGGCATTTTTAATTAATAATTACAGCTGAATAAAGGTAATTAATTGACACCTTTTTGGTTTCTCTATTTTAGTTCAATTATATATTTTTAGATTTAATGAAAAGGTACGGAAGAAGTGAGGTAGGAAAGAAGTGAAAGAGGTAGAAGAGAAGGACAGAGGGAGGGAAGGAGGGAGGTAAAAAAGAAGAAAGTGAGGGAATGCGGGAGGGAGGGAGGGAGGGAGAGAGAGAGAGAAAGGAAGGAGGGGAGAGGAAGAGAGGTAAGTCGGAAGGAAGGGAAGGAGGGAGGAAAAGAGGGAGGGAAGGAGGGAGAGAGGGAGGGCAGGAGGGAGAGAGGGAGGGAAGGAGGGAGAGAGGTAGGGAAGGAGGAACAAAGGCAGGGAGAAAAGTAGAAAAGGAGGAAGAGAGGTGGGGAAGGAGGGAGTGAAGGAGGGAGAGAGGAAAGCTAACAGAAATGTTGTAGAGAAAAATTGTTCATTGAAGAACAGCCACCATCAAAAGAAGTAAAAGTAAACATGCAGGACTAATAAACAATTATCAGAAACCTTTAGTTGCAGTTATCCTTCTTGCAGTTCACATACTTCTAACCCATACAGACATGTGAAATTTTGACAGACTTTATTTTTTATAAACTGACCAAGTCTAATAGTTTTGTCTTATTTGTTTGACTAGGTTCTGTTTATCTACTGTACTTATAAGACTGGGTTAAATAGTGATTGATTTTTTGGTCACACATATGCAGAAAAACATTTCAACCACTATTGTATGTGTATTTTTGTTGCTGTTTACATTTGATATGATGCTATATCAAAACAGCTTCAAGGTTTACCTCCAAAGACAGTGTATATTCTACACATAGGTGCATATTCTATTAGTTGCATATAACATTAGCTATTCCTTTAATCAACATCTGTATGCGAGTGATACAGAATGTGAGTAGTTTTTTAAAGCTACTAAAGGCAGACTAAACCCATAAAGCCAGATAATTTTTTTTTCTAGAATCTTAAAATGTATGTCATATAACTACTGTAGTTTTGTTGGTGAAGAGCAATTTGAAAGACTAGGAACTCTCCTTCTTCAGCGTTTTTGCCGTTGATTATTCAGGGGTTGCTACAGCGATGAACTTGCATTTAAGACTTGGCCAATTTTTTTTTTGATGCCAGATGCCCTTCCTGACACAAACCTCTCCCTCTATAGGGACAATTTAGAGCAGCCTATTCACCTTAAATCCATGTTTTTGGACTGTGGAAGGAAACCGGAGAACCCGGAGAAAACCCACGTGGACATGGGGAGAACATGGAAACTGGAAATGCATTTTTACTAAATCATATATTCTCAAGTCAAACATTCGACATGACAATACTAAGTATAAAGATTTACATATACGCATCACACCTTCTATGGTAACAACATCTTTTGTACTGGTGGGAGAATTTTTCTCTCCGTTTTCAGAAGCAGCATCCCCTCTGCGTTTGTCTGCTTTTCTCTGCACGCTGGCTGCAGGTTTGCTGCCTGACAATAAAAAATTCTTCTGCTCCTGGAGCAAGTCTGCCTCCGAGTCTGTTGGTTTAGGCCGCCGCAACATCCCTAAAATCAAAATGGAACAACAAATCAACAAACAGACTAGCTCTTTATCCTTATATTCATGATGATCATGACTAGAGAACAGCAATGACTATAGCACAGAGAAATATTATAACACAATGTTCTGAAGGTCACCAATCCGTAGAATTGGGTTTATATCAGGACCATTTCATCGTTTCAATGTTTTCAGTTCCAAGGAACTGCTTTACCCGTTCTGCTGTGTGACAGGGGGCGTTGTCCTGAATGAAAATATCTTACTGATTGAGTGATGAACACACAAAAGGAACCACATAAAAAGAATGTTAGGATACACACTTGCATTCACTCTGCCATGTATGAGAGAACTCCTGCTGCCAAAAACATTCCTTAAACCTTTGCATGTTGTAGGGACAGAAAAGAAGTGTTCCAGGGTTTAATTTAGAGACAGCAAAGCAAGTTTAATTTATTTGGGTCTGATGGGAAACATTATGTTCATTGACAAATTGGGGAAAGACTGAACCCAAAGTGTGTAAAGAATTCAGTGAAAGGTGAAGGATAAAGTGTCATGGTTTGGGGAATGTTTTTGGCAGCATTAGTTCTCTAAATACATGGAAAAGTGAATGCAAGTGTGTATCAGATCCTTCAACAACACTTGGTTCGTTCTTTCCATTACACCAATGAAACGGCCAGCCCAGAGTCCTGATCTAAACCCAACAGAAAACCTCTGGAAAATCCTTGCTGACAAAGTTATGGCCAAAAATCCCACAACTGTCACAGAACTGTGGAAGAGACTGGAAAAAGAGTGGACCTAAATCCCAGCAGAGCAGTGGGGGGGACCAGTAATGTTCTGTGGCCACAGATTTGCTAAAGTCATTGAAAGCAACAACCTGTACACTTCCTACTGATTGGTGACTTGTAACCTTCAGAAATTTTTCTTGTAATCTGTCTCTGTGTTAGTCAGTGCTGTTCGCTAATTATGATCATGGTGTTTTATTATAAAAAGTTTAATGTTTTGTAAAACACTGTTCAAGTGGCAATGTGTACGCCTTAGAAAAATCATTTAAATTTTGATCTCCATTGTATATACAGTTGTGCTCAAAAGTTTACATACACTGGCCGAATTTCTGCTTTCTTTTCTTTTTTTCCGAGAATATGAATGATAACACAAAAACATTTTTTTCCACTCATGCTTAATGGTTGGGCGAAGCTATTTATTGTCAAACAACTGTGTTTTCTCTTTTTAAATCATGATGGCAACCAAAAACATCCAAATGTCCCAGATCAAAAGTTCATATACCCCAGTTCTTAATACCGTGTATTGCCTCCTCTATCATCAATGACAGCTTGAAGTCATTTGTGGTACTTGTAGATGAGGCTCTTTGTTTTCTCAGATGTTAAAACTGCCCATTGTTCTTGGCAAAAATCCTCGAGTTCCTGTAAATTCCTGGGCTGTCTTGCATGAACTACACTATTGGTTTTGAGGCTTGAGACTTTGTGGCATTTGTGCAGTAATAACTTTCTTTTGGCGACTTGACCATGCAGCCCATTTTTCTACAAGTGCCTCATTATTGTGCATCATAAAAGAGCTACAATGCTAGTTTTCAGAAAGTCTTGTTTTTCAGCTGATGTTATTTGTAAGTTTTTCTTCGCATCCCGAACAATTTTCCTGGTAGTTGTGGCCAAAACATTTGTTGCTCTATCTGACCATGATTTGTTTTTTGAAGAGCCCATGATTTTCCATTTGTTAATCACAGTTTGAACACTGCTGCATTATCAATTCCATTGATATCTTTTTGACAGTTCTTTTGCTTTCTCCAATGATTCACAATAAAGAAACTTCAGTGGCTGGATGAAAGATGCAAGGGTCTGTCTGTATCCCAGAAACTCATTCAGCTTTTATCCATACACACACACACACACACACACACAAACACTGATTACAAGCAAGCAGGTCACAGGTTACCAATCAAACATAAGTAGCCAATCAAACTTATTTGTGTCAAGTTTTGTGCAGAAAAAACACAGTCATTTGACAATAAATAGCTTCACCCAACTATTAACCATGAGTGGAAAAGAAAGTTTTTATGTTATCATCCATATTCTCTGAAAGAAATGCCAAGAAAGCAAAAATTCTGTATATGGTAAACTAAACAATACAAAATGGAAAAAAAATACTTTATCCAATTTCTTTTCTATTTGATTTTGGACTATTTACTCTGTTTGGTGTTTAAAAAATGTTATTAGAAATGATTTTAGAACCTCAGCCATAAAGTTGCAAAAGTGGCACACCACACATAATTAGACCTGGGTCACCAGTGCACAAGGCATAGAAGCTGCCAATTGCTAGGTGATTCAGCAACTGCTGTTCCAAACTTATGTTGCGACTAGATGCAATCTATATATCACCATGAAAAATGCCAAAAATCAGATGCAGTAATGCAGGCCATACCATGCCACCTCTGGTCTCTGAGACAGTAAAATCACGAATATATTTCTGGCAGTTGACGAGTCTGATTTTGGAAGATGCCAGGAGCAATTTTTCAACTGTTCAAATTGATTGGGTGGAGGTGGTGGGGACTCTGGAAAGTCATAATGCATTACCATATCCAGGTATTTAGGTCAATCGAATGCTTCCAAATTTGGGGGATAATATAGGAAAAGCTAAAACAAAATGGCAAACAAGAAAAGCAGATTGTTCTCTACCAGTTCACCCAAAGCAAATTAAAAGCTATCTAAACATTATTAAACTTGAGAAAGGTCCTGTGTTTTACAAATAAACAAGTTATATGGCCTTACATAGCCTGTACTGGTTTACTGGTTTTTATACCTTGAAGAACACACAGTATTGAGCACATTCAGCTTTTGTTTTATTGAAATAAAAAGCAGGACTTAAAAAGAAAACAAAATGAATATGTTGTATAGACTTTTCAACTCATAAACATTTAGCAATTCATGCAGCTCTCTCACATGTTCATTATTTTACATTTATGCCACTAACTTGGCAAATCTACCAGTTTCCAGCAATTGTGCTAAAACTCTGTTTTTAGTTCCTATAAATAATTAATGCTACACAATAAATATAAGAGATCTGTATCAATCAATTCTGACTACACTACATCAGCCACAGATCACCTCTACTATTTTCTAAATGAAGCTAAACACAAACCATAGCTGAATTCTTTTTCATGGTGTTAAATAACCAATTAAAGCTCCTAAAAGCTCTGATAACCTTTAAACTGTCCCTAATCACTAAAAATCATAACACATGTAAAAATTAAGCTCTTTAAAAATTTATACAAACGTTTTCTGGAGGAGTCAACAAATGAAATTTGAATAAACAAAGAAAATTTTAATACTAGTGTTGCCTGTCCCATAAACTACGGAATCATCTGTATTTGACAAATAAATGTTGAGTCCCGTAATCAACACGGGATGCGATTTGTTCCGTATTTCCATAAATGTCCAATAAAATGGCTGTTCAAAACAAAACACAAAGCTCCCTCCTCCCAACTCTGCTTTTCCAAATATATGTGTAACACTGAATTCTGGGACCTTTTGTCAATTTATACCTCAAAAATCACACTTCTCACGAAAAATGTTACAATTTATATATACATTTTATAGACCACAAAATTGTATTGTGTATTTTGTGTCAAAATGTTTATATTTCTGAGGAAAACAGTGTTCGGTAATTGTTACATAAATTCAATTATTGATGTGGTTGAATTGTTTGGATGACATGACTTCCCTTTAGTCAGAAGACGAATGCTGTGTAATTTCAAGAACAATGTCATCCCACTCTTCTCCTCTAGGTTCTCTCAGCTAGTTATGCACTTAAATTTACACCAAGTTCCACACACAAACAGATTTCCTTTCCGATTTAATTTACTGTAACTTATAAGAAAATGTGTTCATTGGCAATAAAGCTTTTAAAGTTTAAATAGGACTAATTGCTGTCTTGATTAATCCTTAACAACACAGCACACAAAATAAATCATAGCACTGCTACAGGCACCCCGTCCCATAGGAGTAGGGCCGCGGTGGTCATGTCTAGAGGAGCTGTGATGGGTGTGCATTATTTTCATTTCTGAAAGGTAGCAACCCTAATCTCTACTATTTTCCATATGATAAAGCTCAACACATACCATTGCTGAATTCTTTGTCATGGTGTTAGATAAATAATTAAAACTATATAATTAAAGTCTGATCACTTTATATATGTATATACATAAACAGTATTTTTTTTCTTTATATGTGTATGTGTATATACAGTTGTGATCAAATTTATTCAACCCCCAATGCTGCGAAGGGTTTTATGGAATTCAGTGCACATTTGTAATTGTGTTCATAATGAAATCTTACAAGGACTTGTTAAAGAACTAAATGCAACTAAGATAGCATCAATTGTTTTTGTCATAAAGTATTAAATGGCCTTTTTGTGATTTCTTCATTGACACAATTATTCAACCCCTTTACAACTACCACTCATAAGAACAGAGGTTCATTCCAGTGTTTTCAATCAGGTATTGAAAAGACCTGTGGATGTCAACGAGCAGCAATCAAGCATGATAAGCACCAATGAGGCAGATTTAAAAGGACTGTGATACTCAGCTCCTTCTAGACATCTACTGGTGTGTTTACAAGCATGGTGAAGGCAAGAGAATCCCAGAAGACAAGAGAAGAGGTTATTGCTCTTCACAAGAATGGCAATGGATATAAAAAGATTGCGAAGTTGTTAAATATTCCAAGAGACACTATCGGAAGTATCATTCGCAAGTTCAAGTTAAAGGGCACAGTGGAAACGTTACCTGGTCGTGGCAGAAAGAAGATCCTGACCGCGACTGCTGTGCGCTACCTGAAGCGTAATGTGGAGAAAAATCCCCGCGTGACTGCTAAGGAACTGAAAAAAGACCTGTCAGATGTGGGCACTGAAGTTTCAGCTCAGACAATAAGGCGCGCACTGCATAACGAAGACCTCCATGACAGAACTCCCAGGCGCACCCCCTTGCTGACTCCAAAGAACAAGAAAAGTCGACTGCAGTATGCCAAAAGTCATGTGGACAAGCCACAAAGGTTTTGGGACAGTGTACTGTGGTCAGATGAAACTAAATTAGAACTGTTTGGGACAATGGACCAGCGCTATGTTTGGAGGAGGAAGAACCAGGCTTATGAACAAAAGAACACCTTGCCTACTGTGAAGCATGGCGGGGGATCAATTATGCTTTGGGGCTGTTTTGCTTCTAATGGTACAGGAAAGCTTCAACGTGTGCAGGGTACCATGAATTCCCTTCAGTACCAGGAGATCTTGGAGGAAAATGTGATGGAGTCAGTCACAAACCTGCGGCTTGGGAGACGTTGGACCTTCCAACAGGACAATGATCCGAAGCACACATCCAAGTCCACTAGAGCATGGTTGAACATGAAAGGCTGGAACATTCTAGAGTGGCCATCGCAATCACCAGACATAAATCCAATTGAGAACCTCTGGTGGGACCTAAAGAAGGCAGTTGCAGTGCGCAAGCCTAAGAATGTGACTGAACTGGAGGCTTTTGCCCATGAAGAATGGGCTAAGATACCCATAGGTCGCTGCAAGACACTTGTGTCAAGCTATGCTTCACGCTTGAAAGCTGTCATAACTGGAAAAGGATGTTGTACTAAGTACTGAAAAATAATGTCACTAGGGGGTTGAATAAAACTGATAATGATGTGAGCACAGTAAAGACATTTGTGGTTATTCCATCATAAATATTATGTTATATTTGTCTAATTTATAAGTGCCTCTTTGATATAATTGTAAATAAGATGACTGAAATGATCCAAATCAATGTCAAACTGGCCAAAACACTTTATTTCAGTGGGGGTTGAATAAATTTGATCACAACTGTATATATATATTACACGATATACACACACATTTGTGATTATTGTGGATGATTCACAGCAGTGCAGCAATATAGTAACTGATGTAGTGTTGGTGGTTATAACACTGATACATGTACAGACTGACTTTTGCTTATAACTGTTCCTGTCAGGAAATGATACTGTCCAGATGTTAAACATCAAAGTAATCATCTGCTGTAGCAATAAGAAAGATTTGTGTTGTAGATTATACAGTAAGTGTACATAGTTTAGGAAGTCTCCAGCAGCTTTGCCATTTGTGAACACCAATCGCCTAATATAAGCCATCAACATATGCACATTACCGGACACCTCAGGTACATCTGAAGCAGTGTGGACCACTCTTTGTCCAACCAGTCACCAATTTGCTTTTGGAGAAATTCACGCATGCAAACCCCTCCACCACAATAAGGTAGTGATCCAAGGAGGAGTAAACTTTAACATACAGGGAAAAACACTCAAGCATAATACTTTATATGATATATGATAGAGCCCAATAGCTCTATGTAGTTCTGATAATGATAACTGATAACTGATAATGATGTGAGCACAGTAAAGACATTTGTGGTTATTCCATCATAAATATTATGTTATATTTTTCTAATTTATAAGTGCCTCTTTGATATAATTGTAAATAAGATGACTGAAATGATCCAAATCAATGTCAAACTGGCCAAAACACTTTATTTCAGTGGGGGTTGAATAAATTTGATCACAACTGTATATACCTAGTTGTAAAATGTTACATTCTTTTTATTTATTTCTTTTTAATACTATCCCTAAAATGTTTTAATTACATGGTGATGTTGTTGGTGTGGAGCTGGACTGGCTGATGCCTCCCACCCACTGTGTGACACACTGGACAGGCACAGGAGCACATTCAAAGGTCATTCTTACCTGTTTAACTCCTCACCCAGTAAAAACAACTTTGATGTGCAATATGGTAATCATGATAACTATTCAAATGTATTCAAATGTTTAATTTGGTATTTTTGGTACATACAGTTTAATTTGACCGTGTTTATTGTGACATTTTGTATTTTTCTGTATATATAAACACAGCAAATGGAGCATCTATTAAAACTGGGGATTGTGTATTATTGTGTATATTTAACTGCAATATTTCAGATTTTTAAATTCTGGATCTTCATTTGCTGTAATTTGTTCTTGACTGATTTGTTTCTCCTGTATTGGTCAAAAGCAAATAAATAAAACAAAAAAAGAAAGTCTGATCACCATTAAACCGTCCCTTAAACGTTTAAAACACATTATACATTTCAAAATGTGGCTCTTGAAGGAGTCATTCAAAATATTTTCACGAGGAGACAACAAATGAAATTCGAATGAACGAAGAAAATGTTTATACAGTATGAACAGATATAAAATATCGCAAGGACGAAACCATTTGAAACATTAAAGACAGTGCTGCTACAGTAAGTCAATGAAAGAAAAACGTAAACAACTTAAAGAATCACGAGCGTATAAATCTATTTACAATCCCACGCGACACATCGTCACTAAACTAGAAACAATTCAATTCGATACAATGTATCTATCTCAAACAAATAAACACATTAAAATGTTACACAAATGACACCAAACTAAATCGCCACCTGTCTACACAAAATAACAACGGTGTAAAACATACTTTTAAAACTTGATTATAAGCATTATTAAAACATTCCTAATAAAAAAACAGGTTTATATTTTAACAGAAACTGACCTTTATTTCAGACTGAATGTTGGTTCTAAACAAACGTGCAGCTCACACATGCAAACAGCATTAGGTCTAAAACTTCCCGTAACGATATTTCAAAATAAAAGTCTATGTCGCTTTTGTTAAAGCCATCTTCTTTTTAGTTATTTTTCCACTACGAAAATATATAAATATTTATTTCACTGATTTCGACCCTGCCTCACCGGGTAGAGCGATTTAGCAGCTCTATTTTATTATCATTATGGCTTTCTAAACCTCCATCCATCCATCCATTATCCTCTACTGGGGTCGCGGGGGGTTCATATAGCCATGTTGTAGTTAACCCAGTGCTTCTCAAATAGTGACCCGGTGCCTGGGGGGCGCATAACAAGATATCACAGAGCAAGCGATATTAAGTGTACTGAACAAACCCTCAACAGACAACATGGAGAAATATTTAACAGAGACGAGGGGAGAAAAGCGGAGAGAGAGATGAAGATAATGAGAGCAACAAACTAAATGTCGAAAACTAAATGTCGAAGCGAATGTAGCGCCTGGCTTCACTGTAACTCAGTGCTTCTCAAATAGTGGGGCGCAGTGCGGTGCCTGGGGGGGCGCATAACAAGATATCACAGAGCAAGCGATATTAAGTGTAATGAACAAACCCTCAACAGACAACATGGAGAAATATTTAACAGGATTGACGGAGAGAAAGACGGAGAGAGACGAAGATAACGAGACCAACAAAAGTCAACCGAAAACTAAAACGAGGAAAGTGTATGTAGCGCTTGGTTTCACTGTAACTGAGGTGGAGACGAAGAAAGACCGGTGTGTCCTCTGAGTCTTTAAATGTTGGCAGCGGACAGCGTGAAGCCAAATAAATGAAGGCGTCACTTAAAGACATTACACCCCGATCAATTAAAGAGATTTAAATTCCAATCACGCTGATAAGCCGTTTGAGTTTTTAATCGTAAACGTGACGCGTATAGTCAGCAATCAGAACGCTTTATGAAAGCTACTTCAGAAAAGCTGTGCGCTGCAAAACGGACGCGTTGTAGACATTAGTTCTGACTTCCTCATTTTGATAATTAAAAAAAAAAAAAACAGCACAAATTGTTGTATTCATTTTTGTTTTGTAGGTTAAAGTGTTAATAAATTGTGCTCCTGAATTAATGATGCTGATGAATTTGAATTTATTATTATTTATTGATTTTATTTAATTTCATTTTTCAGTATCAAATGCCAGTCAGTTCAAAAATGTTTCTAGTTCATTCATTATCTCCCGCTTTATCCTCTATTAGGGTCGCGGTGGGGTTCCCCATGCCCATCCAGGGGAGAACATCTCGGGCGCTGGGCAGATAGACCCAGGACAGGGCGCCAATCCATCGCTGGTACACACTCACACACTCAAACACACTCTATATGGGGCAATTTAGAGAACTCAATTAACTTGATCCATGTTTTTGGACTGTGGGAGAAAACCGGAGAACCCGGAGGAAACCCACGCAGACACGGGAAGAACATGGAAACTCCACCCAGATGGGGATTCGAACCGGGAATACCCTAGCGCTGAGAGGCGAACGTGCTAACCACTAAGCCACCGTGCCACCCATGTTTCTAGTTGAAATAAGGATTTCATTCGTTTCTGTTACAAACTAAAAAACAAAGTAAATAAAATTATTCTGTTCTAAGTTGATCTATATTTCTTTCTTTTTTTGTTTTCTTTATTGTTAATAAGGAGACATTGTTATAAAAGAGGTGCACTTAGAACAAATTTATAGACAAATCATACTACAGTGGGCATGTAAAAATAATTTTTCATCCCATTTTGTCATGTACAGGGGGGGGGGGAGTGTGGTGAGTGTGCGTGTGTGTGTGTGTGTGGGGGGGGGGGGGCGCAAAAAGTTTTCTTCTTCCTAGGCGGGGCTTAACAGAAAATAATTGAGAAGCACTGCTGTAACTGTAACTTCACGGTAACTGAGGTGGAGACGAAGAAAGACCGGCGTGTCTGCTGTGTCTAAATGTTGGCAGCGGATAACGTGAAGCCAAATAAATGAAGGCGTCACTTAAAGACATTACACCCCATTCACGCTGATAACCGCTTGAGTTTTTAAATCGTAAACGTGACGCGTATAACCAGCAAATATTAATGCTTTATGAAAGCTGCTTCAGAAAAGCTGTGCTGTAAAACGGGTGCGTTGGAGGCATCAGTTCTGACTTCCTCAACAACAAAAAAACAGCACAAATTGTTGTATTCATTTTTGTTTTGTAGGTTAAAGTGTTAATAAATTGTGCTCCTGAATGAATGTTGCTGATGAATTTGAATTTATTATTATTTATTGATTTTTCAATAAATTGAAATTTTTCATTTTTCAGTATCAAATACCAGTCAGTTCAAAAATGTTTCACGTTTAAATAAGGATATTCGTTTCTGTTACAAACTAAACAACAAAGTAAATCAAATTATTCTTTGTTCTAAGTTGATCTATATTTCTTTCTTTTTTTTTGTATTCTTTATTGTTAATAAGGAGACATTGTTATAAAAGAGGTGTATTTATAACAAATTTATAGACAAATCATACTACAGTGGGCGTGTAAAAATAATGTATCCCATTTTTGATAAATTTTGGGGGATAAATCATGTGAGTGTACGTGTGTGTGGGGGGGCACAAAATGTTTTCTTCTTCCTAGGGGGGCTTAACAGAAAATAATTGAGAATCACTGAGTTAATTATAATCACTGGTTTATTTGACCATTCATTAAAAAAAAAAAAAAAAAAAACTATCCAGCATGTGTCCAATGAAGTTATATAAACATGTCAGAGTTGAGGTTAGGCAAGTATTTTAAGTTAATTCTTTAAAATATAATTATTTTATATATAAAATATAATATTATATACCATTACATTTACATTTACATTTAGTCATTTAGCAGACGCTTTTATCCAAAGCGACTTACAAATGAGAACACCACAAGTCAGAAGCCATGGAGAAACCAACTATACTGTAAGTTCATCAACCTGATTGTTATTCGAAGCTGCCCCCCCCCCCCCCCCCCCCCCCACCTTTTTTTTTTTTTTTTTTTTTTTTTTTTTTTTATAACAGGTATTTGGTAAATAGATGCGTCTTAAGTAGTTTCTTAAAACTGTTTAGAGATTCTGCCTTACGGACAGAGTTGGGAAGATCGTTCCACCATTTTGCAGTGGTGAACGCCACAGAATGAGAATTAGCTCCTCGGTGAGGTGGAATCGCCAGGCGACAATCATCACTGGAGCGAAGTGAACGAGACAGAGTGTATTTTGAAAAGATAGAGTGAAGGTAAGAGGGGAAGATCCAGAAATGGTTCTGTATGCCAGAGTCAGCGACTTGTACTGAATGCGAGCAGCTACAGGAAGCCAATGGAGGGAAGTGAGTAATGGAGTGACGTGAGTTCGCTTGGGCTGGTTAAACACGAGTCGGGCTGCAGAGTTTTGAATTAGTTGAAGAGGTCTGATGGTGGAAGTTGGGATACCGGCAAGAAGTGCATTACAATAATCAAGCCGGGATAAGACTAGGGCTTGAACAAGCAGTTGGGTAGCATGTTCAGTCAGAAAGGGTCTGATCTTCCTTATGTTATAAAGAAGGAATCTACAAGAACGGGCGGTTTTGATCACATGATCAGAGAGTTTAAGGTGGGAGTCTATAGTGAACCCAAGGTTCCGGACCGAATCAGTTGGGGAGATTGTGGAGCCATCAATTTGGAAGGTCAGGTTGTGATGGATTGAGGGTTTAGCAGGGATAATGAGAAGCTCTGTTTTTTCTAAGTTTAATTTGAGATGACGGGCCTTCATCCAGACAGATATGTCGGAGAGGCATGCAGATACCCGATTTGAGATGGTGGTGTCATCAGGGGCAAAAGACAGATGAAGTTGAGTGTCATCAGCATAGCAGTGGTAAGAGAAACCATGCGCCTGGATGACTGTGCTCAGTGATGTCATGTAAAGAGAGAAGAGGAGAGGACCAAGTACAGAGCCCTGAGGCACACCAGTGCATACTTGGTGAGAGTTAGAGATCTCCCCATTCCATGACACTTTGAAGGTCCTTCCTGTGAGATAGGATCGGAACCATTCAAGTGTCGTATCAGAAAAGCCTAATTCAGCTAGAGTGGACAGTAGAATCTGATGATTTACTGTATCAAAAGCTGCAGAAAGGTCTAACAGAATGAGGACCGAGGATTGAGATTTGGCTTTGGCAGATTTAAGTGAGTCAATCACAGAGAGTAATGCTGTCTCCGTGGAGTGACCACATCTAAAACCGGCGATGGATTGGCGATGGATTGGCGATGGATACCAGCGATGGATTGGCGCCCTGTCCTGGGTGTATCTGCCCAGCGCCCGAAATGTTCTCCCCTGGATGGGCATGGGGAACCCAGTGGGCATGGGGAACCACGCGACCCTAGTATAGGATAAAGCAGAAGATAATGGATGGATGGAATATTATATAAAATGATATAAAAAAAATATATTGAAGCCACGGGTGGCACGGTGGCTTAGTGGTTAGCACGTTTGCCTCTCAGTGCTAGGGATTCCTGATTTCAAATCCCAATCTGGGTGGAGTTTCCATGTTCTCCCCGTGTCCACGTGAGTTTCCTCCGGGTTCTTCGTTTTCCTCCCACAGTCCAAAAGCATGGATCAAGTCAATTGATTTCTCCAAATTGCCCCATATGGAGTGTGTGTGTGTGTCCAGCGATAGATTGGCACTCTGTCTTGGGTGTATCTGCCCAGCGCCCTAGGCGCTCTCCCCTGGATGGGCATGGGACCCCCCCCCCCTCTTGTGCTGGTGTTCAGGATTTAGCGAAAGGTAATGAATAAATTAATCAATGAATGAATGTGCCTTAAATATTCATCCATCCATAAGGCACATTCATTCATTGATTAATTTATTCATTACCTTTCACTAAATCCTGAACACCAGCACAAGAGGGGGGGGGGGTCCCATGCCCATCCATGGGAGAGCGCCTAGGGCACTGGGCAGATACACCCAGGACAGGGCACATTCACCTATACAGACAGACACACACACACACACACACACACACACCACACACATTATATAGAGCAATTTGAAGCATTTAAATTTACCTTGAATTCATGTTTTTGGCCTGTGGGAGAAAACATGAGAACCCGGAGGGAACCCTCACGGACATGGGGAGAACATGGAAACCCCATCCAAATTGGGATTCAAACCTGGATATCCAGCGCTGACAGGCAAACGTGCTAACTACTTAGTCACCAAGCCGCACTGTAAGCAAGTGATCATGGTATGAAAAATCTGAATGATATTATTGTGCATGACATTTATAAGGAAAAAGCAAATTATATTGCAGCACAGGAACTTTATTCCATTTGTAAAACATAGAGGTGTCATAAATTGGGCCTGTTTTGACCTGAATTAATTGTAGGAAAGAGTAGACAATTAAGCAAGACAGCTGGACTAAGCAAGCAAGCTTTGTTTTCTTTTACCAAAGAATAATTAAAGATTCATAAATTTCATATTTTTAATAGCCTATCAAAACTATTAAAACACAAGTAAGCTTTGCAAAAAAGAAAAAAAAAGTTTACAGTACATCTCAATGAGCTACAGTTCCTTCAAGATACTGTACAAATCTGAACAGAAAATAAGAATTATGATAACATTTAATTATCCATTGGAGTTTCCATGTTCTCCCTGTATCCATGTGGTTTTCCTCCAGCGTCTCTGGTTTCCTCCCACAGTACAGAAACATGGATTCAAGGTAAATTGAATGCACTAAATTTCCCCATATAGTGTGTTTGTGTGTGTGTGTCTGTGTAAGTGTGCACAACAATAGATTGGCGATCTGCCCACCACATGGTCCCCATGCCCATTCAGGAGAGAATGTTTCGGGTGCTGGGCAGATAAACCTAGGACAGAGTTTGAATCTATTCCTGGGCACACAATCACTCACACTGACACTATATGGGGCAATTTAGAGCATTTAATTTACCTTGAATCCATGCTTTTTTGTACTGTGGGAGGGAGAACATGGAAGTTCTATCCAGATTAGGATCATTCAAACCTGGAATGAGAGGCGTTATATATATATATATATATATATATATATATATATATATATATATATATATATATATATATATACAGTGAGTCCAAGAAGTATTTGATCCCTTGCTGATTTTCTTCGTTGGCCCACTAATAAAGACATGATCATTCTATACTTTTAATGGTAGATGTATTCTTACATGGAGAGACAGAATATTAAAAAGAATATCCAGAAAATAAATCTAAGGAATATATATTAATTGATTTGTATTTCATGGAGTGAAATAAGTATTTGATCCCTTAGTATTCATTAGCAGTTCTGGCTTTTACAGACCAGTTAGACACTCCCAATCAACTTGTTACCTGACCTGAAGCCACCTGTTCTCACTAATCACTTGTGTGAAAAACACCTGTCCACAGAATCAGACAGATCGCACAGATTTCAAGTCTCCAACATGGGTAAAACCAAAGAGCTGTCACAGGACCTCAGAGTCAGAATTGTTGACCTTCACAAAGCTGGAATGGGCTATAAAAAGATTAGTAAGGTGTTGGATGTGAAAGTAACAACTATTGGTGCAATTATCAGAAAGTTTAAAGAGTATAACATGACAATCAACAGACCTCGGCCCGGTGCTCCAAAGAAGGCAATGATGCTGAGAACGGTCAGAAATCGTCCTGCAACCACTCGGCAGGAGTTAGCAAATGACCTGAAGGCAGCTGGGACCACAGTTTGCAAGGAAACAATTGGCAACACTTTGCGCAACAATGGATTCACATCCTGCAGTGCCCGAAAGGTACCCCTGCTGAAGAGAGCACATGTGAAGGCGCGCCTCAAGTATGCCAATGATCATTTGAAAGATGAACCAAGTTATTGGGAGAAGGTTTTGTGGTCAGACGAGACCAAAATTGAACTTTTTGGCCTCTACTCCACCCGCCATGTGTGGAGGAAGAAAAATGCTGCCTATGACCCCAAGAACACTGTGCCCACCGTCAAGCATGGAGGTGGAAGCATAATGTTTTGGGGGTGTTTCTCTGCCAAGGGTACAGGGCTACTACACCGCATCACTGGGAAGATGGATGGAGCCATGTACCGCACAATCCTGTGGGACAACCTCCTCCCCTCTGCCAGGGATCTGAAAATGGGCCGTGGTTGGGTCTTCCAACATGATAACGACCCTAAACATACAGCAAAGGCAACAAAGGATTGGCTCAAGAAAAAACACATTAAGGTCATGGAGTGGCCCAGCCAGTCGCCAGACCTCAATCCGATCGAAAATCTATGGAGGGAGCTGAAGGTCAGAGTTGCCAAGCGACAGCCCACCAACCTTCATGATTTAGAGAGGATCTGCAAAGAAGAGTGGGCCAAAATTCCCCTTGGTGTGTGTGCTAAACACTCAGACACACTCTATATGGGGCAATTTTGAGAATTCAATTCACTTGATCCATGTTTTTGGACTGTGGGAGGAAACCGGAGAACCCGGGGGAAATCCACGTAGACATGGGGAGAACATGGAAACTCCACCCAGATGGGGATTCGAACCGGGAATTCCTAGCGCTGAGAGGCAAACGTGCTAACCACTAAGCCACCGTGCCTATATATATATATATATATATATATATATATATATATATATATATATATATATATATATATATATATATATATATATATATATATATATATATATATATATATATATATATATATATATATATAGATAGATAGATAGATAGATAGATAGATAGATAGATAGATAGATAGATAGATAGATAGATAGATAGATAGATCTGGATGGGCATGGGGAACCCCAACGCGACCCTAGTAGAGGATGAAGCAGAAGATAATGGATGGATGGATGGATATATATATTAATCGGTTGCTGTGTCTGGAACAAGCTCCCCCCTCTGCTGGAATGGGATCTCCCACAGCGGAATCCCCGAGCGGCTTGCTGCTGTCCTGCACTTCTCTCACTGCGGTTCTGATGTTCCGATCAGCAGCAACAGAACAGGACAGAACGCAAATCAAATATTTTCTCATTTCTTTTAAAAGAAGCCGCGATCTCACATGCGGCCTCAGTGAAATGCCTTGTGAGAATGCTATCACCAGAAGTGGAAGCGGATTTGTCAGTGCAAAACACGGAGCAGGAGTGGGAAACAACCGATAGCGTCGATACGGCTGAAGAGGTGAGAACATACCAAATCCCCTGTCAATTGCCTACGTTATAATAGTTACATGTTCTTCCTTTTGTTTTGAATTTACCTTTGACTAATCATTTACACTTATCTTATCTCCGTCTTTTATGCATTTTAAGATTTTAGTTTAAAAATAACTTGTATTTTTACACTTATCTCTAAATTCTATTTGTATTGTTTTCCTTTTGATTGCTGCCAAACCCCTCTGTTCTTTGTGATATCCCTGTGAGTTATTGATTGTCATTGATGCCCAAGCCTATTTTTGTCCTTTGCGCCACTGTCTGTCATACTAGCTCATGCTGCAGATTTAGAGCTACACTTAAAAAATTACCTTTTAACTATGTAACTTAATATTTATATGCAATAACTCAAGAATCACAGCTTGGGCACTTAATAAGATTAATGAGCCAGTTAATGCACATTCTAAACAAGAACCCCTTAAATGTCAGCTTCGGATATGATAGATTTATAGAGGAAATAAGGTATTATTCATAAATTCTGAATTAATTTAATTTAATTCTTTAATAATCCTTAATAAATATCAAGTAGGTTTGTATTATTATAGTGGCTTATTAAGTAAAACTAAGTTAAGTTAGTTAATATAAGTGCTGCCATATTTTATTCTATATATAATAAGTTGAATTAAAAAAAACTACCTTTTTGAAATTGATTCGTTTTTTAAATTTGCTTTAAAGACAGTTTCATCATTGTAAAGTTGTCTGCACATATATAATAGTTTAATATAAATAGTTTCCTTGATATTTATCTCTAGATTATACCATACCCAATAATGGAATTTTAAAATTATTTTTTAGTAATGCTTACATTCAAAGGAAATATAATATTCCACATGTAACAAACATTAAATTATATGGGCAGAATATAGAAAAGCATAAAAACATTAAATTCTTATGTTATTTATACCTGTTAAACATGCAGGTACTCATATGCTCAAAACAAAGTTTAATGGTTAACATGATTAAAACCACACAAAAAAATTTTAATTTTCCCACAATAAGGAAAGTCAGTGATAAAGTCCCTAAATGGCCATATCAATTGTTGAATTTCAGATACATTAAAAATCCTTTAGCTTCATGTTGCACTTCCATTATTGATGCCCTCATGAAAGCCTGCCAACCCTTATAAATGTCAAAAGTCATTTTACTGATGTGCTAATGTCATAGTAAGCAATAGTTCCTTGCTACTGTGTGGCGAAATGAGTAAGTGGAATTGGGTCTAATTCACTGTATAAAAACATTGCATCTGTGGTGATGTTACTTTAGATTCTTACACAACTAGAACAGCTGTTCTTTATTTTAAATGTAAGAATAAATGTCATGACGTGACAGATAAGATGACTCCACAAAATATCAGTTCTGTCAGAGAGCATTTACCTACTGATGAGGTTTATTTAGAAACGTATTTTAACAACATTCCTATGTGGTTCTCTTATTTATTTAGTTATAACTGATATATTGTTACAGATATATTCGCATACATTGAATTGATACTCCACAGCCAGGGATGTGCTGTCTTGATTGTAAACCTTAAAGTTTAATACACTCGTTCCCTGAAGTGTTTCTGAGAGTATGTATGACTGCAGGTTTTCTAAAAAATGTACATTTACATTTAGTCATTTAGCAGATGCTTTTATCCGAAGCGACTTACAAAAGAGAACATCACAAGTCAGCAGTCAGGGAAAAAAACAGCTACACTGTAGAATTATCTATTATCAACTCTAACATAGTCTTAAGATAAGACTTTATTGACCTCTTTCAGGAGGATTCCCTTAAGGAAATCAAGGAACCTGTAGAAAAGAAATAGGAATAGAGAAGAGGGATACATTACAAGTATATACAGTATATAATATAATATCCATCCATCCATGGTCTTCTGCTTTATCCTCCGCTTTATACTAGGGTCGCGGGGGGTTCTCCATGCCCATCCAGAGGAGAACGTTTCGGGCGCTGGGAAAATACACCCAGGACAGTGCGCCAATCTATCACTGGGCTTTCTCTCTCTCTCTCTCTCACACACACACACACACACACACTATATGGGGTAATTTGGAGAAATCAATTGACCTTAATTCATGTTTTTGGATTGTGGGAGGAAACCGTAGAACCCGGAGGAAACCCACGTGGACACGGGGAGAACATGGAAACTCCACCCACACTTGAATTCGAACCGGGAATCCCTAGTGCTGAGAGGCAAATGTGCCAACCACTAAGCCACCGTGCCGCCCATATATCATAATATAAAATATGTTATTGCACCAAAATACTGTTATTGTTCCGGTTTATGTTATTACTGTGTAGGTGAGGCTAGTGCCCCATCCCATCTATTGTCGTTCTGTTACCCCTCCTTACTCCTAGAGAGAAGTTGAACAGTTTAATGGTATGAGAGACAAAAGAGTTTTTAAGTCTGTTGGTCCTGCATTTAGGAAGAAGCAGTCTGGCACTAAACAGAAGTTAGTCCAGCTTCTTTCCAACCAAATAATTAGTCTGATGTTTGTCACCTGCATGTGCTGGGGGGCAGCATTATAAATTATATAATGTAATGTAATGCCATTTAAATAATTCTGAATGTGACATTACCTGCATTCTTTCCTTCTTTGTTTCTGTCTGCAGCAAAGGCCAGTAAAGCAGTCCCTCAGCGCATCTATGTGTCGGGAGACTCACTGGCGCTGCCTCATTCTCTCCTTGCTCATGTACAGCTGCTTGGGTGCTGTGGCTTGGTGTCGGTTCACCCGGGTCACAGTGTTGAATTTTGGTTCATCCAGTACTTCTGCCCTAACAGCCTCTGTTGACTCACTACGAGGGGGAGGCGGTCATTCCATGATCTACCATGACAGCCCTTGCTCAGGCGGCTATATCTATATCCCTCTTGCCCTCCTGCTCACACTTTACGTGGTCTATCTGATGGAGTGCTGGAACTGCCATGTTCACAGTAAGCTTCAGTACAAGGCCAACATCGATACTGTCTATGAGCGAGTGCTGCGTATGCGACAGGCTAATCCATGTGTGTGGTGGAAAGCCATCAGCTATCATTTTGCACGGAGGACGCGGCAAGTCACACGATACCGGAATGGAGATGCCTATACCACCACACAGGTCTACCATGAGCGCGTCAACACGCATGTAGTTGAAGGGGAGTTTGACTACAGTCATTGTGGAATTAAAGATGTTTCAAGGGACCTGCGTGGCCTGGAGGGTCATATGGCTACTCGGTTACGTTTTACCAAGTGCTTCAGCTTTGCAGGGTCAGGACCTGAGAATGCGTACCTCAATCAAAGGGCTAGGTTTTTCTCCGAAACCGAGGGTTTGGATGACTACCTGGAGGCCAGAGAAGGCATGAAACTAAAGAATGTTGATTTTAAAGAACACCTTATTGCCTATGTGGATTCTGACCAGCTACCCTGGTACTCATCACAGGTCAGTTTCTGGCTGGCTGCTATCCTCATGGTGTCCTGGCCCTTGCGGGTTTGGATAGAGTATCGCACAGCCTATGTACACTACCAGGTTGAAAAGCTCTTTGGATTGGAGTACAGCAACAGCCCTTCATCAGGGGATATTGATTCTCCAAGAAATACTCAGTGCAGCATCCCAAGAGGAGACACAATAGACAGCACAGAGTTGGAATGGCATATCCGCTCAAATCGGCAGCTTATACCCAGCTACTCAGAAGCCATGTTAATAAACATGGGAAACCCTTGTTCAGGCCAAAATGACATAAGGTCCAATGGCTTAATTTTGGGTAACCACCTAACTCAGAGCTATGGTAGCTTGGTACAAAACTGTGAGCGTTGCTGCCAAGTTGAAAGAGTACAACAGGCTACTGTCAGTTCCAGCTGCTCCTCCAGCTTATCTCGCCATACTTTACAATCATGTGTATCATTAGATACATCCCACTTCTCACTATGTCGCATGTATGGGTCAAGACATACCATAGGTATATACAGGAGTCACAGTAGTATGCTTACTGAGCGGTGCTGCCCAGACGAACCATGCTGCAGGTCTTACTCCAGTCAGTTGGCCCTTAACAGCAGTCCACCCAACTACCAGGATGCACGCTTTTTCCCCGTTCTCATTGTGCACAGATCAGAGGGCTGTGGCAATCAATCTGAAATAAGAAGATACTCTGTCTGGAGAGGGTCCTGTTGCCTTGAAACTTCACTGTAAAACTACAAGATGTCAGACTTCATAGATCAAACCCAAAATAAAATATAACCTGATTTTTTAAACCTTGGTCTACATAAAACTAGAATGAGTAAAGACAAATCTTTAGGAAAAAAGATTATATACACACTTAGACAATGAATGATTGTAAAAAACACTACATAAATAAATAAACTAACTTAAACATGAACATACTTACAGCCTTAACTACCTTTATACTTTGAAATTTAGTCATAAAACAACACTGTGATCCTATTTGTGTGTTAATAATGATGACAGCTCTCTCTAAAAAAATCTCTGTAAATGCAAAAGCAAAGCTGTTTATTTCATAAAAATGTAAAAGTTGCCTGGAATTGCCTGAGTATAGCCTGAAAAGTATATATTTTTTTAATCATACACTTAATTAAAATCACTTATGAAAGCAATATTATGCAAAAAAATATTGACCTTTCATTACAAATCTAATGTAATTTTTAAGCATTGAAGAACCTGTTTTTTTTATTTAAAAAATAATAAATATTTGGCAAAAAGTAAAAAAAATAAACTGTATATTTACTGGGAAATATACGGAATAAATCTATAGTTTAAATCTAGTCTGTACTTAAACATTAAGTATATTTTAACTTATCATGCATTATATACACATTGTACTGAATGAATGAAGACTGGCAAAACAGTTATGAAGAAATTTCATAATTTGCACTAAAAGCAATCATTTATTGCCCAAAAAGATAAGGTTCTAAACCATGTTTTTTTCTAATGAAACAAGTGCAAATGAAACAAGTGCCTGAATTCCGAAGTACTTTTAAGAAAGTAGATGCTGATTAATGTAATTTTCTGGCCCTGGGCATGGATTATATGAATGTGTTTTATTTTTAATGTTTGTTTAATGAATGGAGATTACGAAGGTGTAGAACACTGATATACTAATGTATATATAGTAATGTTTGATAATCAAGTATGGTCATGTTTACATTATGTATATCAATATACATAAAACATTTTTAAAAGCCTACATTTTCTTGTCTTTTTTTTTTTTAAATACCTGGATAACTCCTCACATTCCAGCTGAAATCAACTGGTCACCGTTTTTTAAACTTTTTTTAAAACACCGTTTTTATTAATGTTTGTTAGAGTAAACCATTGATACTGGTTATGATTTTAAAAGTTGAATTAAGAGTTAAAAGTTATAAATAGAACAAAGGGTATGTGATTAGTTCTCAGCTACAAACCCTGGTAAAATTTATGAAATCACCACTCTTGGGAAATGTTCTTTAATTGTTTAAAAATATATACATCACAGAAAGATGCCACAAATGTACAAAATTTCAAGCTTCTGGCATTATTAATCAATAATTTAAAAAATTAGGTGTCACATCCTGTCCTGAATCCCCCAGAGTTGAGCGGGTCCGCCGGACAACGCGGACGCCGCTCGCGCATTGATGAGCGTCTCCCGGGATCCGGCGACGCGTAAACCGCAGCGTCCGCTGGTCTAGACGGAGGGAGACGCTCCCACGATGTGACCTGCACGGAACGTCAACGCAGCGACACACCGTGGCGGAAATGCGAAAGGAGGCCACTGGAACACCGGGATAAAAACCAAACAGAATTTATTAAAAGATGGTGCCGAAGCACCAACAGAACGGGGATAACAAAAACAGAACGTAACGTTGGGTATAAAAACCACAAAACAAAGACGTGCTCAGTATTCAGGGGTAAAACAGATTAAATAGAAAACCAACTAAACACGTGACAAACCCAACCAATCACCCAAGTGAGACAATGAGAACCGAAAACGAGGGACAGGTGCAGCAGGTGCTCGTGACATTAGGAGTGACACCTGCCTGGAATTATCGCCTTGTAATTAGTGCTCCTCTTTGAGTAGTAAAGGAGGTCGAAGAAACTGCAGAGAAGTGAAGCATAGAAACATGCGCAACTACGTACCCTTGCTTTTGGGAAATAATCACGGAACACGGTCAAAATCCTACTGTTATTTTTTTAGTGTTATCAGCATCTTTTATATTAGCACCCCTTCTTTGTTTGCAAAATAAACCTCTTTTGTTGGAACTTAATACTTCTTTACTGATATCATGCTTCAAATGTCTAATTACACAAACTATTTGGAGTCACACAGCCGGTGGGGGATGTCGACTGTGTGGATGACAAAGGCACAGCTGAAAAAGAAGAGGGTACGAATACTAGACTAGCCTGCCTTTAATCCTAACCTAACTGAACAAAACTGACCATGTACTGTAGCACACTTTAAAACATGTTTTCAGGAAGAATAGGCCAAAATAACTCATGTAAAACTAAATCACTTTGTATCATAGGTGCCAGGTTGTCTTTCGTGGTGCAAAGGCATAGAAACATTATAAAGTTTGTAAATGCTTTACTGTCACACAATTTTTGAAAATTTTCCTTCGAAAGAAAATAGCGTAAGTCTGGTCTGTCTTCAGATTTAGAAACATACCACTTTCTCGAAGGATGTAACTGCTGCTAAATCCTTGTTCTTCCAGTCCAAGGTAACATGCATCTCAGATGCCTGCACCTTATTCAGTACCTTCAACTCACTACTAACTCCTCCCTCTCCCCCTCCCAACACTTCTCTGTCAGCTGATGTCTTTGCAACCTTTTTCACAGAAAAGTCGAGGGCATCGGCAAACTCTTTCATACTCACCATTTCCACAACACTACATCTCACACATCCAGCCATCCAACCCTCTCCTCCTTCTCCCGTTACAGAATCTGACATCTGCAAAATTCTTCTTGCCAGTAACCCAAGTACTTGCCCCTCCCATCCCACCTTCTTCAATCCATCACCCTCTCCATCACACCAGCACTCACACACATCATTAACTCCTCTCTCACATCTGGTACTTTTCCAAATTGTTCCAAACATGCCATAGTCAAACCCCTACTCAAAAAACCTACGCTCAACCCAAATTTGGTCGAGAGCTAGAGAACTGTATCTCTTTTACCTTTCCTGTCTAAAACACTTGAACGGGTGGTATCCACACAGGTCTCCAAATTTCTTTATCAGAATAATCTCCTTGATCCCAATCAGTCCGGTTTTAGATGTGGTCACTCCACGGAGAGAGCATTGCTCTCTGTGATTGACTCACTTCTGCCAAAGCCAAATCTCAATCCTCTCTCCTCATTCTGCTAGACCTTTCTGCAGCTTTTGATTCAGTAAATCATCAGATTCTACTGTCCACTCTAGCTGAATTAGGCTTTTATGATACGACACTTGAATGGTTTCGATCCTATCTAACAGGAAGGACCTTCAAAGTGTCATGGAATGGAGAGATCTTTAACTCTAACCAAGTACGCACCGGTGTGCCTCAGGTCTCTATATTTGGTCCTCTCCTCTTCTCACTATACATCACTGAGCAGTCATCCAGGCGCATGGTTTCTCTTACCACTGCTATGCTGATGACACTCAACTTCATCTGTCTTTTGCCCCTGACGACACCACCATCTTAAATCGGATATCTGCCTGTCTCACCAACATATCTGTCTGGATGAAGGCCCGTCATCTCAAATTAAATTTAGAAAAAACTCATTATCTTCTCATTATCCCAGATAAACCCTCAATCCATCACGACCTGACCTTCCAAATTGACGGCTCCACAATCTCCCCAACCGATTCGGTCCGGAACCTTGGGTTCACAATAGACTCACCTTAAACTCTCTGATCATGTTATCAAAACTGTCCGTTCCTGCAGATTCCTTCTTTACAACATAAGGAAGATCAGACCCTTTTTGACTGAACATGCTACCCAACTGCTTGTTCAAGCCCTAGTCCTATCCCATCTTGATTATTGTAATGCACTATTTGCCGGTATCCCAGCTTTCACAATCAGACCTCTTCAACTAATTCGTGTTTAATCAGCCCAAGCAAACTCATGTCACTCCATTACTCATTTCCCTCCATTGGCTTCCTGTAGCTGCTTGCATTCAGTACAAGTCACTGACTCTGGCCTACAGAACCATTTCTGGATCTTCCTCCTGCTACCTTCACTCAATCTTTTCAAAATACACTCCGACTCGTTCACTTCGCTCCAGTGAAGATTGCCGCCTGGCGATTCCACCTCACCGAGGAGCTAATTCTTACTCCGTGGCATTCACCACTGCAAAATGGTGGAACAATCTTCCCAACTCTGTCCATAAGGCAGAATCACTAAACAGTTTTAAGAAACTACTGAAGACGCATCTCTTTAACAAATACCTGTTGTAATGCATAAGTAAATAAATGCAAGATAAGATGTTTAACAAATGAAATTATGTTGAACAAACAAAACATGAATTATCTCAGGTTCATAATTTTATACATCCTCAATTCTTCATGACCTGACCTTCCAAATCGATGGCTCCAATCTCTCCAATTGACTCTGTCCATAACCTTGGTTTCATAATTGACTTAAATCCTAAACTATCTGATCAGGTCAGTAAAACGGCTCGTTCCTGCAGATTCTTTCTGTATAACATCAGGAAAATGTGAACACGTGTTACTCCACTACTTATCTCTATTTATACTCTCATCAAACACATATTGTTTATATATATTTGGCAGCTTTTAAGCATAAAGGAAATATGAAATGTCACTAATTGTATATAGTACCATCCCCAGCCCGTTACATCTTTGCAATGAAAAATAAATGAATAAAAGTATATTTATTATGAACCAGGTTTAACATTCAATGTAAGTTAAAATATGCAAAGAAACCTTTTTTTATCCAAAACAATTGTCATGTGTAAGTGGCTTTCATATATAAAATGTTTCTGATGTTCATTAGAAACAATTGTGATTCAATTTTATTACAAAACATTTAATAACAGTCTTTCTTCTGTGTCCTTTTTAAACTAATGTCTGGCTTGTTCTGGTTTTCCATTCTCTCAGGTCAATGTGTGTTTGCTGGTATCATCTTGCTGGTCAGATCGTTGAAGAACTTGCTCACTCAGACTTTCAACTTCAGTTACTTGACACAGCAACTGAGTTATGGCATTATTCTAATAACGAATAATAATAAGAAGAACTGTATATTAATAACTAGATAGATGGGAAAACAGACAAAAAGAATAAAAAAACAAAACAAAAAACAAAAATCACAAAATAAATTTTACATTTGGTAATTTATTTAAGAAAAATTATCACATTCTGCAAATAGCTACAGTATGTGATCTTTTGTTATTATCGCTTTGTGCACATTTGTGGTAATTGATAAGCAGTAGTGCACATTGGCTTGGAAGAATCGTAATTTATTTCTATACAAAAGTGGTATATTCGTCTTCTCCACATTAGCAGTTTGTTTTCAAAGCATCTCTAATGGATTAAGATCAATAGCTTTAATTGGTGAATTGAAAAAAAACACAAGAAGTGTAAATATAAATCATTTTGAATCGATTATACAGCTGGCAATTCGATGCCTAAATATGACCCCAATCTTATCCTGAGACTGATACATTATGTTATAATAGATTTAATATCTGGCTTTTTGAACATATATTTATAATATATATTATTAAACATTCTTTACTATTTAGAAAAACACATTTCCTAGATTAAAATGTTTGACAGTACACTGTAAAAAATTCCTGTAAAAAAACAGTGAAATTACAACAGTAACATGCTGTTTTCTGCAAATCACGGTGATACTGTAAATCGGAAAGCATTATTTACAGCATTACCGTATGCTGACAGCATGTGATGCATTTTACGGTATAGAACAGCATTTTCGCAAATTTGACTTCAGCCCCGCCTACACTCAGATACACTCTGCCGTTGCCGAAACCGTCTGAAGTATTTTCTGTCGTCTCTCATTAACAGTAAGGTGCTTCAGTAAAATATGTCGTTGTTTTGTTGTGCTTAAACTTTCAGAGTTAATGACAGACCTACTGTTTAGCTCAGAATACTAGTGCTACACAATTATGGTTTAGCTTGCTTTGAATGTGAGAGATGGCTGGTGTGCTAAAGCTATTTTTTAGTATAGAGGTGTTACATGTAATTGAAATATAGTTTTCAGTAATTGCCCAACTGGCTAATTTTAATATCTTAGCAGTGCAAGTCGGTTGGCTGTCAAGTTTGCAAGTTAACGAAGTTTGAAACGCTGTCGTTGTGGTTTCAAATTACAGTACAATTCAGTATTTTTCTTAAACAATTTTTCGGATCACTCTTTTTTTTTCAAAAGCACCTTCTTAACATTTGCTTCTAGCACAACCAAAAGGGTTGCTTATTGTGATAAGCTGCTTTTGTCTTTGATTGGATAGGAGCCATTGATAGATTGAAAAAGTTTAACTTACATGCTAACCCACACAATAATTGCTGTTAATAGTGAGATAAATTAGTAATAATAATTCATGTCTTATATAAATATTGTAATAACATACATGACATAATTTTATAATGATTTGTCTGGTTTGTGGACATGAAGCTAGTACGATTGATGCACATGCGAATTCACAGGCATGTCGCCAATCTAGCCTTTAAATGCGGTATTGTCAATTGTAAAAGAACCTTTCAACATTTTTCAGCATTCAAAACTCACACATATCGGCATCAACGAAAGTCTGCTATTACATCTAGGCCATTTGCCATATTAGACTTGACTTGTCATGTTGATTTACGTGAAATCAGGTGTGAAAATTTGAAGAATTTTTTTGCTCATTTAAAAACACACATTAGGGAAGGAAAAACCGTGTGTTGTCCATTTCGACAGTGTGACCGAAGGTTTGCAGTTGTGTCTACTTTTACTTCTCACATATCTAGGAAGCACAAAGATCAAAGTGAACAAAATCTTGTTAACTCCATTGTAAACCCTGACTGCTCCTTTGTGACAGAGCAGTCTGAAATGCAAGTAGGTTCTCTTTTGCATGTTGAGGAAAGTGCTGAAGAGGTCTGCCCAGAAATCATTGATGAAGCTCTGTTCTTAAGATGCCTTGCCCAGTTTTATTTAAAACTACAGGCCAAATGTCTGCTTCCATCCACCATAATACAGACAATTGTTGAACATCTGCAAGAAATACATGACATAAGCCAGTCGCATTTACTTTTTAAACTGAAAGAGAAGCTGTCTACACTTGGGGTTAATGAAACTGATATTAGTGTCATTATTGAAGTTTTAAAAACTGAAGATCTTTTTCGAAATTGCAATTCTTACACACTGAAAACTGACCAGAGAAGGAAAACAGTCTTCAAAAATAATTTTAATTACATTGAGCCAGTTCCAATTTGTCTGGGGCAGAATGAGGCAGGCAAAGAATGTTTTGCACAGTATGTTTCAATTAAAGAAACTATCAAGTCTTTATTCAGGATTGACTCAGTTAGGGAACATCATAAACGAGCGTACACACAATTCCAAGCTAAAGATATCCTTCAGGATGTTTGGGATGGTAAAAACTTGTCAGAAAATGTGTTTTTTAAGGAAGAGGCATCATTTCGATTGATCCTATATCAGGATGCCTTAGAAGTAGCAAACCCTCTGGGATCTGGGAAGAAGAAACATAAAATACTTTGTGTGTATGCCACTCTTGCAGATATTGTACCACATCACCGATCAAGCATTGACCAACTGCAACTTGTTCTACTTTGCAGAGAAAAGGATTTTAAGCATTTTGGCCAAGAGAAAGTATTGGGTTCCCTGATAAAAGATCTTAAAGATCTAGAGGTGAGTGGCATTACTTTTCCTGATGGAAAGATATGCAAGGGAACATTGTGTTCCATTGTTGGGGACAATCTAGGTGCACATAACATAGGAGGATTCATTGAGAATTTTAGTAAGAGTGAGTACTTCTGTAGATATTGTACCATTGACAGAGCAACTTTTCAAGCAGATCCTTTTTTCAAAGGCAGAAAGCGAACAGTGCAATTACATAAAGATCACCTCCAGTCTCTAAGTTCTAATGCAGCTTTAAGTTCCAGTGGTGGTGTTAAATTTGAGTCTGTGTTTAATCAACTAAACCATTTTCATGTCTGTCAGCCAGGGTTATCTCCATGTCTTGGTCACGACCTCTTTGAAGGGATTGTATCTTCTGATTTGGTGTTATACATTCGTCATCTTGTGACAGTAGAAAAGAAATTTACATATCGGGAACTTAATCAACGAGTAAATAAATTTAAGTACTTGGGTAATGATGCTAACAATAAACCCAGTGAGGTTAGTGTGGGGGGAGAAAAACTTTCTGGCAATGCTGTACAAAACTGGTGTTTGCTCAGAATGCTGCTGGTCTTAATCGGAGACAAAATCAATAATCCAAGTGACAGTGAAATATGGTTTTGCAACTAAGAGAGATTGTTGAGCTCATATGCGCACCAGCTATTTAGGAGTACTAATAGAGGATTATCTGTATTCCCGATGGCAAGCCTTTCCCCCTCAACCACTAAAACCCAAGCATCATTACCTTAGTCATTATCCTGAGTTGATCATTCATTTTGGGCCTCTTATACGTCTATGGACTCTAAGATTTGAGAGCAAGCATACATATTTTAAGCAATGTGCCAGAAAATTGCACAACTTTAAGAATCTTTGTGGAACTCTAGCAGAGCGACATCAACTCTTGCAGGCATTTCTTTATGCTGGAAACTTTTTCCCAGATGTTGCTATAGTCAAAAGCACAGAGTTCTTTTTAGGGGACTATAATGATGAGATTAGACAAGCAGTTTTGCATCTCAACTTTGATTCTCTTAACACTGAGATAGCCCATGAGGTTACAGTGAATGGGACAAAATACAAAAAGAACATGTACATTTTAATTGATGAACAAGAAGGACTTGTAGTAGGAAAAATTAAAGTAATTCTCATTCATGAGGGTTTAGAAGTTCACTTTGTTACTGAGACACATCAGGCTGTGCAACTTCCTGACATGGGTGCTTATAGTCTTAAACCACTAGGGAAAATGTTCTGTGTTAACCACAAGAATCTGCTTGATTACTACCCCTTGCCTGAGTATATGATGTGGGGCATGTCATTACTTATTCTTCACCACTCCTTTCTGTCTTTTCACAAAGATGTCCATCTTGACTGAAGCCATAAAAGCTATCATTGTCAAAACTTTGCCTAATATTTCCGAAGAGACCTGTGTACAGCTAATCTCCATACTTCAGAAATGTGGAGTAGAAAGTAAAGACGATCTACAATATGTACGACAAGAAGATATTTGTGAAGTCTTACCAGTAATTCAACTTAGGAAACTACTGGAGGCCTTCAATTTAGGTAATGTAGACCTCAGTAAATAAGGGTGGATAGGGGGTTTTCAGTGCTGTTCTAGAACCTCCAGAACGTCGTCAAATGATCAGAATTCTTGTAAATGAGATGCGCAAGTTTAAGCTGTGCCCTACTCGAGAACAGTGTCTCACTGTGTGTAGAAATATTATTAGGGAGTACCCTAAAAGTTTTGCAGATATGTTACCTGATGGTTCACTAATGGCTGGAGGTTATACATCACTGCTTATGCAAGTGAAGACACGTATTGAAAATCTGAACCATGAGAGTAACTACACACACTATAGAGCCTCAACATCAAACACTGGACGAAAGAGGGGGCCAACTGACACTTACGGTTGTGTAAGATTTCAGCCTCAACTCCCGCCAGAAGAAACAGAGGAAACAGTGGAGGCCAAACGTCAAAGGTTACAGGAGATTTATAGTCAGGAGGGAAAAGGTGGAGTAGAGAGATCTGAAGTGAACAATCTAATGGAGACTACGTTTTGTTTGCTGCGTCAGCATCTAAATTCAACGCCACCACCTTCGGTTGAAGACTTAAGGAGCAAGTGGCCGTACCTTTTCAATCAGAAGTCCATCTTCTGCCATTTTCAGCTGCTCACTAACATTAATGTGTTGCGAGCTTTGGAGATTACCATGGCAGAATGTGGATTAGCCATTACAGAATACTTTAAATCCAAATCTAAAGATGCAAATGTAAAAGCTGTCCTCTCCAAAACTGAGAATGTCGAGCAAGAATTCCGTGTTGTACAGCTACTTTTGGCTCACTTTAGAGAGAATATCAATGGACTCATTTTTCATGCAGATGTGAGTTTACTTTTTTTTTATCTCTTTTGTTAGAACTTTAAGTGTTTAATCTCACAGTTATACAAACTGGATTCATGCAATGATGTGGAGATGGCAAATGTCAGTATTTTATTCAGAATATAATAATATGATTCTTTTAATTTCCTTTAGGCCTCTGCAACTGCAGCAGATGTTGAGAGGGCTCTCACTCTCCCTGCAAGTCCTCGTCTCATACTTCTTGGTATGTAAATAGTACCATCTGTGTTTCGTGACTCCCTATGTCTTTCGCATATTACTATATTAATTGAGAAAAGCAATCTCATCCAATTAATAATATAAAACTTCACTAGAAATATTAGATGCAAAATACTTCATGTACCTAGACAAGTATGCACACTTATGTTCCCTCGGTCACACACACCCACACACACATTCTCACTCAGATTTCATGTTACTCAGTCATACTCATTCACCTTAAATTACTCTCACCTCCACTCATTTATTCTCACTCATTTTACCTCACCCAAACTCACATAATTGCGCTGATTAAGTCATAAATAAAACCACAAAAGGGGACTTTAAAACTCCAACTTTTAAAATTCAAAATGGAGCCAAACTACATATTGCATGCTTTTCCAATGATCATCTCCTATTGACCTTCAGGAAACCAGGGGTTTGACCCCTAAAATAACCATGCTTCTCGCTTCTTTTCTTTTTTGAGGCACCTGGGTTAGGGTCATATTTACATGCACAAAAATTTGTTGACATCATACTTAAAGCATGATCAGTAAGAAGTAATGTTAGTTGAGTATTCTGTTACACCTAACACACTTTCTAACTTATCGTTTAGCAGTCTAAATACAAAAGGAGTGCTGATGCTTTGTATTACTGGCAGGTTGTGTCCTTATTTAAAACAATGTTTTGTTTTTTTGTTTTTTAATACAAGAAACGGAACTGGTCATTCAAGGCTGGATGATTAGCCTTGAGGGACATATCATTTGTGTGTTACGGCGGGGCGCGCTGCCCGGAAAATGGCGGTGCAGCGCGGCGTGGTGGAGAATCACAGAGCCAGGCGACCAGGTAAACAAACACAAAAAAGCTCTTTAATGGCCGATCGCGGGGACGCCGCTAGAAAGAGCCGAGAGCTCAATACACATAGAAGAATCGGTGCAGCGGGAACGCCGCTGCGAACACGATGGCACGTACAGAAAATACGTGGAGTAAAGCAACCGCGGAAAAGCCGCAGGAAGCCGAATGAACACAAACCACCATACGAACACCCGACGTGACAATACCCATACAACGGTGTATTACAATGCTGACCTACTGGCAGCTCAGCAGAGGTACCTTAAATCCTGCCAGTAGGTCGCACGTGATTAGGTAGGAACCAATCCCTGCCCAAGGGGGTGGGTTCTACCTACGGAAGCACGAAACGGCCAAAACCCGAGGCACGGGAGGCAGGGAGGAGGGGCCCAACCCTCCCAACCTGACATATCGCCCCCCCAAAAACAACCGGGGGGCAAAGGCACCCGGGGACACCGAAAAGGAACCGAAAGGGGGCTCGAGGGCAGCGTGGAGGCCCCTGGAGTGTGCGGGGATGCCGTGCCAAAGAGTGCGGCGGCACCGTGACCCCGTGTGAGGGTGAGGCCGGCGTGCCCTCGTGGACTGACGCGGGGCACGAGATCCCTTGAGGATACGGGGCCGTTGTGAGACCCGCAGGGTGAGAGCACTAGGGGTGCGAAAAAGCCATGACCCCCAGTGAGTGCGCAGGGGACACGGCCCCAAGAAGGCTCTAGAGGGGTGTACCCTTTTAGGGGTACCGAAAAGGCGAGGACCCTTATGTGCGGGCGGAGGACGAGCGCCTCGGAGGATGCAGGGATGCCCTAACCCCTTAAGTGCGCGATGGCGCTGAGGACCCTCGGGGACGCAAGAGTAGCTGAACCCCTGAGGGAACCGAGAAACCGGGGAGGCAGGAGGAACTGGGGTACACGCGACCGCAGAGGTGAAACGAGTGGACGCACATGTGAACCGAGTGGAGACGGACGCAACCCGAGTGAACGTAAAAGTGACCCGAGTGAACGTACATGTGGTCCGAGTGAACGCATCAGTGACCCGAGTGAACGTAGAACTGACCCGAGTGAATGCAGACGAGAGGCGGCACGGCGCGGGGTGCGGCGAGAGGCGGCACGGCGCGGGGTGCGGCGAGAGGCGGCACGGCGCGGGGTGCGGCGAGAGGGGGCACGGCGCGGGGTGCGGCGAGAGGCGGCACGGCGCGGGGTGCGGCGAGAGGCGGCACGGCGCAGGGTGCGGCGAGAGGCGGCACGTCGCGGGGTGCGGCGAGAGGCGGTTCCCGAGTAGTGAGGGGGAACTCACTGAACGCATCCTCCGTGGAGATAGGAGACTCGCACGGAGGAGCGCGAACGCGGCGCGAGGCGCGAGGTGCCGCGCAAGACGGCGCAGCACGAGGCGGCGCAGCGCGAGGTGCAACGGCGCGGGGTGCGACGAGAGGCGGCACGACGCGGGGCGCGGCACGGGGCAGATCCCGGGCAGCGAGGGGGAACTCGCTGAACGCGTCCTCCGTGGAGATAGGAGACTCGCACGGAGGAACGCGAACGCGACGCGAGACGCGAGGTGCAGCGCGAGACGGCGCAGCACGAGGCGGCGCAGCGCGGGATGCGGTGCTACGCGGCCCGGAGCGGGATGCGACGCTAGGTATCGCGGCGCGAGACGACCCAGCGCGGCGCGCGGGACGAGACGACGCAGCGCGAGACATGCGACGAATCGCGGCGCGAGGCCAAATCCGAGCAGTGGGAGTAAACTCACTGCACGGGGGCTCCGTGGCGTAGCGAGGCTCGCACGGAGAGGCGCGCAACGCGGCCCGGTCGGCGAGAGGGCACTCGAAGAACGGGTCCTCCGCGAAGAAAGGGTCCAAAGGAGGGACCGACGACGGAGTCCGCGAGACCCGGAAGAACTCGCCGAGCGGGTCCTCCGTGGAGAAGGAACCTGCGCAGCCCACCCCAGTTCGTCGAAGGCGTCCTCCGTGGGGTCCAGAGACTCGCACGGAGGGGTGCACGACGACTCCCTGGCGGCGCGAAAAAACTCGCTTAGTGGGTGGACCCTGGGGCAGGGAATCTCCCACGGCGGGAGACGCGCGGAGGAGCGCGGATGCTCGCGCATCGACTCACGCGCTGGATCGCGCCGCGGACTCCCGGCCCTTCCGCGGTGAAGCTGCCTCTTCACCGCGTCCAGGTGCGCATCCACGGAGCCGGCATCTGAACCCGGGGCGAACCGGGCTAAGAATGCCGACTCGAAACGGCTTGCTGAGGTGAGACAAATGTCCCCAGTGGCCACTAGGCCCTCGGCCCACCTCAGCGCAGGACCCAGGAGACGGGAGAGGTAAAACAACACCCTCTCTCGGTCCGAAAGCTCCCGACTGGTGACCAAGTCGAACACCCTGCGACAGCCGATAATGTATGGCAGTGGCTTTAACGCCACCACGTCGCAGGGTGCCGGGAGCTTAATCGAAACCGAGAGAGGGAAACCGATCTCCCCATACTCCGGGACCCGATCAATGCCCCTCCTCGCTCCAACCTCCGAGGAGCGAGAACTGCGGCGAGAACTAGACGGCGTGGCTGGCGCCAGGCTAAGAAAGCCGATCGCCACAGACGGGGCAACTATTGGCATGGCTAGTGCCGAGTTAAATAGCCTAACTGCTGCAGTCGGGGGCTCGGCTAAAGGCAGGGCTAATGCCGAGTTATGAAAGCCGGTGCTGCAGCTGGAGGAAGCGGCTAACTGACGTGGCTAGCACCGATCTAAGTAGCCTAATGCTGCAACTAAAACCGCGGCTACTGGCGAGGCTAATGCCGATGTAAACCGCCGAGTGTTGCAGCCGAAAACACGGTACCAACGCGGGTTAGCGCCGAAGCTACCGCTGCTAACATCCGGGAAATGCGGCTAAGCGCGGTTAGCGCCGAAGCTAACGCCGCAGCCGATGATATATAAACACACGAACAAACCCGGGACGAAAGCCGGGGAACGCGGCCGGAACGCAGTTAGCACGGGCGCTAACGCGGCTCGCGCTAACAAACAAAACAAACACGCCCGGGATGAAAGCCGGGAAATGCGGCTGCACGCGGTTAGCACGGATGCTAACGTAGCTAGCGCTGATAACTAATACACCCGGGACGAAAGCCGGGGAGCGCGGCTACACGCGGTCGCGCAGAAATATAATAAATGTGTTTGCTTACTCAGACGAAGAATCCTGGACTCTGCTAGTGTTGGGGTGAGGTCAGCATTCTGTTACGGCGGGGCGCGCTGCCCGGAAAATGGCGGTGCAGCGCGGCGTGGTTGAGAATCACAGAGCCAGGCGACCAGGTAAACAAACACAAAAAAGCTCTTTAATGGCCGATCGCGGGGACGCCGCTAGAAAGAGCCGAGAGCTCAATACACATAGAAGAATCGGTGCAGCGGGAACGCCGCTGCGGACACGATGGCACGTACAGAAAATACGTGGAGTAAAGCAACCGCGGAAAAGCCGCAGGAAGCCGAATGAACACAAACCACCATACGAACACCCGACGTGACAATACCCATACAACGGTGTATTACAATGCTGACCTACTGGCAGCTCAGCAGAGGTACCTTAAATCCTGCCAGTAGGTCGCACGTGATTAGGTAGGAACCAATCCCTGCCCAAGGGGGTGGGTCCTACCTACGGAAGCACGAAACGGCCAAAACCCGAGGCACGGGAGGCAGGGAGGCACGGGAGGCAGGGAGGAGGGGCCCAACCCTCCCAACCTGACATTGTGAAGGCGTCGTAGCTGCATTCCTGACAGGGCTTGCAACCTTGTTTGCAATCTACTATGTGTTCAACTTGGAGTACCAAGTGGAGGCCTCTTGTACTTTGGAGTTTATTCAGAGGTAAAATATTTTGTGTCCTATATCTGTATTTTTTATCTCTATTATATATTTTATTTTTTAATTTCCCAAAATCACTAACTGATTGCTATGTTACATTGTGTCTCTAGGCGCTTTGTTGGGATAACCCCAGAATGAGGTTCAAAGACTAGTCGGGGCAAAGTGATCTCAAAAAAGACAGGAAGAATTGTCAACAAAAAATCTCTCACGGTCAATCCTCGTGTCTCCACACTACTGAAAAATCTTATGGACTTTCAGTGGGACTTCATTTAGGCAAGCGAATATTCACACACTATCGCCAATGCACTCACTTTGAATGTAGATAGTACAAACTGTTATATATTAAAAATGTTTATAATTATTTGAAGACTTTTGAACATTGTGTTTTTCCAAGCAACATTTTTTGAATTTTGCTGGCTGTTCCCAGAAAAAAAAAACTTATTTTTTAAAAATGTGGGACTTATTTTTCTTTTTTTGAGCTTGAAAATGAGAGAGGATTGGTAGCCATATTGTTTAAACAATTTTCTGAGTATATCTGTTCTAAAAAAGTGATTGCTATTTTATTTAATAAATGTTATATTAGAACATATTTATTGCTGAATTTGTGTTTATTTATTTTATCATTTCAACAAATCTGATTTGTATGTCAGTAAAGTAATTTGTAAAATTGTATTTTCACAATGGTAAACTCATTCAGAATACAATATACAGACACTAAAATAACAGCAATATTCATGCTATTTGTAATGTTTTTTTAATACACTGGAAAGAATTTGTAATTCAGAGTCTAGTATAGAAACTAAAAATTGTTTGAGAGCTGGAAAACTTTTTAAAAATTGTGCCAGTATTTTACTGTATTTATTAAAATTTAAGGTAATTTAAAGTTTTTTTTAACACAACAGTAAGAAACTGTAATTGTAAAATACAGTATACAAACTGTAAAAATTACAGTATACAGCTGGAAACCCTGCTGCCAGTACTTTACTGTATTTATTAAAATTTATGGTATTTTAATGTTTTTTAATACAACAGTAAGAAACTGTAATTTTAAAATACAGTAGACAAACTGTAAAAATTACAGTCTAAAGCTGGAAACCCTGCTGCCAGCTTTTTACTGTAATTTTACGAGTAAATTTTTTACAGTGTAGTGCTCAGGTTTTGTTTTGTTTTCTTTATATAATAGTGAATAGATTGGACCTGCACAATAAGCATCAGACTTATTTTTTGAGTACAATTTCTTATTGCACATTATTTTACAATTTTTATGGATAAACTGTTCTATTTACAGTGCTGTGATCACAACTGTTGTAGTGTGATGTAACTGTTTATGTATCTCAATAAAAGGCTAATGAATTTCTTGTTAATTTATTTGAAATTTAATAGAATAAAAAATATTAAGGATTGGATCATATTAAATCGTATAGAATCTAATTCTTAAGTATCAAAAATAATCAATTCGTTGGCTTGTAGAATCAATATCAAAATGACTCATCGTGAAGGCTCCAATTTACACCTCTATAAAATACTTCTTTAATCATTATTTTGTAGAAGGACAACATGGCTGCCTGACTCATGTTTTCTTGAGTGCTAGATCTGCAAAAATTTTATAAAACCTACTGGCACTGCTTCATCCGTTTTTCCATCTGTCCCCCTTATGAAGTATAAGGAAAGTTGGAAGACAATAATGAGGTAGTGCCAACTTGCAGCTTTTGGGTATGTAGTATGTGTACATCAGAGCAGAAAGGCGAACAAAAAGGCGACATATAAACACATTAATTGATACTCTCGCAGACGCATGATGCATAGAATCGAGAATTTGAGAAAGTTAATTGTCATAGCGAGAGAACTAAAGACACTTAGAATGTCAGATCAATTGTGTTCCGAAGAAGCTCAGGTGAAGTTTCAGAACATTCCTGTGAACATTCCAGGAATTCATTTGAGATTACACAAATACAATCAGGTAAAAGAAACGTGCCTTAACACTAAAATGCCTTTTTACTGAGCTATTGTCATGGATAATATTCAGTGTCAATGCCCTCAATGTGTCAATTCTCACTGATTGTATATTTTTTTTGCTTAAATACTTTCTATATCTTGTTAATCTTAAATTATGCTTTACTACACAAAAACTACCACCCATAGAAATAGAACAAGCCAAGTTACACAAATATGGCAAAAGTTAACTACTCAGATCTCTCTCTCTCTCTCTCTCTCTCTCTTTCTATATATATATATATACACACACACACACACACACACAGTCATATGCACAAGTTACCCCTATTAATCTTAATCATTTTTAGTTCTAAATATTTGGGTGTTTGCAACAGCCATTTCAGTTTGATATATCTAATAACTGATGGACACAGTAATATTTCAGGATTGAAATGAGATTTATTGTACTAACAGAAGATGTGCAATATTAAAATTAAATTTGACAGGTGCAAAAGTATGGGCACCTCAACAGAAAAGTGACATTAATATTTAGTTGATCCTCCCTTTGCAAAAATGTAAGAATCTGAAAGTAAACTCCAGATACAGGACCTTATTGATAAAAACCACTGTCAGAGATCGTCCGTTCTTCCCCGGAAGGAGGGGCGGCTAACGCGGGGATAGAGCTGCGTTCAGCCGCTCGCGCCTAGTGAGCGTTCCCGGGTACCGACCACGTGGGGAAAATTACGTGCGTCGGTCCACGGCGAACGCCCCCACGGTACACGACCCACGCGGAGAAGGTGCGCAGGTTTTGCGCGGAAGGAGAGTCCAAGACACCGGGATAAAATCCAAAAA
This sequence comes from Corydoras sp. C115, assembly GCA_019802505.1. Classification (NCBI taxonomy): domain Eukaryota; kingdom Metazoa; phylum Chordata; class Actinopteri; order Siluriformes; family Callichthyidae; genus Corydoras; species Corydoras sp. C115. Next base: position 3,341,196 of record JAFMOC010000006.1, on the reverse strand, counting down.
GGTTAAATTTAATAAAAATTGGTGACGGGACACCAACGAAAATGGGGAACAAACAGAACAACATGACATAGGGTATAGGAACCTCAAAATAAAGACGTGCTCAGTATACAGGGATAAAACAGATTAAATAGAAAACTAACTAAACATGTGACAAACCCAACCAATCACCCAAGTGAGACAATGAGGACCGACAACGAGGGACAGGTGCAGCAGGTGCTCGTGACAAACAGAGCAGGTGCTCGTGACATACCCCCACCCCAAGGGTCGCGCAAAAAGGAAAGCGACCCAAACAAAAAGAACAAAAATAATAACCATAATATAAACATGCAAAAATAACAACCGGGGGGGGGGTAACAAGTCCCTCGGGCTGAACCAGCCGGTTGCTCCCAGCTGACGGCGAGGACGCGTCCTCTCGCAGCGCAGATCAACGTCCTCTGGCTGCGAGGCTGGGGCATGCACCTCCTGGTGCTCCGAGTCCGAAGTGGGCGGCCTCTGGTGCTCGGGACCGATGGCGAACGGCCTCAGTCGGTCCCGACTCGACGACTGCCGCCCTCCGGTAGCCGGGCTCTGCCGCTGGCGGTCCCCGGTTCTCGGACTCGGTCAGATCGGCGGTTCAGCCTCTGGTCCTCAGCACACGTAGGGTGACCCCAGGTGTCCAGTACTCTCCAGATCGTTGGCACGTCTTTCTGTCAGAGATCGTCCGTTCTTCCCCGGAAGGAGGGGCGGCTAACGCGGGGATAGAGCTGCGTTCAGCCGCTCGCGCCTAGTGAGCGTTCCCGGGTACCGACCACGCGGGGAAAATTACGTGCGTCGGTCCACGGCGAATGCCCCCACGGTACACGACCCACGCGGAGAAGGTGCGCAGCGCCGTACCGTGGTTTTGCGCGGAAGGAGAGTCCAAGGCACCGGGATAAAATCCAAAAAGGTTAAATTTAATAAAAATTGGTGACGGGACACCAACGAAAATGGGGAACAAACAGAACAACATGACATAGGGTATAGGAACCTCAAAATAAAGACGTGCTCAGTATACAGGGATAAAACAGATTAAATAGAAAACTAACTAAACATGTGACAAACCCAACCAATCACCCAAGTGAGACAATGAGGACCGACAACGAGGGACAGGTGCAGCAGGTGCTCGTGACAACCACCTACGTACATTCTAATATAATTTCACTCTAGTCGCTTCCTGTAGCTTTTAATCAGTTCCTGGATCCTGGATGAAGGTATTTTTGACCATTGCTCTTTACAAAACAATTCCAGTTCAGTTAAGTTTGACGGTCGCGGAGCATGGACAGCCCGCTTCAAATCATCCCACAGATGTTCAATGATATTCAGGTCTGGGGACTGGGATGGCCATTCCAAAACATTGTAATTGTTCCTCTGCATGAATGCCGGAGTAGATTTGGAGCGGTGTTTTGGATCATTGTCTTGCTGAAATATCCATCCCCGGCGTAACTTCAACTTCGTCATTGATTCTTGAACATTATTCTCAAGAATCTGCTGATACTGAGTGGAATCCATGCGACCCTCAACTTTAACAAGATTCCCGGTGCGGGCATTGGCCACACAGCCCCAAAGCATGATGGAACCTCCACCAAATTTTACAGTGGGTAGCAAGTGTTTTTCTTGGAATGCTGTGTTTTTTTGACGCCATGCATAACGCCTTTTTGTATGACCAAACAACTCAATCTTTGTTTCATCATCGGCTTGCTCTTTGGGGGTTTAAAGGCCTTTCATTCTGTAAAGCTGCTTTGTGACAATGTACTGTTGTAAAAAGCGCTATATAAATAAATTACTTGACTTGACTTGACTTGATCAGTCCATAGGACCTTCTTCCAAAATGAAGCTGGCTTGTCCAAATGTGCTTTTGCATAACTCAGGCGACTCTTTGTGTGGAGTGCTTGCAGAAACAGCTTCTTTCGCAACACTCTCCCATACAGCTTCTCCTTGTGCAAAGTGCACTGTATTTTTGACCGATGCACAGTGACACCATCTTCAGCAAGATGATGCTGCAGCTCTTTGGAGGTGGTCTGTGGATTGTAATTTGACTGTTCTCACCATTCTTCTCCTCTGCCTTTCTGATATTTTTCTTGGCCTGTTACTTCTGGGCTTAACAAGAACTGTCCCTGTGGTCTTCCATTTCCTTACAATGTTTCTCACAGTGGAAACTGACAGGTTAAATCTCTGAGACAACTTTTTGTATCCTTCCCCTGAATAACTATGTTTAACAATCTTTGTTTTCAGATCATTTGAGAGTTGTTTTGAGGAGCCCATGATGCCACTCTTCAGAAGAGATTCAAATAGGAGAACAACTTGCAATTAGCCACCTTAAATACCTTTACTCATGATTGGATACACCTGGCTATGGAGTTCAAAGCTCAATGAGGTTACCAAAACAATTTTGTGCTTCAGTAAGTCAGTAAAAAGTAGTTAGGAGTATTCAAATCAATAAAATGATAAGGGTACCCATACTTTTGCACCTTTTTTATACCACTTCTTATATTACCACCATAATGTAATTCCGATTTAAACTTTACTTCCTATTTCAAACTGAAATAAATTAGAGATTGCTTACCAGATTACGCAATGATTCATCTGTGGTTGAAATTGTGCCAACAATCTCCAATTTCTTTTCCAAATTCTCTATAAACTCCACAACCATTGCCATGAGCTCCACCACATACCTGTAATAAATAATAACATTTTAATATTTAATATTTAGTTTTCTAAGACTGTGTTCAATCTAGGCATGTAATACACTCCTGTGATTTTTAGATTTACAGAAATAAGCACTCCAAAATGAGCTTTAGTCCTGTCCAATTATTAACCAATTAACTGTATTCTATTCTAAAATTCCAAAGCATAGGCTTAGTGACCTGTGAAGTTCAGCCTGTATAGCCAGATTCTGCTGACAGGGAGGCTTCATAAGCCTTTGACGCAAACTAGTCTGTTCCCTTAGCACCTTTTGAAGGTGACAAGTAAACTGCTGTAAAGATGCAAATCGCTTGCCTGTAAAGAGAACACAAGGAAGAATATGTTTTCTCATAAAAAACATGTTTGTCATGTTTATATAATATATAATCAGGCATTACAAACTTACTGAGATAATAATTGTGAGTAACATCTGCACTGTCTTTTTGAAGACTTAGAATCCCCAAATCCAAGCTTATCTAAAAAGTAAACAATCTTATTAACTGTAATCAAAATTGATAGTATTAAATTATGTCTTTATTTACAAACATTGACTATTTCATGCTTGATTGTGTTTAGTCGCTCAGTTTCAAGAAGATGAGGGGAGAACACCTCTGTTTGACGTGGTACCGCATCAAGCTCATTCTGTAAAGATTTTTTGTTACAAAAATTGCAAACTGATATGGGAATGTTTAACATAAATACATATATACACCTAACAGATGATATTAAGACCACCTTGCTAATATTGTGTTAGTCCTAAAACAGCCCTTGTTCATTGAAACCAGTACTCCACTTTTGGCTTTAGAAAAATGAAAGGAGTAGAGGAAGAGTTGCGACTGACGACATAAAAAGCACATTTAGATATATCAGATATATATATCTATATATATACGCAATGACAGTAAAAATTAGCGGTACTTCATTAAGTTCTTATTCCAATGTATCTAATTACAATTAATTTACTCTTTTTATGGAGTAACTGTTCTATTTAAAGTGCGTTGATCACAGCTGCTATTGTGTGATAAACATTTCATGGATAAAATACTGTTTCTGTAGCTCAATAAAAGGAAAATTATTATATTATATAGAATAATATAATGTTATTATATTTGCCATTATATACATTTATTAGTTATTGATTTATAACTTAATAGACATAATGTAATAATCAAATAATAATCAGCGGAAGATAATTATATTCCGCTTTATCCTATCTTAGGGTCGCGGGGGGGGGGGGGGGGGGGTTCCCCATGCCCATCCAGGGGAGAAAGTTTCGGGCGCTGGGTAGATACACCCAGGACAGGGCGCCAATCTATCGCTGGGCACACACTCACACACACAGACACGCACACATACACACTCTATATGGGGCAAATTGGAGAACTCAATTGACTTGTTCCATGTTTTTGGACTGTGGGAGGAAACCGGAGAACCAGGAGGAAACCCACGCAGACACGGGGAGAACATGGAAACTCCACCTTGATGGGGATTCGAACCAGGAATCCCTAGTGCTAAGAGGCGAACGTGTAACCACTAAGCCACCGTGCCGCCCTCAAATCATCATGAAGGCTCCAATTTACACCCTTAAATTTTATTTTGTATTTTGTCACATTACAACCGCAAACAAAGGTATTTCATTGAAATTGAATGTGATAGAGTGGAATACACAGAAACACAGAGTGGAATACAATTGTAATGTGGAATGAAAATTATACAAAATTATACATACATTATTCAAAACATTTAAAAAAAAGTTTTATAAAGGTGTGGTGTGCAAAAGCCCCCACTGCGTACAATCAATTTCATTCAGAAGTTGCCTGATGACTGCTAATGACTAAAAGGTGTTCACCTGTGTGTAATTTAATCTCAGTACACCTACAGCTGCTCCATGATGACTGTCATGATCGTCTTGACAGTGCAAACTGAAAATCCAAAGGTGGAGGACAACAATATTTTTAATGTAGACAACACAGAACAAAAACATATAAAGGTACATAATTAACTTACAGGGAAGACGTGGCAGATAGAGCTGTACGGATCGATACAAATGTCGATAATATCGATACCAACGCTGGTATTGGTATTGAACAATACTTGCGTAAAAGATCGATACTCAAGTTTTTTGTGCGCACGCCGATTTATCAAAGTCTATTCTCTGAGTCTGTAACGCTGATATCACTGTGGAACAGGCACGCACGCACACACACACACACACACACACACACACACACACACACACACACTTTTGTTGTTGCACAGTCACGTGACACAGCGGCCACGTGGGCTCAGCCTGACTAGCCCAAGTCGACCCGTCACAGTACGGAGAGAGAGACTCGGAGTGGGAGATAAAAAAAGATGTCTGAAAGAAAGAGAAGCGCTGTTTGTCTGTATTTTACAGCCGAAAATGCGACACCAGCAACCTGTTCAGTTTGTAAAAAGTCTATTAGGTACACAGGAAACACAACAAACTTATTTAAGCTCATGAAAAACCAAACGGCAGAAAACGCAGAGCTGCAGCAGCAGAGAATATCCAGGTAGGTAAGAGTGGTAATCTTCAACAGCAGTTCATATTAACTTTCAAAGTAAATGTTACTGTTAGGAAATCTGAAATTTCCCCGATGAACCAATTTTGAAGGCGTCAAAAAGCACAGTACAGATGATTTCAGAGTTATTCGAATCAAGCGGTTTATTTACGACAAACCGAGTCAAAGCAGTGTTCGTCCAAGACAAGCCCAAGATCGCGATCCGACTCTGATCTCAGCACCACACCGGTCCCACCAAGACAGAGTCCCGAAATCCAGCTGCTCACACCATTTATTGAAAAACCATCCCTCCCTCTGCTTATTCTGAACCAACTTGTTGAAGAAGTTCTATGGGGAGGTCGAACGCGCTGTTCAATCCCTTATCTGGGGGAGCTCGAGACAGCTCGGCTGCCCTTGAGCTTTATCCACCAGTCACCAGACGCCAGGTGCATCTGGTTTTCATGAAATATAGGCCTTGGGCAATTGTCGGCCAGATTGCCCCATCGCTATAGAATGCGCTAATTCCCTTATACACAAATTACTTGTTGAAGTTTCACGTGTTTATTAGAACATGGAAGAAAAAAAACAATATATACAAGGAGACAGTAGGTGGCAGAATTTCACCTCTTGACCTCTATTGTCAAATTACTGTATTACAACACTCCCACTTAATTTTACAATTATATATATATATATATATATATATATATATATATATATATATATATATATATATATATATATATATTTTTTTTTTTTTTTTTTTTTTGTCACTACTTAGGAAACAGATAAAACACTTTATCTAAAACACTGAAGACTATAAGTTCTATAACTCAACTCAATACTAAACAGATTACACAGCACAAAGTCCAATCTCTCTCCTAAAATACTCAAACTTTTGCTTTGCTAATGGCTTGGTCAAGATATCCGCTTTCATGTCATCTGTAGGACAATATTGCAATTGAACTTGTCCATTCTGTACACATTCACGAATGTAGTGATGACGAATGTCTATGTGTTTTGTTCTTGAATGATAAACTGGATTCTTCGCGATGGCAATAGCTCCTTGGTTGTCTTCCAGGATCACGCCAGGTGTAGCATCCATTCCGAGATCACTCAGTAGTCGTGTAAGCCATGTACATTCCTGTGCTGCTTGGCTGAGGGCAACGTATTCAGCTTCAGCTGTTGAGAGTGCAACTGTTGACTGTTTCTTGCTTAGCCAGCTTACTGCTCCTCCACCCAGTAAAAAAACATTACCAGTTGTAGAATGACGGTCATCCTGATCTCCAGCCCAGTCAGCATCTGAGAAGCCAACTAAGGCTCCAGACTCTGATTGCTCATATTTAAGAGCAAGATTCACGGTGCCCTTCAGATAACGAAGAATTCTTTTCACAGCAGTCAGATGAACAGTTTTTGGATCTGCATTGAATTTTGACACAACACCTACAGCTTGTGCAATGTCTGGTCTTGTAGCCATGGCAGCATACAGCAGACTACCTACAAAAGACTGATAAGTACTTGGGTTCACTGGCTTACTGACACCATCATTTCTTTTCAACTTCACGTTTGCATCAGCTGGAGTCGCAACTGGATTGGCTGTATCCATTCCATATTTCTGAAGGATAGCTTTAATGTAATGCTTCTGGTGTAGAAACATACAGTTCTTTGTCTTGTCTTGAACAACAGATATGCCCAGTATGTAGGACAGTTCACCCAAGTCTTTCATCTTGTAGCGCTTCTTCAGAGCACCTTTCAACTCATTCATGATTTCTATCGATTCCGTAATCAGAATGAGATCATCAACATATACAGCTAGTATCTCTAGTTCCTGTCGAGATCTTACAAACACGCAAGGGTCTGATGTGCTCTGTTTAAACCCAATAGCCTTAATGAACTCCATAAAAGTCTTACTCCAGCAGCGAGGGGACTGCTTAAGACCATATATTGACCTCTTTAACTTACACACTAAGTGTTCCTGGCCAGCTTTGACATACCCCTCTGGTTGCTCCATGTAGATTTCCTCCTCCAGATGTCCATTAAGAAATGCAGTTACAACATCCATCTGGTGAACATGCATGTTATTCTGCACAGCAAAGGACAATAATGTACGAACTGAACTAAATCGTACTACTGGGGAAAACGTTTCATCGTAGTCTGTACCATACTTCTGTGAATAGCCTTTAGCGACAAGCCTACACTTGTATCTCTCCACCTGTCCGTCACTTTGATACTTGACTTTGAACACCCATCTCGATCCAATGGCTTTTCGATCTTTTGGTAAATTCACTAAGTCCCAGGTATCATTTTCCAGTAGAGACTCATACTCCAAGTCAGCCGCTTCTTTCCATTCTTTTGCATTAAGGCTCATCATTGCTTCCTTTAGTGTGATTGGTTCTGTTACACTACAGACATTGGCAAAATGATCAACCGTCACAATATCAGCAAACTCATCATATCCATACCTCTTTGGAGGCTTTCTGATTCTGTCGCCTTTTCTTGGAGCTTCATCGATAGTTGCCTCATCACGTGATGCTTCCCTCTCATCTGTTTTAATGGTAGCTTCATTCTCTGAATAAGAAACTTCCATTTCTTGTTTCCAGTCAAAGTTTGACTCATTGAAAACAACATCCCGGCGAATTAGAATCCTCTTTTTCTCCTCATCAAACAAACGATATCCCTTAGCATTGTTTGCATATCCCACAAATCGAAGCTTCACAGCTTTCTTGTCCAGCTTTCTTCTCTCTGTGTCTGGAACATGTGCATATGCTACACAGCCAAATACTTTCATGTGACTCACGTTCGGTTTTTTACCACACCATCTCTGGTACGGGGTCTCTTGCTTCTGAATTGACGTTGGTAGCCTGTTCTGTATGTAAGCTGCTGTTGCTACAGCCTCTGCCCAATAAACCTTTGGCAACTTAGCATGAGACAGCATACTTCTAGCTGCTTCAACTAAAGTCCTATTTTTTTCTCTCTGCCACTCCATTTTGCTGAGGCGTGTGAGGTGCAGGCATTTCATGGTGGATACCTTGAGCTGTCAAGTATTCTTGAAATTCTTTGGATGTGTATTCCCCACCGTTGTCTGTTCTCAGTCTTGTGACATTTTGTCCACACTCATTTGAAAATGTTCTTTCAAATTCCTTAAACTTGTTAAGCACTTCATTTTTGTGTTTCATGAAGTATACCTTGCAACATCTTGAGTAGTCATCAATGAACGTCACAAAGTACTTTGATCCACTTATGGATTCAGTCTGCATAGGACCACAGACATCACTATGGATCAGTTGCAGCTTACGCTTGGAACGGATTTCTCCCACTGGTTTAAAAGGCTTTCTAGACAGCTTGCCTTCCACACATGCTTCGCAAAAGGAAACTTCTTTCTCTGCAGAGAAGTCCACTCCACTTACTCGGGTTTTAAGCTCCTTTAACTTGGTAGTGTGTCCCAGTCTCTGATGCCATAAATTAGCTGTTCCTGATGCACTTGCTGCACCATGACAGACGGCTAAATTGCCTCCAATGTCCAGCTGATACAATCCATCAGATCTTTGTGTTCCGATTCCTCGAAGATCTCCTTTTTCACCACGGATGTAGCACTGACACTTCTTGAACTGCACTGTATTTCCTTTTCTGGCAGCAGCTCCCACTGAAAAAAGATTTCCAGATAGCTTGGGAACATACAGCACATCATACATGGTGACCTTTTTGACATCACTATTTTTCAAAGTCATTTTGAGTTTGACGTTACCAAGTCCTTGGGCGTCAACCACGCGACCATCACCTAGTTTTACCGACTGTGATTTGGAGAATTCCTGGTAGTCTTGAAGTATTTCTTTATGACAGGTCATGTGCTTTGATGCTCCAGAGTCGATCAGCCACTCTACCTGCTGTGTCAACTTATTCAGATCAGCCTCTTTGGCAATAAAGGCACTCTCAGATGAGTCTTCAGCATCCTCGCATGTCATGCTTTTAGCCTTGTGAGTTTGGTTTTTATTTTTTATACTTGGACAATTGCGCTTTAAATGTCCTTCTTTTCCACATTTATAGCATTTCCATTTAGATCTGTCAACTCCCACTGCCTTTGAATGAACCTGCATTTCTCTATGGATTTGTGTTGACATAGCTGATGCTCCACCTGATGCAGTACCACCTACATTATCATTGGCATGTACTCGCTTTTGCTCTTCATTTATTAAAGCTTGCTGCACAAATTGTAGTGTCAAATTGTCCATCTTGGTCTCTAGTGCAGTGACAATTGTTGCATAGCTTGGTGGCAGGCTTCCTAGCAGTGTTACAACCTGGTCTTCATCTTCAATAACAGCACCTATTGCTCCTAGCTTGTCAGTTAGCTCCTTCATTTGTTTTAAATGCTCATTAATTGTTTCTCCTTCCTTCATTTCACACCTGAAGTACTTTTTCTTTAGAAACAACTTATTTGCAAGAGTATCTCTCTCAAAATGTGCTTTTAACGTGTCCCACGCTTCTTTAGGAGTCTGACAGCTTGTAATCAGGTACAACTGTGATGTAGTTACATTAAGTACTAACACAGAAAATGCCTTTTCTTTCCGTTTTGTGAATTCAGCTTGTACCTGTGCATTAGCATCTGCTGCTAACGTGTCCGTTTCCATCACCATGCCCCACAGTCCTTTAGCTTTCATAAGATGCTCCATTTGAAATTTCCATGTTGCCCAGTTCTCTGGTCCACTCAGCTTTTCAATAAACAGCTTATCTTCCATTGTGAATCCCACAAATAAACTAATTCAGTTTAAAACCGCTGTTTTTAAGCTACGTTAACTGGGCCCATAACCTGTTGAAGTTTCACGTGTTTATTAGAACATGGAAGAAAAAAAACAATATATACAAGGAGACAGTAGGTGGCAGAATTTCACCTCTTGACCTCTATTGTCAAATTACTGTATTACAACATTACTTACAAATTACAAATTTTTATCCCTTCAATCCCCCTTTGGGCGTGCCCCTCAACACGCCCATCAAATTTGCCCCATTGGTAATTTGTCCCATATGTGAATTTGCCCCATAAGTGGTGCTGATTTTCAGAGTCGATCGCTTACATTTATTCATCAGAGTTCTCCTACGTCAGTGTGCTGTGCATGTGAGCTCTAAAATCAATACATGAATCTAAAAAATAAAACACTCAGATTTTTGAAACTCTAATAATATACAGTTTCATTCTCTACTCGTTATCAGAGTCTCAGGGCTGTGGGTGGTCCCACACATGTCACCGCAATGGGTGTCCGCCACTCAGGTGCCCCACACCTGCAGTGTTGTTACCTCCGTCCATCACTAGGTGTCCAGCCTTCTCTCCGTTTCCCCAGGTCTCCGGTCACGACCTACGAATTTCTGATGCCCTATGTGTACTTTTAATGCTATATTAAAGCATGTGCGTGCAGTGTTATCTCCCCTACTGGGTTAATGTCTTAGAGGGAAAAAGAGAGAGATAGGAAAATGAGAAAGAAAATAAATTCATACATGGAAACAAGATGTGATCTTGGGCATTGTTTAAGCATAACTGATTTCTTGTCTATCTGGCTCCTCATCCCCGGAGCAAAATTTAACCGTCTGCAGCTCCATGGTGTTAAATATGTGATATAGTTAACAGAACTCTCAGACGTGGTATGCACCGGCACCCACAGGTTACCAGTATAGCAACGAACACAGCAATAGACATGAAGAGTGACATGATTAACTCCTGACAAACATATTATTCATCCATGATTCCAAGGGGTTATCTATTCCAGAGGCCTCATGCATTTCCTGTAATAATTTACACAATTTAATTTACGCCTTGGTTACGGACCCATCAGGTGCTGTGTTATTTAGGCATATAGGCACAGCACACTTCACCAATCATTACGCAAACACCCCCTTTTTCTGCCAGGAGCATGTCTAAGGCTTTTCTGTTCTGTAGGCCCCAAGTTACGTCACATGCAACTGTTCACTTGGTCACTCTATTGCATCTCTAGTGAGATTAGTGAGACGAAGTACATTGTAATGTACGAAATTTATCCTATCCACGTTGTTGTTGGGAGTCACTGGAAAAAGGGCCGATATCAGTTGAATATTTTCTGCTGCCACTTGGTTCGCCAGTTTGAACTCGTTTGGCACCCCCCTAGGCACCCTGATTGAGTCTATGTAAGTGGGTGGGTGAGTCCCTATATAAATAAAAGCTACCGACTGCTCACCTTCTCCTTTGGGGTTCGCCCCCCCTTAAACCTTTGAGAGTAAGAGGAGCCAACGGCTTTACCATGGCACCTCGGCCGACAGCCAGGGGTAGCATTCTTACCACTAAGGTGTGTTTCCCACAATAATAATATAACCCGATCGGGCCCACGGCCCCACCTCCGTGTCATTTTAGGTGATGTCTGTTCGGCACCAATCTAATACCACACATTGCTTGACTTTTTGCCGCCCGATTGGCCACCTCCTTTCCCTGCGCCTCCATGTCCCCCTTAGTGGAGTGGCCTTTACATTTAATGATGTCCACCTGTTTGGGCAGCTGTACTGCTTCCAGTAGCTTTTGTATGTGCGCATAATGTTTAATAGGATCCCCTTGCTTTGTTTTGAAACTTCTCTGCATCCATTGTGGTCCATCTATGTGTACTGTAGAATAGGTGTATGCTGAGTCTGTATAAATGTTCACAGCTGTGTTGCTCGCAGTCAGGTGGTGTTTGCATGTATTGCCATGTTTGCAGTTTTGATGGCGTCAATGCTGTAGATGTGAGGTAAAAATATACCTTTAGCCTCCCCCCTTTCTAAAACAAAACAACATTCAATTTTTATTATTATTGATTTTTTTTTTTAAAGGAATATCCAGATCAAAATGACATTTGTTATTTTCCCACAAATAATTAATCAATGTGTACAGGAATCTGTAAGAGGCATGTTATCAGTTAAAGTGATCTTGTTGATTTTCCTTGAAGTAATTTACTATGGTCCACCCCTCATTGCCTGTGGATAATTTTCAAAGGAGATGATGGTCACACAACACATAATCATTAAAATTATTTCCAAGATTGTCTATAGAAAAATCAAACAACCAGGGGTTATTATTATTATTATTATTATTATTTTCTCCTGGATCAAACTGCACAGTCAGTTCTGTCCGCTAGAACCTGCAAATTGACTTGTTTGGTTAGTAAAGTTAAAGACAAAATCAAACAAACTTAATTTTTTTTTTTTTTTTTTTGTTCTTTATACAAATCGCACAACATAAATTTAATAAATATATTTCATATTTCTCATGTTCAATGTAAAATTTGATAATTAGGCCACCTTTAGTTCATTACCTGGAGGAAAAATAAAAACTTTATCAAACAATTCATGAACAACAATGCTGCAAAAAAGTCATAACATTAATGATTTTTCTTATATGTGTTATGGCAAAACATCAAACTCCGACCTGGAAAAAATATAACCTCATAATTTTGTCCTCATTATTAAATGTCAGTCAGTCCGGTCTATTGTAGTTAATTATCAGTCAAATCTTTATCCTTCATTAAACAAAAATTGTACTTGGTCCATTTTATGCTTCATGATTAAATATATACATATATATTTTTTCCTGTTAAAAGAAGTGATATTTATTTTAGCAAAATAAAGGAAAATGAGAAATCCTACCCCACTCTCTGATTAGTTATCAGAGAACGTCACTATTATGGAGACCTTCAGTTGCTTGTTTTAAAACAACAATCTCTGATAATAGTGCGGACGTGGTTCTCAGCTCTGTCGACGTGGCCTTATTGAAATGGATAAATAGAAGACAAAAGTGTCAATGGAAGATGTACGTATACATTCTTGACTTGATATAATCAGCATAATAAGACATAATAACTGTAGAAGGTTATTGATAGGTATATGCAAACACAAATGGTTAAGATGAATCACTCATACACAAAAATCATATTTCTCCTTCACAATCCCCCTTTGATTCATTTTAATCATTCAATAGTTCTAACAGATTCATTTAATCTTTTTCGATTATTTTCGCTTGTTTACATTACTGAAGTTTTGTTTTGGAGGCCTTGTGACCTTGCTCTGCCAGATGCTTCAACAGAGCCAAAGTTGTGTCTTTACATAAGGTCTGGGTTGGTGCTGCCACCAACATTTCAAAATAGATCTCTGTCCGACTGTCAACATCTTATCAGTCCCGCGGCCCATTTTCTGTCAGATATTAGTTCAGTCCTAGTCAGACAGTCTGGTTTATTCACTCAAATCTTCACAGGAAACCTCGTCTTTAAATTGGAAAATAGTGCTATTTAACATTTTAAAATCTAATAGTTATATTTAAATGAGCTCAAACTATTTTATTTGTCATGGCTAATTAATATTAATTCACTACCTTTCCCCAATTCAACATTATTGAAACTGTAGGATTTTGGGTATTAATATGATATTAATAAAGTCCTCCGCATCCCATTACCAAATTACTGAAAATGAGAGACGGTCAAAAATTTTAATGCGTGTTCTATTACGTAAAATACTGTATCTGACTCCAAAGAATATTTTATTAAAACGGTAACTTTAGTTACACGAGTGCTTCTCTGCACTAAGTGGGTTAATTGTATCTCAATGATTTAAGCTATATCTGATTCAGGTATTCTGTAAGCATGCAGAAATCTTAATTCTGCTTTTATAATATATGGACAGAGGTTATATTGACATGTGGATATATCTAAATATCCCTCAGAGGTCAATCTTATAGCTGCTTAAAATACACCATTTAGTTAAAAATAAATTAACCTTTGAGTTTCAGCCTTGAAGGATTAACTGGAAACTTTGTTTTAGAGTAATAACAGTATTTATTACGAATGATTAATTAAGAATACGAAGAATTACTGAACAGATTTATAATAACAGTTACACTAATAGCAAATGAACACCCCCTTTAGGTGCAAACTCACGTGTTATGCGAACGCTGGAAAAATGCCGGAACCAAGAGCCCGCTGGGCCGAGCAAAGCAAGGCAGGCCTTAACCTAAGCAGAGCCTGACCAGGCAAAAACCAAGCATAGCAGGGCCCAGCAGCAGCACTGGCCGGAGCTAGACCAAGGAGAAGAGAGAGAGAGTTACCTGTTACATCTTTTTATTTTCACATCAACCTTTAAACCTTTTGATGATAATAAGGCTAGGATCCAGGATCCTTCATTCAATTAATATGCTAAGGGGGCCAGGTCATCACGATGTGAAACCCTAGTTTGAAACCGGTTTTAGGGACAAATGGTATCGGCTGAGACTGATGTATAGTTGTGATGCCATAGGTGTGATGCTTCATGCTGATTGCTATTAGAAATACAAAGACTGGTCGAGTTCCTCATACAGACCAGATATTCTTATATTTGAAAGAGTCTACAGTACTCCAGAAATCTGTCACGTTCTATAAATCTACTATATCGCACAACCTAGCTTGTTATACCTTATATATAAATAAGCACCTTTAGAAGGGGATCTTATCCATACCAAACATGACATAGTGCAAACCATATTCCCTCAATAAAACACAAGTTTCATTATTTCTCCAAAACACAGCAATCAATGCAATACCACAAATTATCTTCAATAAAAGCAATAACTTTTCCCTACCGTCACTTACTCATGACCTCATCAAAGACACACACACACACACACACACACACACACACACACACACACACACACACACACAGTGTTAATCAGAGATAAGAGCAGAGCAGAGAGAGTGTGTAAGGAGTATGTATTTCTCATCCTTAAATTACTTATTTCATTTAGAATTGTCAAGCAATTATTTTTATAGCCAAATTTATTAGGTTATTTATTTATTTAACCTTTAACCCTATTTTAATGATTTTACAACCTTAATAGATTAATTAATTATTATTTATTGTGAGCAACATGTGACCTTAATGCTGGCATCAGTTCAGGTTCATTCAGGCTGAGTTCTTTAAACAGTGCTCATACAGACAGACTGAAGGACCGGATGGATCAGCTCTCTTGATCCTGAGACACTGACCATATTTAATTTCTAACGTCGACGTCTCCCTGATCTGGGGGATGTCTGGGATCAAACAGACCCTCCCCCGTCTTCGGTTGAGCACGCCCTCACTTTTCGCCAGAAATTCTCACAAACACAGCCTCCATCGAATATTTTCAGAGCACATTGTTTGACTCCAAGCACTGACATGCTCACCATTGAACTGAGAGAATGCTTTATTAAAGCAGAAACCATTTTGTCTTTTACACTCTATTGTTAAGCTTAAATTTTACTTTTATCTTTACTTTATTCTAATTCACAGGGTTTCTTAACTTATCATGTTATTTTACCCTCACTCACTACTACCATAACTATTATTTATTTAATAATTTACTCATTTGCTTACGGTGATACTGTTTGGTCACTTCTAAATATTATATTCTACTAGAGAATAAGCCGTGAAACTGTGTGGAGTAGAAAATGAATGGTGGTTTAGTTTTTACACTCATCTCATCATACACTCAGACTTAAACCACACAAACAACAAACAGGCCAGGCAAAACTCGCAAATTACAGTAGCAGAGTAACAACCATATATAGTGGTTCCACACCCAAACCAACACAATTATCTAACTATATCGTACTGCAATATTTCAACACATTTTAACTTTATTCAGTATACACTTTAATTTATTAATACTGCAGTTTTATTTAAATTTATGGTCCATACTCTAATTATTACTTATTTTAAACTTCTATGTTACAATATGTGGATCCATATAATTTACACCATATAATTATTTCACTATATATTTACATAACATTATATAACAGCAATTCAAACAAGACCAGTTGGTTCTTTAAATTGTTCCCACCCTTTTACAGACTGGGCATCATCATTGGTGGTTGGGTCTGGGGCGGTAACCCCAGGGTGGACCCCCAACTCCTCGCCCTCTCCCGCGCTGTGGGCAATCTCTCGCGAAATGTCCCGATCGGCCACACGAGTAGCACTCATTTCTTCCCATTGTGCTGTTGTGTCCCCTATTCCTGGGCCTCACAACAGTGTCAGACTCCGAGAGCCCCACTTTTTCTATCAATTCAACCAAGGTGTTTTTCATGGCATCAATTTCAGGACACCTCCCCATTACGTAACCCCCAGACAAAGACACACTCATAGTTCCTCTCTCAACAGCCTCCCCGGGTTGACCCACCATTATTTTACACTCATGAGATTGTGTTGTGATTCTACGGTGCTAGTGGGGGGAGGTATGTGGAGCGGAGGGGTCGGAGTAGGAATGGGTTCCTGCTTCACTTCCGGTTTCTCACCAGTTGACTCTACATGCTTGCTCTGGCTCTCTGTAATCACCGCCATGTATTCCACAATTAATCTTACCCATATCTGCTCGTTCTCTGCCTTTGTAGCCCTCGATTTAACCGCTAATCTTCTCATCCCACTCGCACGTTTTACCTGCTTTTCTGCAGCATCAGCTCTCGTTTGCATTACATACAACAAATGTTCACGCCCGTCCTTGCCCAACGGCGGGGCTGTATCAATGGGGTATAGCCCCGCACCACACCACTCTTTAAACATTTTCTCACACCTTTTAACCACATTCTCACGTTTATCCACAGGATTAGTTACTTTTATTCTCTCCAACACCTCGTTTTTGACATCACCAGCAGTCAACCCCATTTTAATCAACACACGAGCTCCCTCGCTCACTCCCGTACAACTCCCTTTATTCAACCTCTCTCGTGCGTCCACGAGCAATAACCCACAAATGCAGCTGCTTTATTGTTGTATGCTGAATTTCACTTTTATATTTCACTTACCCGCGAGCACGAGTGTCTCCTCATAAACTCTTTTACCTAAATCAAACTTGATTTACCGCCCTCTGGGTCATGAACCCACCAGGACTGAGCAATTTAATTTAATTTACGGGTCTTTTGGGTCTTGGACCCAATCACCTTGACCAATTCACATTTACCTACCTAGACACTGTGTGGCTTTTGGGTCTTGAACCCAATCACCTTGACCAATTAACCTACCAAGACACTGTGAATTTACTTGCACCCAAAACCCGTATTGTGCTCTGCAGATGGCCCTAGAACCCCCTGGGAGCTGCTCAATTTGTTGAGACGGGTCAGTCCGTGACTGTACACACACAGGGAGCTACCCCGTTCGCCTCAGTAACGCAACTACAGGATTTTCACAATCCTTTGGTCATGACCTTTCAGTAAAACCCAGCATTCAGCAACTTTTCAAAACACAATTATAATCCACAAAAATCCACAAAGCCTTGGAAGAACACAACACACTTCAACACTTAAATTTATACACTTAATTTCAGTTAGCAATTCCAATTGTATTAATTTAATTCACATTCCAACTTAGTCCTTATTCACCACTCACAGCTAATTATATTGTTTTTCAGCTAAATATAGGAGCAAGGGTCCTTCTTACCTTATTGACCGGCCTGTGAGTACCGCGTAAGTTCTATCGTTGGAATCAAGCAATCAACCCGATTATCTGCACTGCAATCAACAACCTTAACCATCCTCTGCTACCAACTGTTAGGAAATCTGAAATTTCCCCGATGAACCAATTTTGAAGGCGTCAAAAAGCACAGTACAGATGATTTCAGAGTTATTCGAATCAAGCGGTTTATTTACAACAAACCGAGTCAAAGCAGTGTTCGTCCAAGACAAGCCCAAGATCGCGATCCGACTCTGATCTCAGCACCACACCGGTCCCACCAAGACAGAGTCCCGAAATCCAGCTGCTCACACTATTTATTGAAAAACCATCCCTCCCTCTGCTTATTCTGAACCAACTTGTTGAAGAAGTTCTATGGGGAGGTCGAACGCGCTGTTCAATCCCTTATCTGGGGGAGCTCGAGACAGCTCGGCTGCCCTTGAGCTTTATCCACCAGCCACCAGACGCCAGGTGCATCTGGTTTTCATGAAATATAGGCCTTGGGCAATTGTCGGCCAGATTGCCCCATCGCTATAGAATGCGCTAATTCCCTTATACACAAATTACTTACAAATTACAAATTTTTATCCCTTCATTACCCAAGTCATATGTTAATGGAGCCAACTCAAAAAATAATAACAAAATAATAATAATAATTATATATTTATATATATATATATATATATATATATATATATATATATATATATATATATATATATATATACACACACACACACTCACCGGCCACTTTATTAGGTACACCATTCTAGTAACGGGTTGGACCCCCTTTTGCCTTCCGAACTGCCTTAATTCTTCGTGGCATAGATTCAACAAGGTGCTGGAGGCATTCCTCAGAGAGTTTGGTCCATATTGACATGATGGCATCACACAGTTGCCGCAGATTTGTCGGCTGCACATCCATGATGCGAATCCCCCGTTCCATCACATCCCAAAGATGCTCTATTGGATTGAGATCTGGTGACTGTGGAGGCCATTTGAGTACAGTGAACTCATTGTCATGTTCAGGAAACCAGTCTGAGATGATTCCAGCTTTATGACATGGCGCATTATCCTGCTGAAAGTAGCCATCAGATGTTGGGTACATTGTGGTCATAAAGGGATGGACATGGTCAGCAACAATACTTAGGTAGGCTGTGGCATTGCAACGTTGCTCAATTGGTACCAAGGGGCCCAAAGAGTGCCAAGAAAATATTCCCCACACCATGACACCACCACCACCAGCCTGAACCGTTGATACAAGGCAGGATGGATCCATGCTTTCATGTTGTTGATGCCAAATTCTGACCCTACCATCCGAATGTCGCAGCAGAAATCGAGACTCATCAGACCAGGCAACGTTTTTCCAATCTTCTATTGTCCAATTTCGATGAGCTTGTGCAAATTGTAGCCTCAGTTTCCTGTTCTTAGCTGAAAGGAGTGGCACCCGGTGTGGTCTTCTGCTTCTGTAGCCCATCTGCCTCAAAGTTCGACGTACTGTGCGTTCAGAGATGCTCTTCTGCCTACCTTGGTTGTAACGGGTGGCTATTTGAGTCACTGTTGCCTTTCTATCAGCTCGAACCAATCTGGCCATTATCCTCTGACCTCTGGCATCAACAAGGCATTTCCGCCCACAGAACTGCCGCTCACTGGATGTTTTTTCTTTTTCGGACCATTCTCTGTAAACCCTAGAGATGGTTGTGCGTGAAATGTGCGTGAAGTGTGCCGCCATGTGATTGGCTGATTAGAAATTAAGTGTTAACGAACAGTTGGACAGGTGTACCTAATAAAGTGGCCGGTGAGTGTATATATATATATATATATATATATATATATATATATATATATATATATATATATAATGAAGACATTGAAATAACCTAGTACATTTATTCTATTACAAAGTTATCTAAGAAAAAAAGCAAACAAAAAAGAAACAAAGAAAAAACTGTCTAGTGAGGGGAGCATTTTTACTTTATATTTGTATTGTCGTTTCTCCTTTTGTACCTCAAAAATATATTTTTTCCTCACGTTAAAGCAAACTTTGTTTTATTACTGTTCCATTGTTTCTAAACAAAGATGTTGATTGGGATACATTATTTTGTTGTCACCTACAATGTTTGGCGAAATTCTCTACTAGGTCTTTTGGATCAATGAAGCATAAATATTAAAAAGTATCGGTATCGAATATCGCGATATTGGCCCTGTATTTACTTGGTATCGGATACAAAATTCTTGGTATCGCACAGCTCTAGTGGCAGATATAACACAGCTAAAGATAATGACACAACATCTACAACATCTAACTCAGGGGAGCTCAATACGTCGATCGCGAAGGGGTGTCAGGTAGATCGCGGTAGATCGGGAAAAAAAAGCGTTTATCACGTATCAGCGCTTTTTTACAGCACAGTAATGGAAGCACTTATACACACACACACACAGACACATTCACACACAATGTGATTCATTCTAAACCAGCGATTTTTACCGTTGTGCATGCGAGCAGTCTGCCACCCCCCGTCTCTCGCTGTTCCCAAAACCGGCACGTGTCCACGCCTCTGTGCCCAAATCCGAAGAACTGCCTCCCAAATCATCTACATTAGATAGTTCCTGTTTATGTTTTTACACTTTATTTGACTGACAAGACGAGTGAAGGACGAGTGAAGCTCAAAAAGAACTAAAATGTTCCACTTTCATTTAGAGTGGGGGGGTGAATATTTTTTTACAATGCCAAACTCAAAATGCATTTGCTTTTATTAATGTTATTGTTCTGTTTGGGGGCAGCATGGTGGCTTAGTGGTTGGCATGTTCTCCTCTCAGCGCTAGGGATTCCCAGTTCGAATCCCAATCTGGGTGGAAACAAAGTGTGGGCACCCCTGAGCTAACTGAAACAAGGACCAATTAATAAATTAACAGGTCAAGAAGAGCAGACTTGACAAGACCGGGGAATAAACAGAAAATGGAATGCAACTTCCGGCGGGCTTTACAAAGTTTAAAGCAGGCTTAGGCTTTGAGATTTTCAAAGCTTTTTCCCAAGCTTTGAAAATCTCATAGAGCATCGTTCAATTCATTAACCGGAAATGGAAAGAGTATGGCACAACTGTAAACCTACCAAGACAAGGCCGTCCACCTTAACTTACAGGCCGAACATGGGGAGCACTGATCAGAGATGCAGCCAAGAGGCCCATGTTGACTATGGACGAAATGCAAAGATCCACAGCTTAGGTGGGGCTATCTGGACTGGACAAATCTTAGTCGTGCACAAATGGGCTCTTTCTTTATAGAAGAGTGGCAAGAAGAACACCATTGGAAAAAAAAAAAAAAAAAAAAAAAAAAAAAAACACCATATAAAGTCCTGTTTGCAGAAGCCATGTTGGAAACACAGCTAACATGTGGAATAAGGTGCTTTGGTCAGATGAGACCAATGCAAAACACTATGTGTGGTGGAGAATTAACACTGCACATCACTCTGAACACACCCTCCCCAGTGTCAAATGTGGTGGTGGAAACATCCAGCTCTGGGGCTGCTGCTCTTCAGCAGGGACAAAGTAGTTGCTCAGAGTTGATGGAAAGATGGATGGAGCCAAATACAGGGCAATCTTGAAAGAAAAGCTGTTGTAGTCTACAATAGACTAGAGACTGGGGTGGAGGTTCACATTAAAGTTCAAGGGACTGCACTGGAATGGTTTAAAACAAAACATGAGGACTTCCGACTAGAGGACTTATGACTCCGCCAGAGTATTAATAGGAATATATTATTCGGCCCCTTAAATTTACTTTACTTAGACGTTTGTTATTGCATTACACGTGTCCGTGCATAAATATCTGTTTTGTGCGTAAAACACCTCCTAAAAGGAACAAAAGTGGAAGTTCCTTCGTGCTGCAGCACGGGCCTGCTGCTTCGGGGTCGACTGCGCATCGTGCCTCGTCACCGGGGCCTGCTGCTGGATGTTTGTGTCTTGGAGACGTCACTAACTTTAAAGCTGAACTTCTCTCTGCGTTACGCACAGATATTGTAGAGGTGATTAAGTCTGAGCTGCAGACTGCAATGCGAAACAAATTATCCTTGCTTAAATCGGAGATGCAGGGGCTTAGGGAGGAATTCTGGAACAGTATGGTGACGGTACAGAACCATATTATCCAGCTAAAAAGTTTGACTAAGGAGATGGTCCTGTTGTACCGACGATATTACAGCCCTGCAGGACAAGTTAGAAACCCTGACCTCCGAAGTATCCAGACTGGAGAACCGATGTGAAGACCTAAAGGCCAGGTTGCGTCGCAACAACATCCGCATCGTAGGAGGGCCCGAGGAGGCCGCCTTCTCCAGCACAGGCGCCGTGTCCAAGCTACTGAAGGATGCGTTTAAGCCCGATTCTGCCCCGGTGCTCGACAGGGCGCACCGCTCCTTACAGCCCAAACCCTGTGAAGGCGAGCGACCTTGAGTTATCGTGGCCAGGTGCCATTACTACTCTGACTGTGCTGCTATCCTGCGGCGAGCCAGAGAGTTGAGGCAGGTTAAGGTGAACGACATGACCGTTTCAGTTTTTCCTGATCTCACAGCTAATTGTGCGTGAGCTCGCGCGGCATTTAGCGATGTCCGGCGGCAGCTGCGTGAGATCCCGGAGCTGAGGTTCGGTCTGTTACACCCTGCACGGCTGCGGGTCACTTATAACAGCGTGGAGAATGTATTCACTTCAGCAAGCGAAGCTCAGTCTTACGTTGACTCAGTGAAACGGTAAATTCTCTTATCTTATAGAAAGTTTATGAATGTCACGAAGTTGAGAGGAACTTTGCACTGTGAGTGACGCTGTTGCGTTAACCGAACGTTCCCGTTTTTACGGTAACGACGGTGTATACAAGTTTTACTTTAGTGCATATTTCGTTGAAAGCTTTTGCAGTGTACTATGGGGTTATTTAAGGGGGTGGTTATGGTCACATCTTTAGTTTTTTTCCCCCTCTTCTTCTATCTCCTTTCCTAGAGGTCTAGTCTTTCTGCCACACATTATAAAACATTTAAATGTCAGACTATTGGCAAATGGTTGGTGGGATACGTGATTCAAGGAGCCACGGCCACTCCTCTATTCGGTTCCTCAGCTGGAATGTTAGGAGCATAAGTAACCCCATTAAAAGATCTAAAGTATTTTCCCATTTCAATATCTGGAATATGCTTCAATATCTGGAAGCATTTTAATCCAGATATTGTTTTTCTACAAGAAACTCATTTAAGAATTAAAGATCACTTCAAACTTCAAAGATGTCCCTGGGTAGGCGAGGCTTTTCACTCTGAGTTTGACTCCAAAGCTAGGGGTGTTGCGGTTTTAATTAACAAAAGAATAACATTTTTAGTTTCTAAAGTCATAGCTGACAAACATGGTAGATCACTTGTGATTATTGGTAGATTGATACATAACCCAGTGCTGTTGGTCAATTTGTATGCTCTAAATTTTGACAACCCTGATTTCATGAACAAGCTTTTTGAAAGTTTACCCTCCATAAACACACACACATTAATTCTCGGAGGAGATTTCAATTGTGTTATTGATCCGTCAATGGATTGTTCCAACCCTCGTGCTTTGAACCCTTCACTCATGTCCAAAGCAGTGATTGAGTTTATGGCAAAAAATGGTTGTGTTGACCCTTGGCGGTTTATTAACCCCCAAATCAAAGAATTTTCCTTTTTTTCACAAGTGCATCATACGTACTCCAGGATTGATTATATTTTATTGATAGTTCTTTGATTTCTAAGGTTTTGTCTACCAAATATCACTCAATTGTTATTTCAGATCATGCACCCCTTACATAAGGCAGGTAACTGTCCTTACTCACCATCCTGGAGGTTTAACTCTCTTTTACTGTCAGACGAGGAATTTAACTGTTTCATTCTTTCAGCCATTGACAGCTTTATTGAGTTGAATAAGAGTGATACAGTTTCATATTCTCAACTTTGGGAGTCACTTAAGGCATATTTGCGGGGCCAAATTATTTCATACTCTGCTCACAAAAACACTGCTCACACTCAATTAGTCCATCCCCAGATTTACTCAAGAGTCGCCTTGGGTTGCAAACTGAGGTTGACCTCATTAGTACATGTGAAGCAGAGCTATTACTCCTGCACTCCCGTTCCTCTTATTATGAACATATGAGCAAGAAAACAATTATTTTAAATAAAAAATCACATAAAAAAATTAAAAATATGGTAACGCTTCACGATTTTGTGTGTCATCTTTGCGCAGGGGCCCCACTCTTGGGCCCCTATGAAAGCCCCCAGCAACTTGCCCCTGAAGACCCCACTAGTGTGGCCCATCCGTCACTCACCGGTCCCTTCCAAAATGGGTGTCGAGAATGATTTTGTCATCCAGTGGGCCCCATTGCTGCCTGGCCCTTTAAGAAATTCAAAATTCCCACTCTTTCTTCGGAGGCGTGGTCTGTGGAGGTGGGGAGGAGACAAGCAAATGCTAAATTTTTTTTTTTCATTTTTGCATTCGAGCTACTTCAGCCTGAAGTCCCACATTTTATATGGCATCCAATGAAAGAAGGGACAAGTGAAAAATACATCAGGTGATGAGGGGGGCTGGTGGTACAGGGGTCGTGGTTGTGGGCAGTACCACCACATCTGTAGGTTGTCTGTAAGGACAGTCTTGCCGGCTTTGTCCTTCTTAAAGATGGCGCGACTGATCCACTCGTGCTGGGATTCAGGAACATCATGATAGATGTAAACTTACCTGCAGATTCCACCTCTATAGCAGCAGCTAGCAGATCCTGTTCAGATGGTTCTGAAGCACAATTATTACATGATTATAATTTATTCAGATGGAGGTGAATGCAGAGGATTTTTGTGTAAATAAGCCCTTACCGGATGCTGCTGTCCATCTTAAGGACATATTTCTTTAGAACCCCCATGGCAGTTGCTGCACTGCACATCTGCGCACCCAGCTGATATATCTAGTCAAAAGAACACAATCCAAGTTATGTCTCCAATAAACAAATCATTGTACATACATTGTACATAAATCACATTGTACATGATTGACTGTTAGGGGCTTACGTCTGTTTCTCGGGGTCTTTTGAGTTATATAAGTCAGCAAACATACAGCCCTTGTGTGCGCCAAACGTAACGACACAGTCCCCTGAAAGGTCATCACGCAGCCTTCTCTGACGCAGAGCTTCAACCACCTCTGGGTATGACGATGCATATTTTACGTGGCTATCCTTGTTGCGCAGTTCATCGGGTTCTCCTCTAGCACCAGATGACAATTATTTTTCGTGCGTAGCCAGGATCATAACGGTGTAGCCCATGTCATTGGACAACAACCACTGAAAAGTTTGACCTTTGTATTTGCCAAAATCCAGAGAATGCTGACTTAGTACCAGCTGGGAATCACGAAACTTGCCCCCTGCTGCTCTGACTCTTTTAATGGCCTCAGCAATGGCATCTCCAGTCTTCTTCACCGGTCCAAAACCACCAGATTTAATGCAGCTCTCCATGAGAGGGGCCTTGTGTGTCCGACCCAGTACAAGGTCTCCAGACACATCCTTCCTCATTATGGGGCGAGTATGCATCATCTACAATAGAAAGATATAAAACCATTAAATAAACTTTATTCTGGTCACAAGCTGCTAGTGCTGCTGCTTCCTCTCTTATAAAATATAATTATGAAGTAGTACTGGGGCGGCACGGTGGCTTAGTGGTTAGCACGTTCGCCTCTCAGCGCTAGGGATTCCCGGTTCGAATCCCCATCTGGGTGGAGTTTCCATGTTCTCCCCGTGTCTGCGTGGGTTTCCTCCGGGTTCTCTGGTTTCCTCCCACAGTCCAAAAACATGGATCAAGTCAATTGAATTCTCAAAATTGCCCCATATAGAGTGTGTGTGTGTGTGTGTGCTGATAATTAAAACCTCTCAAACTACACTATGCAAAGAAAATATGCTTATCTTTGAAAATTCGGCCAAAATACGTCCGAATGTGTCTTTTATGCATTATGTAACTTTTTACAACAAAAATATGTTTTATAAGGGTCAAATAATTTTTT
The DNA here is from genome assembly GCA_019802505.1 of Corydoras sp. C115. Lineage (NCBI taxonomy): Eukaryota > Metazoa > Chordata > Actinopteri > Siluriformes > Callichthyidae > Corydoras > Corydoras sp. C115. The sequence continues at coordinate 3,315,509 of JAFMOC010000006.1, read as the reverse complement.
AAAAACCATCTCAACCAAACGGTTGAGATGGCCGTTTATGGTAAAAGTAGATACAGTATGCTTAGCTATAGTAATTAGAACCAACTTTTTTGTTTTTAATTAAAAATCTCTGATCATTCATATTTTGTTTTTGTAACACATTTATTGTTATTACATGCAATATATTTAAATCTATTTATTTCACAAATTTTGACACATACAAGGAAAGTGGTTCATTTTTCAACACATTCTATGCTATTTTTCCCTTATTTATTATCCCTTATTTTATTATTATTATTAATTTTAAATTATTTATTTATTTTTTTTGCAAATAATAGATGGACACAAAAATATTTAAAGGTCCAAGACCACATTCTGTCTGATGTTGAGTCTGATGTTTATCTGAGTGATGACAATTATAAAATAGAGGATCTAGATTATCTATGTTTTTTTAGCCCATCCAAACAGTAGATTCTGGAGAAACATCTTTTGAGTCAATGGATGATGAGGACATAGTCTCAACAAGTTTATCTTCTAAACCGCCACCCCGTAAGAAAAAGATGAAAGAGGAAAAACTCCCTGAAAACAATTTCCCTAGAGGAGCCAGAGGACACAAGTAACCCTACTTCACCAATAGGCCTAAACAAAGGCAGGGAGGAAATCTAGAAACATGAAGACATTGGGACATTACAGGTTCCTGATTCAAGATTTGAGCCCCCTGATGCTGTTAAGACACCATTCCAGTACTTCAAAACACTCTTCACTGACAATATGATTGAACATATTGCGCAACAGACAAATCTGTATTCTGCTCAAGAGTTAAGGGAACCAATCAAAACTATTCCACAAGAAATTGAAGAGCATTTGGCAATGCTAATGCAATGTTTTAATGCAAACCAGCAATGCTTCATAGCATACCACAAGAAATAAACTGGGTCCAACGCTGAAAGACGATTAGTGCTGTTGTACATCACACAAGAGTATTTCAAAAAAGGCACAAAAGTTAACAAAGTTAGCATGTTATTGCACTTTATTATTGCTTTTTATTGTTGTTGTTACTATTTGTTAATATTTTATTATTATTATTGTTAAAATCTTTTGATTTTGGGGTGACACAGTGGCTTAGTGGTTTAGCATGTTCTCCTTTCAGCGCTAGGGATTCCTGGTTCAAATCCCAATCAGGGTGGAGTTTCCATGTTGTCCCTGTGTCCACGTGGGTTTCTTCCAGGTTCTGCAGTTTCCTCCCAGAGTCCAAAAACATGGATCAAGGTCAATTGAATTCTCCACATTGCCCCATATGGAGTGTGTTTGTATGTATGTCTGTGTGAGTGAGTGTGTGCCCAGTGATAGATTGCCCCCCTGTCCTGGGTGTATCTGCTCAGCGCCCGAAACGTTCTCCCCTGGATGGGCATGGGGAAACACCCCCCCCCCCCGCCATAACCCTAATATAGGATAAAGAGGAAGATAATGGATAGATGGATGGATGTTCTGATTTTATTACAAATATGTCTCAGAAAGAACATTAAATCCCAAAGCTCTCACAACCAGATGATATATGACAACCTTGGACACATCCCACTTCTCTAAAAAGTCAAAAAAACAAAGAGTTAACATGTCATTGCCCTTTGTTTAAATTTTTTTGTATTTCTGGTTCTTGTTCTTAGTTTTACCATAGACTGCCATCTCAACCGTTTGGTAGAGGTGTGTATTTTGAAAACTGGGGGGTATATTTAAAAAAAAACACCAATTGTTTTTATTAATGCCCCAAACATATAAAAAAAAAAGAAATAAATAATTTTTCCTTTGCTTTTTTCTTGGTGAGGACATTAAAGGGTTAAGGAAGCGCTGAGCTGGGAATGGAGCGCAGAGGCGTTCCTTTGCGTTGTAAAGACCAATCAGGCGGGACCTGTGAAACAACTCCTGAACCGACCAATCAGGGAGGAAATGTTTCAACCAATCAAATGGGTCTGTAACTGCCTACTTAAGCAGTTTATATTCTTAGTTGGTTTTAAGTTTGTAAAATTGTATAATAGAACTTGTGGATAGAACTTCTGTTCTTCTAAGAACATTGACAATGTTAATTTCCATGGTTACACTGCTAATTACCGCGGTTACCACGTTACAAAGGTTCCAAAGTTAGTTCCAAAGAGTCATTCGGAAAGATAAGACCACCAGAGTACAACGTGACCATAGCTCTCCTTAGATATTTCATGCAGCCAATGAGGTTTGTGTTCTGTTAATAATAATAATAATAATAATAATACATTTTATTTGATGGCGCCTTTCTGGACACTCAAGGTCACCTTACAAAGAAAAAAACAATAAAACATCAATAATAAATAAGGCAATCAGTCAATCATAGTAAAATAAATTTAAGTAAAAAATAAATTAAAAGATAGAGGAAATAAAATCAGAGATTATAAGCAATTCTAAAAAGGTGCGTTTTGAGACTCGACTTAAACTGTGATATGGAGTCCAATTTCCTTAAGTCGGGAGGCAGAGCATTCCATAGTCTAGGGGCAGAGCTACTGAAGGCTCTACCTCCCATGGTGCTAAGGCGCATAGTGGGAACAGACAGGTGTGTAGAGGCGGAAGATCTCAGTGATCGTGGGTGAGAGGTAACCGTGATAAGATCTGCGATATACGGAGGAGCAAGGTTATGGATGGCTTTGAAAGTGAGGAGTAATATTTTATAATGAATACGTTGAGTAACCGGGAGCCAGTGCAACTGATGTAGAACAGGAGAGATATGATGATGAGAAGGAGTTCTTGTGATAATACGTGCTGCTGAGTTCTGAACCATTTGGAGTTTGTGTAATGATTTCAGAGGAAGACCATAAAGAAGAGAATTACAGTAGTCCAGGCGAGAGGTGACGAGACTATGAACCAGAATAGCAGTAGTGTGAGAAGAGAGAGAAGGGCGTAGACGATTTATGTTTCGGAGGTGGAAATAAGCTGAGCGAGTGATATTGTTTTTTTTTTTTTTTTTAATCTTTTTATTGAGGAAAAAGAAGAATCTTTACATACACAAACAATTTCACACACATTCCTTATATTCCTTTCTCTTCTTCTTCTCTTCCCCCATTTTTTTTTTTTTTAAATATTTTCCAACCCTATTCCCTCCCACCCAAACCCAACCTCCTAGAATAAAAAAAAAAAAAAAATTAAAAATAATAATAATTAAAAAATAAATAAATAAATTTAAAAAAATAATAATAACAATAATAATAAATAAATAAAAATAAGGGGGGGGGGGGGGTTCAGTCGGCTGGGGCTGTCTTCAACGACCTAAAGTAATCCAAGAGAGGATACCACTTCTTATGGAACTTTTCCGTATTCCCCCTTAGAGTAAATCTAATTTTCTCAAATTTAAGAAATCGCATGACTTCTTGTAGCCAAACAGAAAACGAAGGGGGGCTTGATGACTTCCAAAGCATTAGAATGCATCGCCTGGCCACCAGGGAGGTGAAAGACAATACATCTAACCCTGTAGCGCTGTACAGGGATTCGTTAAGGGGGAGACCAAATATCGCCACCCAGGGACACATTTCTAGAGTGGTCCCCAGGACCTTTGACATAGCATCAAAATACCCGCTCCAAAACCTCCGAAGCGCAGGACAGAAAAAATACATATGTCCCAAGTCACAAGGAGAGGCTCCACACCTGTCACAAACATCTCTGACAGAGTCAGGGTAAAATTTGGCGAGCTGAGACTTTGAACGATGGACCCTATGTAAAACTTTAAACTGTATTAATTGTAGCCTTGCACATGGGATAGAGCGGTGAACCGCATTAATTGCTCTGTCCCACCACCGCCCAGTAAAAGTATTCGCTAGATCTCGCTCCCAAGCTAATTTAGCCCTATCGATCATCGGTGCATCCAGCTCCAGAAGTTTGGAGTAAATCCTGGATATAAAAGATTTTTCAAGAGGATTCAATGTCAAAAAGTCATCCCAAGGTGGAGCACTTGGAAGCTGAATGTAATCAAAAAAAAGAGAGGAAAGACAGTGTCTGATTTGAAAATAACGAAAAAATTGTGAAGCTGGGAGATTGAACTCAGATGATAACTGTCCAAAAGAACAAAGAACTTGGTTTCTATAAAGGTCTCGAAAACATTTAATACCCCTGTTGTGCCATGTTTGGAAGCACGAATCACCCTGCGCCGGAGGAAACAAATGATTGTTTAAAATGGGCAATGACAAGGAGGGTGTTGTATATCCAAAACACCTTCTAAATTGCACCCAGATACGTAGAGTAGAAAGCACTAAGGGGTTTTTTGTGTAATTGGACAGTTTGAGCGGGAGGGACGAAGCCATCAGTGCCAGTGCGGATGAAGATTTAAAAGAATGGGTCTCCAGTGTGCACCACTGTAGATCAGGGGAGTGAAGCCAGCACAGTAACTTTTGGATGTGCGCTGCAAAGTAGTAATATTTAAAATTAGGCAGTGCAAGGCCTCCTTCAAATTTGAATCTCTGTAACAGAGATTTACCTACCCTGGGAACCCGTCCCTCCCACAAAAACGTAGAAATGAGCTGGTCCAACGTTTTAAAGAAAGTTTTTGGTAAATACAATGGAAGAGTTTGAAACAAAAAAAGAAACTTTGGCATTACATTCATTTTAATGACATTTATCCTACCGATTAACGAAAGGGGAAGAGATCTCCATCTCTGTAAGTCTGTTTTTATTTTATCTATCAGCACGGAGTAATTCGCACCAAACAATTGCGGCAAAGTGCGGGAAACATGAACACCTAGATATCTAAAGCCGTCAGGTGTCAATTTGAATGGCACATCTGCTTGATTTAGACGTAAAGCTAAAACGTTAACAGGATAACATTCGCTTTTTTGGAGATTAACCTTGTAACCTGAAAATGTGCCAAATGTCTTAAGAAGTGTAAGAATGGGGGGAAGAGAGTTAGCTGGATCGGACACATATAAAAGTAGGTCATCCGCATATAATGACAATTTTAAATCCACCCCAGCCCGAGATAGACCTCGAAATGATGTGAGCGATTTTAGTGCCACGGAAAGTGGTTCGATAGCTAAAGCAAACAGCAACGGAGAGAGAGGGCAACCTTGTCTAGTCCCACGTGACAATGTAAAGTATTCCGAATTAGAATTATTCGTACGCACACTAGCTCGGGGACGTGTATAAAGTAATTTAATCCAGGATATGAATTTCTCGCCAAATCCAAATCGATGTAAAACTGTAAAAAGATATTCCCATTCGACCCGATCGAATGCTTTTTCAGCATCCAGTGATACTATGACTTCAGGAACAGAAAGGGAATGATCAGAATAAACCACATTTAGAAGTGTGCGAACATTAAAGAAAAGATGACGACCTTTGACAAAACCATTTTGATCATGTGAAACTACATCCGGGAGTACATCCTCAAGACGTGAGGCCAAAACCTTAGCTAAAATTTTGACATCAACATTCAGGAGGGACAACGGTCTGTATGAGGAGCATGATGTTGGATCTTTATCCCTCTTTAGTAAAAGAGATATAGATGCCTCCCGTAAAGTTGGTGGAAGAGAGCCCGAGCTCAGGGACTCGTCAAACACGGCCAACAGCAACGGCGCCAACTTGTCCTTAAATTTTTTGAAAAATTCGACCGGAAAACCATCTGGTCCCGGTGCCTTACTGGTTTGCATATTGTTAATAGAACTAATAATCTCAGCCAAAGTTAAAGGGGAATCAAGATCAACAGCCACGCTCGGGCCCAAAGTTGGAAGCCCCAAATTGTCAAAAAAGGACGACATCTCTAGACTATCAGGCAAAGATTCGGACTGATACAGTGCTGCATAAAAATCCTTAAAAGCGGAATTTATGGCCAGCGGGTCTGTACAGAGCTCACCAGCGGAATCAACAATACGAAAAATGGACCGTGAGGCCATCGTTCCCCTCAGCTGATGTGCTAGATGCTTGATGGTTGGTCGCCGTGTTCAAAAAATGCACTCCGTGTACGAAGGAGGAGCTTCTCAACTTCGGCTGTGGAATTAAAGTCATACTCTGTTTGTAACTCCAAACGTTGTTTCAGTAGCTGGGGTGACGGGTTCGCTGAATTAAGTTCATCCACTTTAGCGATATCAGTTAGCAAAGTCTGCAACTTGAGCTTACGCGTTTTGTTCGAATGCGACGTGTAAGATATAATTTGGCCTCGCAGATAAGCTTTAAGTGATTCCCACAAAAGGGAGTAAGAAACTGAATCACTTTTATTAAGAGCTATATAATCATCTATTGAGGATGAAATAAAATTATTGAAAGCGTTATCAGATAATAGGAGTGTGTTTAACCTCCACGGAGTAGTAAACCTGTAATTTTTTGGAAAATTAATGCTAAGTGCCACCGGGGCGTGATCTGAAACAACTATTGGGTGGTAGCTGATATGTTTAACCCTTGAAATAATAGAATTGTCAATAAAAAAGTAGTCAATACGTGAATAAACTCTGTGTGGGTGGGAGTAGAATGAAAAAACCTTAGCTTGTGGGTTATAAAATCTCCAAGGGTCAAGGAGACCGTTAGTAGACATAAAGTCAGCCAACGCTTCAGAAAGTAAGGAGCGGGGTATAGCACGCGAATCTGATCTGTCGAGTGTTGGATTAATTGTACAATTTAGGTCCCCCCCTAGTATCAAAGAATGAGTGTGCAAATCAGGTAAAGATTGGAATAGCTTGTGAGCGAAACCCGGGTCGTCACAATTTGGGGCATAAATATTCACAAGCAGAACTGGGACATTACATAATTTTCCACGGACTATTAAAAATCTTCCATTTACGTCAACAATAACATCATCTACATCGAACGAGACCCCACTTCTAATAAGGATAGCTACTCCTCTGCTTTTAGTTCTGAATTTAGAGTGATAAAAACTATCAATCCAAGAGCATTTCAATTTGTTGTGGTGTCCATTCTCAAGATGTGTCTCCTGTAGGAATATAATGTCAGCATTTAATAATTTGAGATGAGCAAAACTTTTGGCACGTTTAACTGAATTATTTAAGCCTCTGACGTTCCAGGATATGAAATTTAGGCTAGAGCCTGGTAGAGATTGAGGTGCACTCATTCAATTAAGTTTGTAATTGTAATAGTGTGAAGCCAAAACAGCCGGCTGAGGGAGAAGGGCAGTGGGAAGGAAGGGGGGGAGAAAAAAAAAAAAAAAAAAAAAAAAAAAAAAAAAGGGGGGGGGGGGGGGGAATAATAATAGTAAAGGAAATAAAAACAAGATAAATAACCCACATAACGAACCCACCCACCCCCTACCCCTACCCCCGCCCCGCCACATCCCAACCCGAACAGAGGGGAAGGATGCGACGAAAACAACCCCCAAAATGTGCGCCCCCGATGGCTCAACATGTGTCCGAACTCGGACTCCGCAGGGCAACAAGTACCATATTAAAAAATCCTTATGAGGTGCAGTCTGTACACAAGTCTTACATAAAAAAACTAAAAGATAACAAGGCTTAATCACAGCATCACCGTGAATGTCATCAATAAACCGCATAAAAGCTTATTGGTCCAAACGAAAACAGCCATAACATTGTGAGAACCAAACATCCTCCCTTAAAGCACTTCGGGACTAGATTCAAACATCAACTTTAAAACACAATATGTAACAGTTATTCTCTGAGTATATGCAGAGCAAGCAGTGGTGCGCGGTCCCAGCTTCAGGGCGCGTCCCAATCCGCAACACAATGCACAGCAGCGTGGTTAATTTTCAAGTGCACTATGAAGTGCGCGACAAGGAAGTGATAACGGGTTCCATCCACGCTACCCTCAGAGGTTTCAGTCATGAAGCCAAGAACAGGGTCTGTCCCAAATCCAAAATAATATCTATTAAGTTCACTTGAACGGGAAGCGTGTGACGCGGGTCCCAACGTCTCCGCGTGTATTAACAGTACAGGAACGAAAGTTAAATCTCTGGCTCCGAGTCACAATGTTTAATACTCAGTGGATCTTGGATATAAACTCCTTTGCCTCCGCAGCGGATGTAAACACCGTGTCTTTGCCGTCCACAGTAACACGAAGCCTCGCTGGAAACAGCAGTGCAAACCTCACGCCTTTCCCGCGCAAAAGCGAGCGCACCTCGTTAAACGCGGCGCGCTGTTTGGCCACTTTAGCGGTGAAGTCCTGGAATACAGCCAGTTTCATACCTCTAATTTCCACCCAGCCTTTCTGCTTCGCACGTCTCAGAACATCGACACAGTCAAAGTAACGGTGAAAACGAACAATGATCGCTCTGCTTACACCGGCTCTTTTTGGAGCCAGCGCCCTGTGCGCGCGGTCCAATTCAGGCAGATTCTCCAGGCCGAGCGCTTCTTTAAGTAATTCAGAGACCGAGGCGGGGGTCACCGAAAATTCTTCAGGGACCCCCTGAATCCTGAGATTCTGGCGCCGCGATCTCGACTCCAAATCATCAGCTCTGGCACTGAGAGCCTCCACCTGTTTCTCCAGGGCCTCTGTCTTTGCTCGCAACGTGACAGTCTCATCAGAATAAGAGGACAGGGACCGCTCCATCTCACCAACTGTGGACTTCAAAGTTGAGAAGTCCGTCCTCAGAACTGATATGTCCTTAATCATCTCCTCTCTCATCGCCTGCAACTCCTCTTTAAAAATCGCCCTCAGCTCAGTCAGAACCTGCAGGACAATGCGTGATACCAGAGCAGGGTCGTCGGGGGGGGATGTCACAGGTGAGGTCGAGGATGAGGCCGCCGGAGCAGGCCCTATGAGCGGCTGAGAAGCGCCAGGATCTCTGTTCGATTTAGAGGCCTTTTGAGGCATGGTGAGTGCAATTTAGTAATTATAAAGTTTACACCTACTGTTTGTCACCTTGTGTTTGGACAGCGCGTGTCAGAAGTGCATTAAATTAAATAAAATACTGCTTCCCCTACGGAGCCCGTAAAATCGCGTCTAGCACATGTCGAGCGGAAACCGGAAGTCGAGCGAGTGATATTGTTAATGTGTGATTTGAATGACAAGGTGTTATCCAGGAGGACACCCAAGCTCTTTACCTGAGCAGACAGGGAGACTAAACAGCTGTTGATAGAAAGGGAAAAATTATTTGCTTTAGAGAGGTTAGACTTGGTGCCAACAAGGAGTACCTCTGTCTTATCTCCATTTAATTTGAGAAAGTTAAGAGAGAGCCAGGATTTGATGTCAGATAAACAGTTGGTAAGAGAGGGTGAGGGAAAATTGGAGGAGGGCTTACTCGAGAGGTAGAGCTGGGTGTCATCCGCGTAACAATGGAAGTTTATATTATGTTTGCGAAAAATTTTACCTAGCGGGAGAAGGTAGACCAGGAAAAGAAGGGGGCCCAAGACTGAGCCTTGGGGCACACCTGTAATGACAGGGGAAGATTGAGAAGTGGAGGTTTTAAGCTGGATAAACTGAGAGCGATTTGACAGATAAGATTTAAACCAATTAAATGAGGTATGAGTTATCCCAATGGAGGATAATCTATGAAGAAGAGTGGAGTGACAGACAGTGTCGAAGGCAGCGCTCAGGTCCAGAAGAGTGAGAATGGAAAGAAGGACTGCGTCTGCTGCGCAGAGAAGGTCGTTGGTCACTCTGACAAGAGCTGTTTCTGTGCTATGTGCTGATCGAAAACCAGATTGAAATTTTTCATATAAGTCGTTGTGTGATAGATATGAATGGAGTTGAGCTGCTACTACTTTCTCTAGAATTTTTGAGATAAATGGGAGATTGGAGATGGGACGTAAATTATTAAAATCAGTCGGATCAGCACCAGGTTTTTTAAGAATCGGGGTAATGGCTGCCGTTTTAAAAGCTGTTAGTACAGTCCCAGTCGTGAGGGAGGAATGAATAATAGCAGTGATAAGAGGAAGCAGAGAAGGAAGACATGATTTGACCAATGTTGTGGGGAGAGGATCCAATGTGCTGGAAGATAACTTAGCAGTGGAGATAAGATAAGAAACTTCAGAAATAGGAGGAAGAGAGAAAGATGAAAGATAGGTTAAATGAAGAGGATACAGAGATTCGGTGACAGTTGTAGGTGTAGGCTGAGTGCCAAAAGATTTGTAGATGTTCTCGATTTTCTCATTAAAGAAGGACATAAGAGAATTACAGAAGGTAGTAGTGCATAGGTACTGTGGAAAAGAATCTGGAGCCCGGACGGATTTGTTATAGAATGCATAGAGTGATCTAGTGTTACCGTTCATAGAATCAATTTGAGCAGCGTAATAGTTAGATTTAGCTTGTAATAAGGAGCCCTTATAATGAAGCATATGGTCCTTGTACAAGTCCTTGTGAACAGACAGACCAGTTTTCCTCATCAGACGCTCATATTGTCGTCCTTTAGTTTTCAGGAGCCGAAGCTCAGACGTGAACCAGGGGGCCGAGCGTGAGAAATTAACCATACGTGATTTCAACGGAGCCAAGGAGTCGAGGCTGGCCTGAAGACCAGTATTATATAATGTCACTTGTTCATCTAGATCCATTTGTTGATGGGAGTCCAAATGGGAAGTGATACTGGAAGAGAGTAATGTTAGATCAATATCCCTGATATTGCGGTAGGAGATGAGACGGGAAGGTTTGGTAAAAGAAAGAGGAAGATTAATATTAAAGGAGACAAGAGAGTGGTCAGATACAGCTATCTCTTCAACTGAACTGTTTAAAGGAGCGACACCTGTGCAACAGACGAGGTCCAAAATGTGACCTTTAGCATGGGTGGGAATGTCAATAAACTGTTGTAGACCGAAGCTCTCCAAACATAATATGAAGTCTTTAGTCAGGGGATTATTGGTACTGTCCATATGAATGTTAAAATCGCCCATGACTATGATAACAGGTGAGAGAGTGATTAGGTGAGTAAGCAGCGCAGCAAAGTCCTGAAGAAAGTCTTTGTTACTTTTCGGGGGCCGGTAGATGTTGGCGATGATAGTTGGCGTGGAGCCAGCTAGACGACATATCTGTGCCTCGAAAGAGTCGAAAACGGGCGCAGGTACCGGAGTAACTTTCAGTTCCTCCCGGTGAAATATCGCGAGGCCACCTCCTCTGCCAGTCTCGCGAGATTTACTGATGTAAACATACCCCGCTGGAGTCGATTCATTGAGTTGGGTGAAGTCATTTTGTTGTTGCCACGTCTCAGTTAAACAGAGGAGGTCATACTTGCGATCAGTTAGGAGATCTTGGATGAGAAGTCCCTTGTGCGTTAGTGAGCGAATGTTAAGTAGACCAAAATTGACGATGGGATGCTGGGTCCCAGAAACAGTGCTAGCCGACCGGGCTAGGTGAGCTAGCGCGCTATGGTCAGCTGCGCGACTTGGTCCCCGGCGGGCACGGCGGGAGTGACCAGTAGAAGACCCGATGGCACGCAGTGGACCCGATATATCCTCGTGTGAAGAGCGGCGGGACCCTCGGTGGATATATTTCCGACGAGGAATGTAAAGTAGATCCGCATTGGAGAGCAGAGCTGTCGGAGGTGAGTGTGAAAAGACAGTTTGCTGAAATCTCAGCCGAACCAGTTCAGCAGCGGAATACTGGATGATACCCATCACAGGTTGGTATATTCTTAAGAAGAGTATCCATAGAGGGAAGAACCAGAGACGAGTCATTGTACATCCAAACATTGTAAATCCAACCAGCGGGCAGCGGCAGACAAGCACGCCAGCGTTCAAATATACTAATTATGTTTATCTTTTCTAGCATTAGAGTGAATTGATATGTAACTACGGTTCTAAATCAAGATGTAAATTCGTGTGATAAAACCAACAAAGGATCAGTCTTAAGATTAATAGTCTACAATATGTAAATTGTTCATTGTATAATTGTTTATTTGATTTATGTTACAGTTCTTACGGTTGGGTGTAAGATTATGTACAAAGTTAAGGTGCATACTCAAGAATAAACCTAATCAGTATTGGAAAGAATATTTGTGCTGTCGACTTTGAATCTGAGGAAGCTACAGTAAGAACTCATGGAAAAGTAAGAACTCATGGTAAAGTAAGAACTCATGGTAAAGTAAGAACTCAGTGCTTCACTGCTGGAGGAATCCTGCAGATAGAAGATGCCAAATAGTCATAGTGATACGAATAGCAACGAGAGCCAAATCTTCGTAGAGACAAGATCAAGCATCAAGGATGAGCCGCAGTCTCATGATGACACACATTCACAAGTGACTGACTGTCCAGAAGGTCCTGATTCAATTCCTGAAGAAGAGCCACAAAGAGACCAAAGAGTTCGCAAGAGAACGGAGAAGGGTCAAGCACTACACGACGAACGAGTGAAAAGAATTGAACGTCGCTTCAGTGTGTGCTATAAGAAGTGGAAGGAAGTCATTCAGATCGTCAACCAAGATTTAGGTGGACAGTGCTCAGCCGACTTGTTGGATGAAAATGTCACCAAAGCGAATGATGCCTCAAAAAACTTGAATGCTATCTATGACGAGCTGAGACGAATTAGTGTTCCTGATCAAGATACACGTCGTAGAATCGACATCTGTCAATCAGTAACACAGAAGATCATGCACCGAGCAACGAATGTTCAAGAACATGGTCTTGAAGAGCTAAGATCAGCCAAAAGCAGCATTCGCCTTCGCAGCAGCAAGAATTCAAATTATTCCCATCGATCTTCTGCTAGTAAAAGGAGTGCAGCTGCCGAAGTTGCCGCCAAAGAAGCCACCTTGAAAGTACTGCTAGAGCAAGAACATCATATGGAAGAATTGCAGCGGCTGGAAGCTGAAGCTGCCCAGCTAAAGGCAGTACAGGAAGCTGACGCTGCTCGGCTAAAGGCTAAACTGGAAGCTGACGCTGCTCAGCTAAAGGCTAAACAAGAAGCCAAGCGCAGAGAAATTGCTAATGCTGATGTTGGTGGGAGTATAATTAATATACTAATTATGTTTATTACCTTTTCTAGCATTAGAGTGAATTGATATGTAACTACGGTTCTAAATCAAGATGTAAATTCGTGTGATAAAACCAACAAAGGATCAGTCTTAAGATTAATAGTCTACAATATGTAAATTGTTCATTGTATAATTGTTTATTTGATTTATGTTACAGTTCTTACGGTTGGGTGTAAGATTATGTACAAAGTTAAGGTGCATACTCAAGAATAAACCTAATCAGTATTGGAAAGAATATTTGTGCTGTCGACTTTGAATCTGAGGAAGCTACAGGGTCTCTGTTGTATCCGGAGCGGTCGCTGCGAGCTCCTGCCGCGCCGCTATGTAAAAACTCTGTAAGAGCAAGAAAACAACTCTTTTAAATTTAAACTGATGTAAAAAAATTAAAAATATGGTAACGCTTCACGATTTTGCGTGTCATCCTTGCGCAGGGGCCATGCTAATCTTCTCTGTATCGTTCCAATTTTAGTATATGTGCTGCCGTAGCAAGCACAAACTAGCTACCCAGCGTGGCTGTATAAATAGGGTGGTAGCAGGACGGAGTTTCTACGTCATGGTGGAATTTTCAAAATTTTTTCAAATTACTTTTGGTCAAATGAACTCGGGAGAAAGAATAATGGTAATTGCAGTATTAGCAAGATATGAATTTTTAATTACTATTTCACTTCAATTTCAGATTCTCTTCTTGCTCCGATGCAATGCATTCTGGGAATATGCTAATGAGACCACGGCCTGATTGGTTACGGGCCTCTGACTGTTCAGCCTTGTATTGGCATTATGTATCCAACATAGGTTAAAGAAAATACTTTGCCTCCATCTAGCGGCATATTTAAAAAAATCTTATAATATAAAAATATGTTATATTTTTTATTATATTATAACGTGGTTCATTGTCGGATACTTTGTAGATACCGCCATCTACTGGACAGTTGATAACGGCACAAACGCCCTATTTTATTAAATTGAAATCCTGTTTGTGATCATTCATTCATTCATTATCTTCCGCTTTTATCCTCTATTAGGGTCGGGGGGGGGGGGTTCCCCATGCCCATCCAGCTTAGAAGAACATCTTCGAAGCTCTAAGATGTTTAACAAATGAAATTATGTTGAACAAACAAAACATGAATTATCTCAGGTTCATAATTTTATACATCCTCAATTCTTCATGACCTGACCTTCCAAATCGATGGCTCCAATCTCTCCAATTGACTCTGTCCATAACCTCGGTTTCATAATTGACTTAAATCCTAAACTATCTGATAAGGGCCCGTATTTATCAAACTTCTTAGCGTGGAATTTTGGACTTAAGTGCTGAAAAATTCTTAGATTTGCTCCTAATCACAGAGTTAAGTGTAAGTGCCAGTTATCAAAACTCTAAAGTCTAAGAATCACTCTCCCGAAAAGTTAAGACTTTTCTGCTCCAGAGGTCTCTTAAGTTGTCGAGAGTCGCCACCGGGGGGCAGAGATGGCACTGAGAACACAGAGACGCGTCCGAACCTTCCAAGAGCGGAACAATGTCTTTGAAATGTTTGATGACTTTAAGTTAATTAAACGATATAGACTGGACAGCGCAGGAATTATATTTGTCACTGACTTAGTGAGAGATGTCATCTCACCATCAAGTACACGCAGCAACGCCATCCCAGCTGAATTAAAAGTAGTGCTGATGTTTCGTTTTCTTGCTACAGGAAAACTGCAGCAGTGTAGTGCTGATGATTTGGGACCATCCCAACCAACAATTAGCCGAGTTGTCATGCAAACAATTATGGCACTTACAGCGCAACACATTGTCATGCGTTTTATTGACTTTCCAACAACACCCCGTGTCATCCAACAGAAGCAAACCCAGTTTATGCAGATAGCTGGATTCCCAGGAGTTGAAGGTGCAATTGATGGCACTCACATAAAGATCATTGCTCCCAGCATTAATGAGGATGTTTATGTGAACAGAAAGAGGTACCACAGCATCAACACTCAAGTTGTGTTTGATGCAGAATACAACATTTTAGATGTTGTACCCAAATGGCCAGGGTCAACCCATGACGCTCGGATTTTCACTGAAAGCGGCCTGAACAAACTCTTTGAAACAGGACTTGTGTGTCTCCCAACCTGACATTGTGCCACCCGGATGTCATCTTTTAGGTGATAAAGGATATCCCTTACGCAGGTGGCTGCTCACACCGTTTTCCAGAACAGTGACGGAAGCCCAAATCAACTACAATAGGTATGTCTACTATGTTATCCATATGTATTTTGTTTTTGTATAATCCAAATTTAGGCTATAGCTAATTAATTTTCGTGAAAACATCTCACAGGGCTCACCGTTCTACACGAAGTGTGGTAGAAAGAGGGATTGGCCAGTGGAAGCACAGATTCCACATTTTACATTCTGAAATTCGGTACACTCCGGAAAAAGTGTGCCGAATCATAATGGCATGTGCAATTCTGCATAATATTTGTAAGAAGCGCAACATCCCATCTCCCCCCCAACACTGGAGAACCGTGATGACGGTGATGAAGATGGCCAGATGGCACCCCTGCCAGCACACGTGATGTGACAGGCCACAGACAACACTTTGCAATCCTTCATTTTAGGTACAGATGTCAATTTTATGTATAAATGTGCACAATAATTAGGCATCAAGATAAGCATGGCTTTACATGTTTATTGTTGTTCCTTTTGTTTTTTTAGTGCTTGACTATAATATTCATACTGCAATTTCAATACTTAATTTGTAGCTTTAACATTTGCCTTTTCAGTTCCTGTATGTCATTCGGGAGTGAGTCCTCTACCAGACCTCCTTCAGACGCCCACTCTTCCTCCAGTCTGTCATGACTTGAGGTGTTTGGAAGCTCGGTCAAAAACGGAGGAGCAGATGGAGAATCAGTGCTCAAGCCAGCAGGGTCCATAGCACGAACATCTTCTTCATTACTGACGATGCAATAAATTTGAATTGATAATTAACATCACAGTGTTTGTGTGAAAATGTAAATAAATGATTTTTTAAAACTTGCCTTTGAAATTTCAATAAATTTATTGCTGGATCCTGACCCCCGTCCATACCACAAATCACTGCATTGTCTTCCCCAAGGATACGCTGTACCACTTCACAAACTGGGCTAAGAGGCTTTCCCGGTGGTCCACCGCCTGAATGTGATTCAGTTAGAATGTATACAGTCTCCAAAATAAATCAGAGAAAATATATGAATAACAAAAGTAAGAATGGAAATGTATACATACCAGTGCGTGTCATATATGACTTATAGGCGGATATTTCTGTGCGGCTTTTTGACAGAATATTATACCATTTCTTTTCACAGTCAGATGGTGAGCGAATGCAGGCAACATGAGATGCAGTCATAAGTCGTGAGATGTCCTCCCAAGCATTTTTTTTGTCCGCACTAGTTAGTGTGGGACCGAACTTCCCTTTTATAATATTTTTTCGTTCTTCTATTAACTCTACAAGTGTAAGTGTTTCCTCCACTCTCCAGTTCGGTTTTATTTAGAATCCATGGCTTTAGTGATCACAGCATCACTGAAAGCTTTTAATTGATGAAAAGCATGTGACAAATTGTTTAATCAGCCTAGCACCTGTTTAAATTTGTCAGCAACAAATACATGATTGCAACAACATGGAGACTTGTTTTTATTCAGATTATTTATTAACAACATGAATACAGTGTTTTATTTAAGACATTCTTCACAAAAATATAAATTGCACCATTCTTAATTAAAATGTGAAAGTATTTCAACTTTTTTAAAACTTTTTTTCACATTTCTCAGGAAATAATCTTAAACTTGAAATCCGATGCAGAGATTGGTTCTTGCCAGGGGTTTGGAAATGACGTCATCCCAGAATTAGCTTTGCGGCACTGACAGATGTCGTAAATTAGCTCTTAGACTGACACTTGAGTAGAGCTGTGCGATACCAAGAATTTTGGTATCGATCCGATACCAAGTAAATACAGGGCCAATATCGCGATATTCGATACGATACTTTTTAATATTTATGCTTCATTGATCCAAAAGACCTAGTAGAGAATTTCGCCAAACATTGTAGGTGACAACAAAATAATGTATCCCAATCAACATCTTTGTTTAGAAACAATGGAACAGTAATAAAACAAAGTTTGCTTTAACGTGAGGAAAAAATATATTTTTGAGGTACAAAAGGAGAAACGACAATACAAATATAAAGTAAAAATGCTCCCCTCACTAGACAGTTTTTTCTTTGTTTGTTTCTTTTTTGTTTGCTTTTTTGTTTGCTTCTTTTCTTAGATAACTTTGTAATAGAATAAATGTACTAGGTTATTTCAATGTCTTTATTATATATATATATATATATATATATATATATATATATATATATATATATATATATATATATATATATACACACAGTGGAGGAAATAAGTATTTGATCCCCCACTTTAAAAGTTTTAATACAACAAAACAAATGAAACGTCTCATAATTTTATGCCAGTTTTATTTTAACAGTGCCACATAGAATATCAAAAGAAAAATGGAGAAAATGACATGAAATGTGAAATATAAAATAATTTGCACTTTATTGAGGGAAATAATTATTTGATGCCCTAGTAAAACCATGACTAATGTTGGCTCCCACAGACCACTGACACACCCTAATCACAGTGAAGTCATTACCTGAATGAGAGACACCTGTCCCAAATTATCACCTGTATAAAAGTCCACCTGGCAACAGTCTCAGTGACACTCCAACATCTCCACGAAGGGCAAAAGTAAAGAGCCGTCTAAAGATGTCAGGGACAAAATTGTTGACCTACACAAGGCTGGAATGGGCTACAAAGTCATAAGTAAAAACCTGGATGAGAAGGTGACAAATGTTGGTGCAATTATTTGGAAGTGAAAGAAGTACAACATTACTGTCAATCGACCCAGGCCTGGAGCTCCATGCAAGATATCACCTCGTGGAGTCTCATTGATCATGGGAAAGGTTCAAAATCAGCCAAGAACTACACGGGAGGAGCTGAGTAATGATCTCAAGGCGGCTGGGACCACAGTCTCCAAAAAAACCATTGGTAATACACTGAGACCTAATGGTTTAAAATCATGCAGTGCACGACAGGTTCCTCTGCTCAAGGAGGCTCACGTCCAGACCCGCCTCAAGTTTGCCTCAAATATGTTTTGTATGAACATATTAATGACTCCGAGAGAGACTGGGAGAAGGTGCTGTGGTCAGATGAGACCAAAATTGAGCTCTTTGGCCGTAACTCAACTCGACGTGTTTGGAGGAAGAAAAATACAGAATATGACCCTAAGAATACCATCCCCACTGTCAAGCATGGTGGTGGAAGTATTATGTTTTGGGGGTGTTTTTCTTCTAAGGGCACAGGCCAACTTCACCGCATTGACGGGAAGATGAACGGGACCATGTATCGCAAAATCCTGGGTGACATTTCTCTGTCAGCTGATGTCTTTGCAACTTTTTTCACAGAAAAAATTGAGGGCATCAGCAAACTCTTTCATACTCACCACTTCCACAACACTACATCTCACACATCCAGCCATCCAACCCTCTCCTCCTTCTCCCCTGTCACAGAATCTGACATCTCCAAAATTCTTCTTGCCAGTAACCCAACTACTTGTCCCCTTGATTCCATCCCATCCCACCTTCTTCAATCCATTGCCTCCTCCATCACACCAGCTCTCACACACATCATTAACTCCTCTCTCAGGTCAGGGACTTTTCCAAATTGTTTTAAACAAGCCATAGTCAAACCCCTACTCAAAAAACCTACGCTCAACCCAAATCTGGTCGAGAGCTACAGACCTGTTTCTCTTTTACCTTTCCTGTCTAAAACACTTGAACGGGTGGTATCCACACAGGTCTCCAAATTTCTTAATCAGAATAATCTCCTTGATCCCAATCAGTCCGGTTTTAGATGTGGTCACTCCACGGAGACAGCATTGCTCTCTGTGATTGACTCACTTAAATCTGCCAAAGCCAAATCTCAATCCTCGGTCCTCATTTTGTTAGACCTTTCTGCAGCTTTTGATACAGTAAATCATCAGATTCTACTGTCCACTCTAGCTGAATTAGGCTTTTCTGATACGACACTTGAATGGTTTCGATCCTATCTCACAGGAAGGTGACCTTCAAATTCCATGACCTTCAAAGTGTCATGGAATGGGGAGATCTCTAACTCTCACCAAGTACGCACTGGTGTGCCTCAGGGCTCTGTACTTGGTCCTCTCCTCTTCTCTCTTTACATGACATCACTGAGCACAGTCATCCAGGCGTATGGTTTCTCTTACCACTGCTATGCTGATGACACTCAACTTCATCTGTCTTTTGCCCCTGATGACACCACCATCTCAAATCGGGTATCTGCATGCCTCTCCGACATATCTGTCTGGATGAAGGCCCGTCATCTCAAATTAAACTTAGAAAAAACAGAGCTTCTCATTATCCCAGCTAAACCCTCAATCCATCACAACCTGACCTTCCAAATTGATGGCTCCACAATCTCCCCAACCGATTCGGTCCGGAACCTTGGGTTCACAATAGACTCCCACCTTAAATTCTCTGATCATGTTATCAAAACCACCCGTTCTTGTAGATTCCTTCTTTATAACATAAGGAAGATCAGACCCTTTCTGACTGAACATGCTACCCAACTGCTTGTTCAAGCCCTAGTCTTATCCCGGCTTGATTATTGTAATGCACTACTTGCCGGTATCCCAACTTCCACCATCAGACCTCTTCAACTAATTCAAAACTCTGCAGCCCGACTCGTGTTTAACCAGCCCAAGCGAACTCATGTCACTCCATTACTCACTTCCCTCCATTGGCTTCCTGTAGCTGCTCGCATTCAGTACAAGTCACTGACTCTGGCATACAGAACCATTTCTGGATCTTCCCCCTCTTACCTTCACTCTATCTTTTCAAAATACACTCTGTCTCGTTCACTTCGCTCCAGTGATGATTGTCGCCTGGCGATTCCACCTCACCGAGGAGCTAATTCTCATTCTGTGGCGTTCACCACTGCAAAATGGTGGAACGATCTTCCCAACTCTGTCCGTAAGGCAGAATCTCTAAACAGTTTTAAGAAACTACTTAAGACGCATCTATTTACCAAATACCTGTTATAAAAAAAATAAAATAAAAAAAAAAGGCGGGGGGGGGCGCAGCTTCGAATAACAATCAGGTTTGACGAACTTGCAGTATAGTTGGTTTTCTCCATGGCTTCTGACTTCTGGTGATCTCATTTGTAAGTCGCTTTGGATAAAAGCGTCTGCTAAATGACTGAATGTAAATGTAAATGTGACAACCTCCTTGCCTCTGCCAGGGCACTGAAAATGGGTCGTTGATGGGTCTTTCATCATGACAACGACCCAAAACATACAGCCAAGGAAACAAAGGAGTGGCTCCATAAGAAGCATATCAATGTCATGGAATGGCCTAGCCAGTCTCCTGACCTCAATCCCATCGAAAATCTATGGAGAGAGCTGAAGTTTCACGTTTCCAAATGCATGCTTATAAACCTTAAGGATTTGGAGGTGATTTGCAGAGAGGAGTGGGCCAAAATTACTCCTGAAGTGTGTGCAAACCTTATAAAAAACTATAAGAAACGTCTGACTGCTGTGCTTGCCAACAAGGGTTTTGCCACCAAGTATTAAATGATGTTTTACTAGGGGATCAAATACTTATTTCCCTCAATGAAATGCAAATTATTTTTTATTTCTCATTTCATGTAATTTTCTCCATTTTTCTTTTAATATTCTGTGTGTCACTGTTAAAATAAAGCTGGCATAAAATTATGAGATGTTTCATTTGTTTTTTTGTATTAAAACTTGTAAAGTCAGTGGGGGATCAAATACTTATTTCCTCCACTGTATGTATATATATATATATATATATATATATATATATATACACTCACCGGCCACTTTATTAGGTACACCTGTCCAACTGTTCGTTAACACTTAATTTCTAATCAGCCAATCACATGGCGGCACACTTCACGCACATTTCACGCACAACCATCTCTAGGGTTTACAGAGAATGGTCCGAAAAAGAAAAAACATCCAGTGAGCGGCAGTTCTGTGGGCGGAAATGCCTTGTTGATGCCAGAGGTCAGAGGAGAATGGCCAGACTGGTTCGAGCTGATAGAAAGGCAACAGTGACTCAAATAGCCACCCGTCACAACCAAGGTAGGCAGAAGAGCATCTCTGAACGCACAGTACGTCGAACTTTGAGGCAGATGGGCTACAGAAGCAGAAGACCACACCGGGTGCCACTCCTTTCAGCTAAGAACAGGAAACTGAGGCTACAATTTGCACAAGCTCATCGAAATTGGACAATAGAAGATTGGAAAAACGTTGCCTGGTCTGATGAGTCTCGATTTCTGCTGCGACATTCGGATGGTAGGGTCAGAATTTGGCGTCAACAACATGAAAGCATGGAACCATCCTGCCTTGTATCAACGGTTCAGGCTGGTGGTGGCGGTGTCATGGTGTGGGGAATATTTTCTTGGCACTCTTTGGGCCCCTTGGTACCAATTGAGCATCGTTGCAACGCCACAGCCAACGTGAGTATTGTTGCTGACCATGTCCATCCCTTTATGACCACAATGTACCCAACATCTGATGGCTACTTTCAGCAGGATAATGCGCCATGTCATAAAAATGGAATCATCTCAGACTGGTTTCTTGAACATGACAATAAGTTCACTGTACTCAAATGGCCTCCACAGTCACCAGATCTCAATCCAATAGAGCATCTTTGGGATGTGATGGAACGGGGGATTCGCATAATGGATGTGCAGCCGACAAATCTGCGGCAACTGTGTGTCATGTCAATATGGACCAAACTCTCTGAGGAATGCTTCCAGCACCTTGTTGAATTTATGCCATGAAGAATTGAGGCAGTTCGGAAGGCAAAAGGGGGTCCAACCCGTTACTAGAATGGTGTACCTAATAAAGTGGCCGGTGAGTGTATGTATGTATATATATATATATATATATATATATATATATATATATATATATATATATAATTATTATTATTATTTTGTTATTATTTTTTGAGTTGGCTCCATTAACATGTGACTTGGGTAACATTTACTTTGAAAGTTAATATGAACTGCTGTTGAAGATTACCACTCTTACCTACCTGGATATTCTCTGCTGCTGCAGCTCTGCGTTTTCTGCCGTTTGGTTTTTCATGAGCTTAAATAAGTTTGTTGTGTTTCCTGTGTACCTAATAGACTTTTTGCAAACTGAACAGGTTGCTGGTGTCGCATTTTCGGCTGTAAAATACAGACAAACAGCGCTTCTCTTTCTTTCAGACATCTTTTTTTTATCTCCCACTCCGAGTCTCTCTCTCCGTACTGTGACGTGTCGACTTGGGCTAGTCAGGCTGAGCCCACGTGGCCGCTGTGTCACGTGACTGTGCAACAACAAAAGTGTGTGTGTGTGTGTGTGTGCGCGCGTGTGCGTGCCTGTTCCACAGTGATATCAGCGTTACAGACTCAGAGAATAGACTTTGATAAATCGGCGTGCGCACAAAAAACTTGAGTATCGATCTTTTTACGCAAGTATTGTTCAATACCAATACCAGCGTTGGTATCGATATTATCGATATTTGTATCGATCCGCACAGCTCTACACTTGAGAATTACTCCAACACTTCGCTTAAAGTGAGTCTGAGAGGCTTAATAAATCATTTTTAGTCTCAGCTTTTAACTAAGAATAATTTTCGATTTAAGTCCATTCTTAGAAGCATTCTTAGGAGCAATTGTAAGAAGTTTGATAAATACGGGCCCAGGTCAGTAAAAGGGTTCGTTCCTGCAGATTCTTTCTGTATAACATCAGGAAAATGTGAACACGTGTTACTCCACTACTTATCTCTCTTTATACTCTCATCAAACACATATTGTTTATATATATTTGGCAGCTTTTAAGCATAAAGGAAATATGAAATGTCACTAATTGTATATAGTACCATCCCCAGCCCGTTACATCTTTGCAATGAAAAATAAATGAATAAAAGTATATTTATTATGAACCAGGTTTAACATTCAATGTAAGTTAAAATATGCAAAGAAACCTTTTTTATCCAAAACAATTGTCATGTGTAAGTGGCTTTCATATATAAAATGTTTCTGATGTTCATTAGAAACAATTGTGATTCAATTTTATTACAAAACATTTAATAACAGTCTTTCTTCTGTGTCCTTTTTAAACTAATGTCTGTTCTGGCTTGTTCTGGTTTTCCATTCTCTCAGGTCAATGTGTGTTTGCTGGTATCATCTTGCTGGTCAGATCGTTGAAGAACTTGCTCACTCAGACTTTCAACTTCAGTTACTTGACACAGCAACTGAGTTATGGCATTATTCTAATAGTGAATAAAAAAAAGAACTGTATATTAATAACTAGATAGATGGGAAAACAGACAAAAAGAATAAAAAAACAAAACAAATCACAAAATAAATTTTACATTTGGTAATTTATTTAAGAAAAATAATCATATACTGCAAATAGCTACAGGGTGTAATCTTTTGTTATTATTGCTTTGTGCATTAATGACTACAACTAAACATTTGTGGTAATTGATAAGCAGTAGTGCACATTGGCTTGGAAGAATCGTAATTTATTTCTATACAAAAGTGGTATATTCGTCTTCTCCACATTAGCAGTTTGTTTTCAAAGCATCTCTAATGGATTAAGATCAATAGCTTTAATTGGTGAATTGAAAAAAAACACAAGAAGTGTAAATATAAATCATTTTGAATCGATTATACAGCTGGCAATTCGATGCCTAAATATGACCCCAATCTTATCCTGAGACTGATACATTATGTTATAATAGATTTAATATCTGGCTTTTTAAAATATTTATAATATATATTATTAAACAATCTTTACTATTTATAAAAACACATTTCCTAGATTAAAATGTTTGACAGTAGTGCTCAGTTTTTATTTTGTTTTCTTTATATAATAGTGAATAGATTGGACCTGCACAATAAGCATTAGACTTATTTTTTGTTCTGAGTACAATTTCTTGCACATTATTTTACAATTTTTATGGATAAACTGTTCTATTTACAGTGCTGTGATCACAACTGTTGTAGTGTGATGTAACTGTTTATGTTTCTTAATAAAAGGCTAATGAATTTCTTGTTAATTTATTTGAAATTTAATAGAATAGAAAAATATTAAGGATTGGATCATATTAAAATCGTATAGAATCTAATTCTTAAGTACCAAAAATAATCAATTCGTTGGCTTGTAGAATCAATATCAAAATGACTCATCATGAAGGCTTCATTTTACACCTCTATAAAACACTTTATTGTTTACACTTCTTTAATCATTATTTTGTAGAAGGACAACATGGCTGCCTGACTCATGTTTTCTTGAGTGCTAGATCTGCAAATATTTTATAAAACCTACTGGCACTGCTTCATCCGTTTTTCTATCTACCCCCCTTGTGAAGTATAAAGAAAGTTGGAAGACAATAATGAGGTAGTGCCAACTTGCAGCTTTTGGGTATGTAGTATGTGTACATCAGAGCAGAAAGGTGAACAAAAAGGTGACATATAAACACATTAATTGATACTCTCGCAGACGCATGATGCATAGAATCGAGAATTTGAGAAAGTTAATTGTCATAGCGAGAGAACTAAAGACACTTAGAACGTCAGATCAATTGTGTTCCGAAGAAGCTCAGGTGGAGTTTCAGAACATTCCTGTGAACATTCCAGGAATTCATTTGAGATTACACAAATACAATCAGGTAAAAGAAACGTGCCTTAACACTAAAATGCCTTTTTACTGAGCTATTGTCATGGATAATATTCAGTGTCAATGCCCTCAATGTGTCAATTTTTTGCTTCTTGTTAATCTTGTTAATCTTAAATTATGCTTTACTACACAAAAACTACCACCCATAGAAATAGAACAAGCCAAGTTACACAAATATGGCAAAAGTTAACTACTCAGAACTATCTATATATATATATATATATATATATATATATATATATATATATATATATATATATATATATATATATATATATATATATATATATATACACACAGTCATATGCAAAAGTTTGGGCACCCCTATTAATTTTAATCATTTTTAGTTCTAAATATTTGGGTGTTTGCAACAGCCATTTTAGTTTGATATATCTAATAACTGATGGACACAGTAATATTTCAGGATTGAAGTGGGCACCTCAACAGAAAAGTGACATGAATATTTAGTTGATCCTCCCTTTGCAAAAATGTAGGAATCTGAAAGTAAACTCCAGATACAGGACCTTATTGATAAAAAACACCTACGTACATTCTAATATAATTTCACTCTAGTCGCTTCCTGTAGCTTTTAATCAGTTCCTGGATCCTGGATGAAGGTATTTTTGACCATTCCTCTTTACAGAACAATTCCAGTTCAGTTAAGTTTGATGGTCACCGAGCATGGACAGCCTGCTTCAAATCATCCCACAGATGTTCAATGATATTCAGGTCTGGGAACTGGGATGGCCATTCCAGAACATTGTAATTGTTCCTCTGCATGAACGCCTGAGTAGATTTGGAGCGGTGTTTTGGATCATTGTCTTGCTGAAATATCCATCCCCGGCGTAACTTCAACTTCGTCATTGATTCTTGAACATTATTCTCAAGAATCTGCTGATACTGAGTGGAATCCATGCGAACCTCAACTTTAACAAGATTCCCGGTGCCGGCATTGGCCACACAGCCCCAAAGCATGATGGAACCTCCACCACATTTTACAGTGGGTAGCAAGTGTTTTTCTTGGAATGCTGTGTTTTTTTGACGCCATGCATAACGCCTTTTTGTATGACCAAACAACTCAATCTTTGTTTCATCAGTCCACAGGACGTTCTTCCAAAATGAAGCTGGTTTGTCCAAATGTGCTTTTGCATACCTCAGGCGACTCTGTGTGTGGCGTGCTTGCAGAAATGGCTTCTTTCGCATCACTCTCCCATACAGCTTCTCCTTGTGCAAAGTGCACTGTATTGTTGACCGATGCACAGTGACACCATCTGCAGCAAGATGATGCTGCAGCTCTTTGGAGGTGGTCTGTGGATTGGCCTTGACTGTTCTCACCATTCTTCTCCTCTGCCTTTCTGATATTTTTCTTGGCCTGCCACTTCTGGGCTTAACAAGAACTGTCCCTGTGGTCTTCCATTTCCTTGCTATGTTCCTCACAGTGGAAACTGACAGGTTAAATCTCTGAGACAACTTTTTATATCCTTCCCCTGAACAACTATGTTGAACAATCTTTGTTTTCAGATCATTTGAGAGTTGTTTTGAGGAGCCCATGATGCCACTCTTCAGAAGAGATTCAAATAGGAGAACAACTTGCAATTAGCCACCTTAAATACCTTTACTCATGATTGGATACACCTGGCTATGGAGTTCAAAGATCAATGAGGTCACCAAAACAATTTTGTGCTTCAGTAAGTCAGTAAAAAGTAGTTAGGAGTATTCAAATCAATAAAATGATAAGGGTACCCATACTTTTGCACCTTTTTTATACCACTTCTTATATTACCACCATAATGTAATTCCGATTTAAACTTTACTTCCTATTTCAAACTGAAATAAATTAGAGATTGCTTACCAGATTACGCAATGATTCATCTGTGGTTGAAATTGTGCCAACAATCTCCAATTTCTTTTCCAAATTCTCTATAAACTCCACAACCATTGCCATGAGCTCCACCACATACCTGTAATAAATAATAACATTTTAATATTTATTTTAAATATAGTTTCAAAGTTTTCTAAGACTGTGTTCAATCTAGGCATGTAATACACTACTGTGATTTTTAGATTTACAGAAATAAGCACTCCAAAATGAGCTTTAGTCCTGTCCAATTATTAACCAATTAACTGTATTCCATTCTAAAATTCCAAAGCATAGGCTTAGTGACCTGTGAAGTTCAGCCTGTATAGCCAGATTCTGCTGACAGAGAGGCTTCATAAGCCTTTGACGCAAACTAGTCTGTTCCCTTAGCACCTTTTGAAGGTGACAAGTAAACTGCTGTAAAGATGCAAATCGCTTGCCTGTAAAGAGAACACAAGGAAGAATATGTTTTCTCATAAAAAAAAAACATGTTTGTCATGTTTATATAATATATAATCAGGCATTACAAACTTACTGAGATAATAATTGTGAGTAACATCTGCACTGTCTTTTTGAAGACTTAGAATCCCCAAATCCAAGCTTATCTAAAAAGTAAACAATCTTATTAACTGTAATCAAAATTGATAATAATATTAAATTATGTCTTTATTTACAAACCTTGTCTATTTCATGCTTGATTGTGTTTAGTCGCTCAGTTTCAAGAAGATGAGGGGAGAATACCTCTGTTTGACGTGGTACCGCGTCAAGCTCATTCTGTAAAGATTTTTTTTGTTACAAAAATTGCAAACTGATATTGGAATGTTTAACATAAATACATATATACACCTAACAGATGATATTAAGACCACCTTGCTAATATTGTGTTAGTCCTAAAACAGCCCTTGTTCATTGAAACCAGTACTCCACTTTTGGCTTTAGAAAAATGAAAGAAGTAGAGGAGTTGCGACTGATGACATAAAAAGCACATTCAGATATTAATACTATCTATATATATATATATACGCAATGACATTACAAATTAGCGGTACTTCATTAAGTTCTTATTCCAATTTATCTAATTACAATTAATTTACTCTTTTTATGGAGTAACTGTTCTATTTAAAGTGTGTTGATCACAGCTGCTATTGTGTGATAAACATTTCATGGATAAAATACTGTTTCTGTATCTCAATAAAAGGAAAATTATTATATTATATATAATAATATAATGTTATTATATTTGCCATTATATACATTTATTAGTTAGATTAGGGGGGGAGGTGTCCCCATGCCCATCCAGTGGAGAACGTTTTGGGCGCTGGGCAGATACACCCAGGACAGGGCGCCAATCTATCGCTGGGCAAACACTCACTCACACAGACACGCACACATACACACTCTATATGGGGCAATTTTGGAGAACTCAATTGACTTTCGGAAACCGGAGAACCCGGAGGAAACCCACGCAGACACGGGGAGAACATGGAAACTCCACCCAGATGGGGATTCGAACCAGGAATCCCTTGTGCTGAGAGGCGAACTTGTAACCACTAAGCCACCGTGCCGCCCTCAAATCATCATGAAGGCTCCAATTTACACCCTTATATTTTACTATCAGAACTAGCATTAACTTCTTTAGTAATTTCAGCTACAGTAAGTGTGTCTGTTGGACTGGACTATACGGATCAGTGTTCACTCTTTATGTGAATCAATGAGCCTTGGCTGCCTGTGACCCTGCCACTGGTTTACTATGGTTCCTTTCACAGACTTTTGATCAATCCTGACTACTGCAGATCGGGACTCCCCACAAGAGCTATAGTTTTGGAGATGCTCTGGTCCTCTAGCCAAAATTTTACATTTGTCAACTTTCTCAAATCATTATGCTTTCTATTTTTCCTGCTTCTAACCCGTTAACTTTAGGAATAAAGTGTTTACTTGCAGCCTAATATATATATATATATATATATATATATATATATATATATATATATATATATATATATATATATCACTAACAGGTGCCACAAAAATAGAAATAATCAGTATTATTCACTCCACTTTCAACGGTCACTATGTTATGCATAAAATATGCATAACATGTCATGTTATGAGTTGGAGTATACTGTATACTTCATAGAATGTGTGCATCTTGTGTTATACTTTAAAAACCACAAAAAAAATAGAACAATTATTTTTCATTAGTTTATAGACCTATTTTAATCACAGCTTTGCCATGTGCAAATATCCTGTTAATTGATTGTAAATTATTTTGCTACAATCTGTCACAGCAAAAGACAGTAATGATGTACAGCAGCTACATTCTTACCTGAGACACTGTACCAGAAGCAACACATCTTGCAAGAACTTTTGCAGCTGATGTCACAAAGTAAGGATTTGGGTTCCAAATATCCATGTCTCAGCACAATTTCATATCTGAGGGTGAATACAGACAGTGTAATACGTTTATTATGTAGCCAAAAAATATATAAACAGAAATACATGTTCATAAATGTTGAAAGCGTATGGCTTTTTCTTTTATTAGCAGCCGTTTATTCATACAGTACAAGTATCAGTTCATGTTGTCAAACAAATATTAGCTACTTATTTTGTTTTTGGGAAACGGCACTAATACTGCAGCAATGCCGTTAGCTAGCTCTAAACAAAATTGCTAACAGCGAAAATTAACTTTCAACATTTCTTAAAACTTACATTCGATGTTTCTTTTTTAAACACTTTGGCTGTGGCGAAGCTAAACTCTGGGGCAACTATTAAACAACGTGTTCGCTGTTCGTCGCAAATAAGTCTTTTAAGTAATTTAAAAGAAGCCGCCTCGTCTGCGAGTCGGCGCAACCGACAGATCACGTGACGCTACATTACGCTCTCCTGACATAGTTTGGCTGTTACCGTAAAACACATTGTAATATCGCATAGCGTTTTTGCGCTGTGTTAAAATGTACCAAAACGTTTGGTTTTTTTAAATGTGATTCCTAACTACGATTAACGAGAAGTAATGAATCCGATATTTCATGTTATATTAAGTGCATTGTGAATCCCCAAAAGGCTGCTCCGTCATTTTTTTAAACAGGTCATTTTTTGTGTTCAAAATAGCACTCTGGTTCCCTACTAACTACAACCTATGTCTCCCTAACGGCTTGCACTCTGTGACTTTCAGACATTGTATATTATTTCATTGCGAAGCATTTGAAGTATTTGTGTGAATTAAGGACAGTTACATTCAATTTTAAACCTAATATAACAAGCTGTATTGACGCCTATGTAGTGCACTCGCTTTAGAGTGACTAGTGTCATTATGGCCATACCAAATAGTAACACAACCGGTACTCTCGGAAGGGAAGCTAAAGTGTCACGGCGGAGTTCATTGTGTTTACTAGTAGTTGTAAGTGTCCTCGGTGTTAAATTTAATCAAATATTCGATGAGCGCAGGGATGTGTGCGGCAGTGCGGGCTGCTGCATCCGGAGGCCCGGTGTCGTTGATGGCCCGGTTCCGAGGGGCTTTGTGCGCCGCTGTCGTGGGAGACTGTGTAGGAGGAGAGTTCGAGGGAGCTGAAGATGTACCACTGGATCGGGTCCTGCAGCATCTTAACGCACTGGAGGAGGATATACGGGGTGATGGTAATATTTTTTTTATTTGCAATTAGCGGTGTCACCCACAGTGAATGGCACACGTAGTCAAATCGGTGGAGAAGGCCTGTCTAGCTGTCCATGTTTCGCTCTGGCTCTGTGCAGGTAACTGGCGTTCCTCTACAGCAGAGGTGTCAAACCCAATTGCACCGAGGGCCAAAACTCAAAGCATTCATTCATTCATTCATTATCTCCCGCTTTATCCTCTATTAGGGTCGCGGTGGGGTTCCCCATGCCCATCCAGGGGAGAACATCTCGGGCGCTGGGCAGATACACCCAGGACAGGGCGCCAATCCATCGCTGGGCACACACTCACTCACACAGACACACTCTATATGGGGCAATTTTGAGAATTCAATTGACTTGATCCATGTTTTTGGACTGTGGGAGGAAACCGGAGAACCCGGAGGAAACCCACGCAGACACGGGGAGAACATGGAAACTCCACCCAGATGGGGATTCGAACCGGGAATCCCTAGCGCTGAGAGGCGAACGTGCTAACAACTAAGCCACCGTGCCGCCCAACTCAAAGCACAATTTATTTATTAAACACACGAAAAGTAAATGTTTTCTGAACAAGAATAGCAATGAATACAGACAGGGGTATTATTCCATGTTAATAAATAAACCTAAGCTTCAAATAACTTCAAATGTATTTCTCTCTATAAAATTATTTATTCATTCATTCATTATCTTCCGCTTAATCATCTACTAGGGTCATGGCATTTTGGACGCTGGGCAGATACACCCAGGACAGGGTGCCAATCTGTCACTGGGCACATATCTATCACTCTCTCTATATGGGGCAATTTAGAGCATTCAATTTACCTTGATCCATGTTTTTGGACTGTGGGATGAAACCGGAGAACCCGGAGGAAACCCACACAGACAAAGGGAGAACATGGAAACTCCACCCAGATTGGGATTCGAACCTGGAATCCCCAGCACTGAGAGGCGAACGTGCTAACCACTAAGCCACCGTGCCCCCCTCTATAAAAATATCTCTTGTTGAAATTGGTCGCATGATGGCTTAATGCCTCTCAGTGCTGAGGATCTAGGTTTGAATCCCAATCTGAGTAAAGTTTAAATTACTCACTATGTATTGTCACTATAGTGCTAAGAATGTTACCCCACCCAATTAATACCTGCTATGTGACGATACTAGATAGTTGAGTAAAGGAGATTAACGCAGTATGAAGACAATATGTAATTGTAATATCGTAATATGTGATATCGTAAAAATTGTAATATGTGAACTACAGAGATCATCTATAATAGGTCACAAGATGTAATTTTGCACACTATTTGAACACTTAAAAACAGGATGGGTATTAAGAAGCTTTATACTTTGAGGAGAATGTTTAATTAACCACCAAAAATGTAACATCAGTTTAATCACAGCAAAAAAATGGGTTTGATTGGATCAGGATTAATAGCCATAAAATAAGTATCCCTGCTTTCGAATTACAAAACTGTACACATTGCCTTGTGAATGCAGTAAAAAATCTGGCATTACAAAAGATTGATTTAAAAGCAAAACCATTGCATTATATTATTTGTTATTTTTTTCTCAGGTGTACTGCAGTACAGTGATGATACAGCTATGATGCACTGTGTGGCACACTCGCTTCTGACTAGGACAGGCTTTGATGAGAAAGATATGGCTCACAGGTATATTTTCAATTTTGTCAAAATTAAAGCACACTTGTTCAAATCGTATTTTATTATATTTGATTTTTGAAGAAATCATAAATGCAGATTGCTATTTCAACAGTGCAGGTTGAACAATTACTCTCAACTTTGTTAACATTGTTTGCAGAAAACGGCATCACAAGTACACCTAATTGTCTAATTGCCATTTCGTTGATTGAAAACACTTGACACTAATTTTGCTTCATTTAATTTTTCTGTTTGTCTGTAAAGTTCACATACTTTTGCTAATTAAAGATATGTATTATTGGAGCATTCTTCTAAAAAAATTGCTGTAATATTTAGACTTGGTCCATACTATTAGGACTCATTTAAAAATCAGATTTTAAAATATTATGTTTAATTTATGTAAAAAGGGGTATAAAATATCATAATGTTATACTATAACAATTGTTTTGTTGCATTTAAGTCATATTGTTTATAGCAATGTTTTGACCACAATAAAGCTGACATGTATTGCCTTAGTCCAAGGCAAAGGTAAAAAATAACCACAGATGTTAACACTGTATATGCAACTTTGGTCAATGTGATTGTGATTTACTTCTGCAGATTTGCAAAGGAATACAGTCTCGCACCTGGTCGTGGTTATGGAGCCGGAGTTGTTCAGGTTCTCAAAAAACTTGCGTCCCCTCATCTTAGAGATGTTTTTCAACCAGCACAAGCCCAGTTTAGTGGGCGTGGGTCATTTGGAAATGGAGGGGCGATGAGAGCTGCACCCTTTGCCCTTGCCTTTAAAAACCCCTTTGATGTACAGAGAGTAAGTCCCCATGCATGAATCACAAAGACTAAAATTAACAGATTTGAACAGATTTAAACATTTGTTTTATGTCCTACCAACGAAGTCATGTATGATTATAAACAGGAGTGTTTAGTAATGTAACAACATTTAAAAAATTTTGACTTAATTACAACTTTGAAATTTGAATAGACCCGTTATGCATGGATTTGGTCTTGCATGCAGACATGTTCTCCTATTTTTCTTACCTGACCTCGTGGACAAACCTGCAAAACTTGCAATATGGTCATCAAAATAAAACACATAATCTTGGAATGCAACAAATACAAAGACAACAGAAACAAACAAAAACTACCCCAAGTCTTAAAATCTGCTTTAATTAAAAAAATGTTCCAAAACTCTTGACTTTCTTTAGAATAAAGGTTTGGGAATAAAGACCCAATTATAGTTTTGTAATAAGATTACAACTGCAAATTACTTTGGATCATTTTTATATATTTTTTTTATTATTTGAGATTAAGTTTGTATTACATTTTCATATAAAGTGTGTTTTTGGGACTCAATGAAGCAGAG
Source organism: Corydoras sp. C115 (assembly GCA_019802505.1). NCBI lineage: Eukaryota > Metazoa > Chordata > Actinopteri > Siluriformes > Callichthyidae > Corydoras > Corydoras sp. C115. Next base: position 3,282,352 of record JAFMOC010000006.1, on the reverse strand, counting down.
AATTATCAGTTAATATTAGCAAAAGGCAACACAAATCACTAACAATGAGCATTACTTTTCCTTCTTCAAGATCAAAGACAAAAATATGCTAATGAATTGTTGTCTATGGTTACATTTCCATTAACCTAAAGAAACACTGAAGTTACAAATGTGGGTCCTTAAGCAAGACCCTTGTCCCTCATTGCTACAGGGATGCTGTGGCCAACCCTGTGTTCTGATCCCAACCAAGTTGGGATATTTGTAAGTCGCTTTGGATAAAAGTGTCTGCTAAATGGCCAATGTTTAATAACATGTTCAAGATTATAAGTGTACATATATATTTTAAGTAATCCTGACCTAATCATATACAGTTGTGATCAAATTTATTCAACCCCCAATGCTGCGAAGGGTTTTATGGAATTCAGTGCACATTTGTAATTGTGTTCATAATGAAATCTTACAAGGACTTGTTAAAGAACTAAATGCAACTAAGATAGCATCAATTGTTTTTGTCATAAAGTATTAAATGGCCTTTTTGTGATTTCTTCATTGACACAATTATTCAACCCCTTTACAACTACCACTCATAAGAACAGAGGTTCATTCCAGTGTTTTCAATCAGGTATTGAAAACACCTGTGGATGTCAACGAGCAGCAATCAAGCATGATAAGCACCAATTAGGCAGATTTAAAAGGACTGTGATACTCAGCTCCTTCTAGACATCTACTGGTGTGTTTACAAGCATGGTGAAGGCAAGAGAATGGTCCCAGAAGACAAGAGAAGAGGTTATTGCTCTTCACAAGAATGGCAATGGATATAAAAAGATTGCGAAGTTGTTAAATATTCCAAGAGACACTATCGGAAGTATCATTCGCAAGTTCAAGTTAAAGGGCACAGTGGAAACGTTACCTGGTCGTGGCAGAAAGAAGATCCTGACCGCGACTGCTGTGCGCTACCTGAAGCGTAATGTGGAGAAAAATCCCCGCGTGACTGCTAAGGAACTGAAAAAAGACCTGTCAGATGTGGGCACTGAAGTTTCAGCTCAGACAATAAGGCGCGCACTGCATAACGAAGACCTCCATGCCAGAACTCCCAGGCGCACCCCCTTGCTGACTCCAAAGAACAAGAAAAGTCGACTGCAGTATGCCAAAAGTCATGTGGACAAAACACAAAGGTTTTGGGACAGTGTACTGTGGTCAGATGAAACTAAATTAGAACTGTTTGGGACAATGGACCAGCGCTATGTTTGGAGGAGGAAGAACCAGGCTTATGAACAAAAGAACACCTTGCCTACTGTGAAGCATGGCGGGGGGTCAATTATGCTTTGGGGCTGTTTTGCTTCTAATGGTACAGGAAAGCTTCAACGTGTGCAGGGTACCATGAATTCCCTTCAGTACCAGGAGATCTTGGAGGAAAATGTGATGGAGTCAGTCACAAACCTGCGGCTTGGGAGACGTTGGACCTTCCAACAGGACAATGATCCGAAGCACACATCCAAGTCCACTAGAGCATGGTTGAACATGAAAGGCTGGAACATTCTAGAGTGGCCATCGCAATCACCAGACTTAAATCCAATTGAGAACCTCTGGTGGGACCTAAAGAAGGCAGTTGCAGTGCGCAAGCCTAAGAATGTGACTGAACTGGAGGCTTTTGCCCATGAAGAATGGGCTAAGATACCCATAGGTCGCTGCAAGACACTTGTGTCAAGCTATGCTTCACGCTTGAAAGCTGTCATAACTGGAAAAGGATGTTGTACTAAGTACTGAAAAAATAATGTCACTAGGGGGTTGAATAAAACTGATAATGATGTGAGCACAGTAAAGACATTTGTGGTTATTCCATCATAAATATTATGTTATATTTGTCTAATTTATAAGTGCCTCTTTGATATAATTGTAAATAAGATGACTGAAATGATCCAAATCAATGTCAAACTGGCCAAAACACTTTATTTCAGTGGGGGTTGAATAAATTTGATCACAACTGTAGCTCTAGATGATGCAGTGTTGCTGTGTTTCAAAATGGATTATTAAAGTCCATGTTTTTATTTTATTTGTCTTTTTATAGAACACCAGGCTTGGTGCTATGCTCACCCACTCCTGTTCATTGGGCTACAATGGTGCTGTGCTACAGGCCTTGGCTGTTCATTTGGCTTTGCATGGTGCCCTCAGTTTACCGCATGAATTCATCAGTAAATTAATTTCTGAGATGGAAGAAGTAGAAACAGAAGAAGCAGCAAGACAAGATGCCAGAGCGTCAGTCATGGAACTCTTTTGGCAGTTGACACTTTAGACCACTTTACATGATATACGGAAAACGCATACACACAAAAGCACTTTATTAGGAACCAGTACACCTGCTCTTTAATTTTGTTATTTAATCAACCAATCAATGCATTAAAATCTGGCTTCAGGTGAAGTTCACGTTATCAATCAAAATAGAGGAAATGCAATGTTTGAATACTTAACTGGTTTAAGTATTTGTTTACTGCTAGCATTTACACCTACAAAAGTCACTAGGGTTAACTGATAAACCCTGAAATAAAGTTATAACCATTTACTGAGTGGCAGCCATACAGACATGAACTTACTTGATCATGTGGTAAGAAGCCAATGGAGATTAATCCAAAATATTGCCAAAAACTGAGATATATTTAGTACAACTGTGTTGAGCAGGTAAACAAAAAACACATCAAACTTTAAGGCAGATGAAATTTTTGACTGCAGAAGGTAATGCCAGGTTTCACTTATGTAAGTCAAAACCAGAAAGCTGAGGCTGTATTGGGCACAGGATACCCAGAAATTGGCAGTTAAAGACTGGGGAAAATATCAAGAAAGTTTACCCAATATTGTGTTCCTAAAAAGTGTTTGTGTGTGTGCAGATTATTTGGGTAACAATTTATGTTTTTTCATTAACAGTGTAGTGCCAAGATACAGAATACCAAACTTTGTCCTTAACTGACATTCAGTTCTGGAGAAGAGGTTTATGTCATTTCCCTCTAATGTACACAGCTTAATGGCTGGAGTCCACTTCAATACCTCATACCTAAATTTCAAGTTGTTTTTATTTTATTTTATAAATACAGTATATTTATTGTATTAATGCGGTGACCATGTATTTTATTCATAATAACTTTTTAATTTCCACATATAGACTGATCAGGCTGATTTCCATTACCTAATTAACAGAATAGGCCACTATGTATTGAGTTTTAACAAAGTTTTACATCTGAAAACACTGTGTTCTATTATTTATTACTAAATCAATTAATTAAGACATTCGAATATGTCACTAACTGAAATCTGGTTTGTTTTGCAGACTCAATTTAGCTGAATTTCCATATTGTGAACGTTTGTACAGAGTTAAGGAGCTAATTGAGAGAAACAGCGTGAGCATCGAGGAAGTTGTATCTGAACTTGGTTAGTAGTTGAATATTTGCTTTTTTTAACCTCAGTGTACAACTGGAATAAGCTATGAAAACTGGCTGACCATTGCCTTGATAGTGCATCTCTAATTAAATTGATGATTGACACTTAATAATAATTTTCTTTGTACAGGTAACGGTATTGCTGCTTTGGAGTCTGTGCCAACAGCCATTTTTTGTGTATTGCACTGTATGGAACCCCAGGAGGGTCTGCCAGAGCACTACAGTGGTCTCGAGAGGACAATCACATACTGCTTAGCACTTGGAGGCGATACAGACACTATTGCATGCATGGCAGGTGCTATTGCAGGTGCTCATTATGGCATTGATGCTATTTCTCCGAGCTGGCTGAAGAGCTGTGAGGGTGTGGAGGAAGCAGAGCAACTGGCGGAGCGTCTGTATAAACTTTATGAAACCACACAGGCTCAAGAAGCCTCAGCTTCATGTGGCAGCAGTCAGTCTCAGATGAAAACTGACTGAGTTATGTACACAAAAACCTACGATGATACCCAGACACCGATTAATTACGCATATTCTCATATATAACACTTGAGTAAAGTTATCTTTTGGAATCATTCAAATCATTAAGACTGCTTTGTAAATTAATTACAAAAAATAATTAAAACTTTTGGCTTGTAATCTGCATTCAGTCATCTTTTATCAAATATCTAATAAAAAAAAATAAGTGATTTTCACTTTATAAGTAAATTTTCCCTTTTTAAGCATAAAATATATTGATCTGTTAAAATGATGTGACAAATTATTTGTAATTTTATTAGGGTTATTGTTTACTGGGTTACGCCAATTTACCAAATGTATGTGTTTTTGAAATGTGAAAGGGAACACACGTGCTTATATTTACAGTGTTGGCTAAATTATATGATTTAGCTAAATTATGATTATGATTATGATCTGATATGATTATGATAATATATGATTTAGCTAAATTCTGAAAGTGTATGCTGCTACTGTTTCACTGGGTGGCAGTATTGACTCGTAACGTTTTCTCTGCTGGTAAGTAAAACAGACGAGGGACGTCATAGGGACCCACGAGAAGTGAGATTACAAAACACATTTCAAATGGACGGTAAGACTTATCGTTTTAATTCGAGGCTTCAAAGTGTTTCTATTAAACATGGCTTTGAGGTAGTAAAATACATAGTTGGTGGGGTTCCCCATGCCCATCCAGGGGAGAACGTCTCGGGCGCTGGGCAGATAGACCCAGGACAGGGCGCCAATCCATCGCTGGGCACACACTCACTCACACAGACACACTCTATATGGGGCAATTTTGAGAATTCAATTGACTTGATCCATGTTTTTGGACTGTGGGAGGAAACCGGAGAACCCGGAGGAAACCCACGCAGACACGGGGAGAACATGGATACTCCACCCAGATGGGGATTCGAACTGCGAATCCCTAGCGCTGAGAGGCGAACAGGCTAACCACTAAGCCACCGTGCCGCCTCGCCCCGTTTCAATGCTCTAAATTGTTAAATTGCCCCATAATAGTCTGTTAGTGAGTTTGCCTAGCGATAGATTGGCGCCCTGTCCTGGGTTTTTCTGCTCAGGACCCAAAAGGTTCTCCCCTGGATAGGCATGGGACCCCCCCCCCTTTATGACTCTAATAGAGGATTAAGCTAATGACATGAGATGAGATTGTGAGACTGAGTGCTCAGGAGGTTTTTACCATATACTGTATATTTATTACACACACACAGGAGGTGGACAGCCCACCGAGATGGATTAAATACAGAGACATGACAATCAAGGAGGATGAGTCCCCCACTGTCGCTTCGGCTTGCCCTTTGGGAGTTCAAAGGCTTATAAAACTGTAGAGCTGCTTTGTGACAATGTACTATTGTAAAAAGCGCTATATAAATAAACTCCTTAAACTTGAACTTGATCTCTTTCATCAATCGCAGTTGTCTGCCATTGATGATTTTTTTCTATACACTTGTTTATCTATTCAGAAAAATGCATTAAACTCTTTTGGAACAAAACTGCCGACTTCTGACCATTTATTAGAACATAACCGATATTTACGACAAATTACAATACAGTGTGAAGCATCACACTTCGGTTTTTATCAAAGGTTTAATGCAGATTCGTTGTCGTTGTTTACTAACTCCCTGAAAGACAACCTTAATTCTCCCTGTCCCAGAATGATATGCAACTGCTATGCCAAGTAAAAGTTTTTCTACAGCTAAAGTTATAGTGGCAAGTAATAGTTAATAATTAATCTAATGGTTGTGGGTTCAAATCCCAGGTCCACTGAAGTTTCCAATGTGGGTTCTTAAGGAAGACCTTTTACCCTCTTTTCTCCAGGGATGCTGTGTAGTCAACCCAGTGTTCTGAAAGGGAACTTGTAAGTTGCTTTGGATAAAAGTGTCTGCTAAATGACCAACTGTGATGTATTTGGAAAGTCCTGCTTACCTCTCCACCAGTTCATCCTCTTTTGAGAAATGCTAAACAGGACAGAAATTGACTTAAACAAGTTAATAAGGTTAAAGTAAAAACGAAAATCAAAATCTCAACTGCAATATTACAGTATTTTGAAGACATCATGCATCACGCTTTTAATAACAATGTATACTCATGTTGCAATATAAGGATTATTTGCATTCACTCCTGTTTAATTTGGTTACAGGGTTATTTAGCAAAATATTAATTTAGATTCTGTGGTTTATTTAGAATCTGCTTAAAAGCAGCTGCAACTCTGATAAAAACAAGCAAATATAGAAACAACATTTATTTCACAGCCATGTGCAATTACTGTATTTTCACTAACACAATCTATTTGGCCTCAACAAATGTTTGAGAAAACTGCTAATTGTTTCCTGAGGTGTTGTATCCTAGTAAACTGTCAGATGACTCAAACTTCCTCTGTTGAAACTAAACTTGCAATTAGGATTTAGCTGTTATGATGTGTGTAATAATTTTTTAATCTATAATGTGCCATCAGAGACCACAACCCCGGGAAGAAAGGGCAACCTGACTGGAAGTGCCCGAAAACTGAAGGACAATGCAGCAGATTGGCATAACTGCATTCTAAAATGGGAGAGGCTAAGCGATGAAGGATTTGTAATTGCAACCAAAATTGTCAACCTCAAACTGAGAAAAGAGTAATAGCTTTAACATTAAATTGTTGGATTATATATATTTTATATATATTTGTGCTGTAATTCTAAATCATTATGTTGTTTTGTGGTGTAGGACTTCAAAGGATCTTGAAATCGTAACAGAGGGAGAAAGTTCATCTGGAGATGCCACTAAAAGTCAAACATATCAAACCAGCCAGGAGATGGAAGAAGAATGTTCCAGACTGCAAAATATTGTTGACAAATTGGTAAACAATTCACACTACCGATCACTTAAATACTTCACATCACAAATATCTATGTTCCTGTATTAATGATAATTCTCATGGGTCATAGATCAAAAATGGCAGACATTATTTGGGTCTTGGATTCAGAATGTCTTATTGACCACAATCATAACTAAAAAGAAACAACAAGCTCTCACAGTCAGTCAGATAAAGCATACTAAAACTTTAAATGGGATTTCTTTGTTGTCAAAATACATTGGACCATGGCTGGATTGTACAGAAATGCACAACAGACCTTAAAATGAACAAAACAATGGTAAAATGACATAAGAATTCATATTTAAACCTTAAGTCTCAGTGGATGAATGGGGAGTCAACAACCATGGACTTTGAATGTCTTAGATCCTATACATTTTTACAATTACATTTACATTTAGTCATTTAGCATATGCTTTTTTCCAAAGCGACAAACAAATGAAAGAATAACACAAGTGAGTAGTTAAGAAAAAAAATATCAAATCTGATCATTATCCAATCTGGTTTTAATGTCTTCTAGATTTTCCTACTGTTTTATTTATTAAATTATTTTTTAATAACAGCAAGTACTTCTGTCTGGAAGAGATGTGTTTTGAGTTGCTATTTGTCTTAGATTAAACATAAATTATAGGGAGTTGCCTTATGAAATGTAAAGGAGCTTTACACAATATATTCATTCATTCATTATCTTCCGCTTTATTCTATATTAGGGCCGTGGGGGGGTTCCCCATGCCCATCCAGGGGAGAACGTTTCAGTCGCTGGACAGATACAACCAGGACAGGGTGCCAATCTATCGCTGGGCACACACTCACTCACACAGACGCGCACACATACACACTCTATATGGGCAATTTTGAGAATTCAATTCACCTTGATCCATGTTTTTGGACTGTGGGAGGAAACCGGAGAACCCGGAGGAAACCCCCCGCGGACACGGGGAGAACATGGAAACTACACCCAGATGGGGATTCGAACCAGGAATCCCTAGCGCTGAGAGGCGAACGTGCTAACCACTAAGCCACCGTGCCGCCCACACAATATATACTCTTGAAATTTTAATGTTTTATTTTTTGGCTGCTGTGCAATATAAATATCAAAATACAATAGATTAACCGTTAACTGTAATAGTTGTTTACCTTACAAAAAAGCATTGAAAATGACTTTTTCTACAGGCACAGATCTTGCCAAAAATGGAAAGGATGATGCGTTCTGAAAAGGGAATATGTGAACTGGAGACCTTTCAGTATGGAGAGAAGGGACGACCTGCCCCACTGTTTCAGACTTGGACGACCGAGCAGTTTGGTAAGAAAACATAAAATGCAGATTAAATGCATCCAGCTACTCAAATGAATTGTAATACTTTTCAGTTGTACTAAAATAAGTTATTTTTAAGCCAGAAAAATAATAAGATTAAAAGGAAATATATTTAAATTAAATATTTGGTTTTGCAGTATCTGAACAGGTTTTTGTCAAGGTTTTTTAGGTTTTTGTGTAATAATTGCTTTAAATAATATATCATCTGCATAAGCCACAGTCATGTAAGGGTGAAGGATCTTGTCAATGAGACACTGCAACTACAGCAGAGCCACACACCAACACTCTATGGTGTGTTACAAATTTTGTGGAAAAAACCTTACCCTTAGTTAAAAATAAGTTGTGCCTAAACATGAACTTGGACATCGTTTTGACTTTTTGAAGTCCAAGCAAAATCAGAGCTCTCTATTAGTCAGGAGCCAATATCACAGTGCTGGGAATCCTCGATCAAACCCATGTGAAGCATCGGTACAAATTCTTTCTAAAGGATGCTTGTTAATATTCAGGTGGATGTGTGATTTCTCCCTTCTCTGTTCAATAATGTACACTCAGCCCATATGACCTTAGGGTGCCATACCTATATTTGTGCTTGAATGTTCATAGAACCAAAAGAATCATGGGACTATGTGAAGTTTGCTTTCCCCCTGAATATGAAGCCAAATTGTCAAACACAATGTCCAAACTGAATAAGGCGGGGCATTGGCACTGGATACATTCCGCTTTTCCCACTGGTAACTTATTGGTAAACTGTTCCAACATGACCTGGTTTACAGTTTCTGTGGCATCATGCCCATCCACATGCAACCATTTCCCAGCAGTTTCTCTTAGATTCTATTTAGCCAACTTATACCCACCTCTCCTGATCTTTTGACATGACAATGACAAACTCATGTGTAATCACACTCTCATTTGTGGTTTTAAGTGGTCTGTAATTTCTGTTTTCTGGAGCTTTTGTATTAGTGGTGTATTGCAAATAATGGAATTTAAGATAAGTACAGATAAAAAAAAATTGCTCTTCTGTTATGACAAAATGTATATACATTGCACTCTTTGATAGCCATTCTCGAAATGGAACACAAAATTTCCCTTCGTTACACATTACTTGCCAGAGTTAGGTCATTTACCTGTCTGCAGATGGCTGGGCTGCTAGTGTGCTTGCTTATGAGTGTATATACAGTCATGGCCAAAAGTTTTGAGAATGATACAAATATTAATTTTTACAAAGTCTACTGCTTCAGTTTTTATAATGGCAATTTTCATATACTCCAGAATGTTATAAAGAGTGATCAGCTTAACAGCAATTAATTGCAAAGTCAATATTTGCCTAGAAAATGAACTTTATCCCCCAAAACACATTTCAGCTTCATTGCAGCCCTGCCTTAAAAGGATCAGCTAACATCGTTTCAGTGATAGCTCCATTAACACAGGTATGGGTGTTGATGAGGACAGGGCTGGAGATCAATCTGTCATGATTAAGTAAGAATGACACCACTGGACACTTTAAAAGGAGGCTGGTGCTTGGCATCATTGTTTCTCTTCTGTTAACCATGGTTATCTCTAAAGAAACACGTGCAGTCATCATCGCACTGCACAAAAATGGCCTAACAGGGAAGAGTAGTGCAGCTAGAAAGATTGCACCTCAGTCAACAATCTATCGCATCATCAAGAACTTCAAGGAGAGAGGATTCATTGTTGCCAAAAAGGCTCCAGGGCGCCCAAGAAAGACCAGCAAGGGCCAGGACCGTCTCTTAAAAGTGTTTCAGCTGCAGGATCGGGCTACCAGCAGCGCAGAGCTTGCTCAGGAATGGCAGCAGGCAGGTGTGAGTGTATCTGCATGCACTGTGAGGCGGAGACTCTTGGAGCAATGCCTGGTCTCAAGGAGGGCAGCAAAGAAGCCACTTCTCTCCAGAAAAAACATCAGGGACAGACTGATATTCTGCAAAAGGTACAGGGAGTGGACTGCTGAGGACTGGGGTAAAGTCATTTTCTCTGATGAATCCCCTTTCCGATTGTTTGGGACATCTGGAAAACAGCTTATTCGGAGAAGACAAGGTGAGCGCTACCACCAGTCTTGTCTCATGCCAACTGTAAAGCATCCTGAAACCATTCATGTGTGGGGTTGCTTCTCAGCCAAGGGAATCGGCTCTCTCACAGTCTTGCCTAAAAACACAGCCATGAATAAAGAATGGTACCAGAATGTCCTCCGAGAGCAACTTCTCCCAACCATCCAATCATCCAATTGGTGATCAACAATGCCTTTTCCAGCATGATGGAGCACCTCGCCATAAAGCAAAGGTGATAACTACATGGCTCAGGGAACAAAACATAGAGATTTTGGGTCCATGACCTGGAAACTCCCCAGATCTTAATCCTTTTGAGAACTTGTGGTCAATCATCAAGAGACTGGTGGACAAACAAAAACCTACACATTCTGACAAAATGCAAGCATTGATTGTGCAAGAATGGACTGCTTTCAGTCAGCATTTGGTCCAGAAGTTGATTGAGAGCATGGCAGGGAGAATTGCAGAGGTCCTGAAGAAGAAGGGTCAACACTGCAAATAATGACTTGCTGCATTAACTCCTTCTAACTGTCAATAAAAGCTTTTGTTACTCATAATATGATTGCACTTATATTTCTGTATGTGATAAAAACATCTGACAAACACACATAAAAACCAGAGGGTAGCAGATCATGTGAAAATATAATATTTGTGTCATTCTCAAAACTTTTGGCCATGACTGTACACGTCCATAGATCAATTTAAGAGAATCTCTGCTTTGTCTACACATTACCTTTTCCTTAAAAAAGACAATAGTAAGTAGCTCTTTTTAACTTGTATTAAATCCTGTTATTCATTTTTTGATTTGAAAGATTTTTCTTGTATAGTGAAAACTAGGGGTGAGCTGCAATATTCGCTGATTCGACGATTCGATTCGGAGAACCGTAGTCGACTATGAACCTCATAGTCGAATGTACCATTTTGACCACATGGGGGTGCCCATGGCTGCTGCTAAGCATTAGTTTTTACATGAAATGTCTTTGTTTTCATTATATATATAGCCTTTTGTCAAATAAAATCATCCTAATTTCTGTTAATATTTTTTTAAATGATGTGTGCGCTTTAACAATAGGCTACACATTAATAAAGCTCCCTCTGCATTTAGTTGCATGTTCCAAATGAGCAGAGCTGAACACGCTACAGGGCCGTTAGCATCTACCGGTGTATTTTTCCATGATGGCTATGGCTACTAAAAAAGCTTCCAAAGTATGGGAGTTTTTTTGAAAAAGATAAAAACGAACCCAAGAAAGTAAAGTGCAATTTACGGTGCTCTAGAAAAACAAGTAAAATATAAAAAAAAACATTTTTTTAAAACCACGCTTATAGCGCCATCTTGTGGTGAAATTTTAACTGATTCGACTATCAGTCGACTATAGGGAAAATCTGACGAATCAGATTCGACTATGAAAATCCTTAGTTGAAGACACCCCTAGTGAAAACCATTCACATTTTGTGAGTCATTCTACATTAGGGGTGTCGCGGGCTGAAGGATTTCAGATGTAAAAGGATTTCAGATGTTATCGTGAAATCTCCTGTATCAAACTATTATTCATTATTTATTTATATTGACATTTAAGACTATTTCACATGGACACTTTTTTTCTTTTGCAGTGGAAGTATCTTCAAAGCTTTATGAAGCCTACAAGCAAGAATTAAGCCTAAAAAGAATCATACTAGGTGAAGTTGCTCACACAGCTAACTCAGACCTTTGCATGGTCTATCTTAGTTGCTGGCTGTATCAACCTTACATAGACGACACCATCAAACTGCTGCTGGAGAGCGTTCTGTTGGAAACGGGTCACAGAGTGCTGTGACCTCTACATAGACTTTTGGTTAGGGTTGTAATTTCATTCATTCATTTTCTCCCGCTTTATCCTCTATTAGGGTCGCGGGGGGGTTCCCCATGCCCATCCAGGGGAGAACATCTCGGGCGCTGGGCAGATAGACCCAGGACAGGGCGCCAATCCATTGCTGGGCACACACACTCACTCACACAGACACACTCTATATCGGGCAATTTTGAGAATTCAATTGACTTGATCCATGTTTTTGGACTGTGGGAGGAAACCGGAGAACCCGGAGGAAACCCACGCAGACACGGGGAGAACATGGAAACTCCACCCAGATGGGGATTCGAACCGGGAATCCCCAGCGCTGAGAGGCGACCGTGCTAACCACTAAGCCACCGTGCCGCCGGGTTGTAATTTGTCCAAAAAATTTGAATATCATGGAAAAGTTTATCAATTTCCATAATTTCATTCAAAGAGTTAAACTTTCATAGTTTATAGATTCAATATATTTTTATAAATATATATAAAATATAAGTATATTTTATTTTCTAATAGTTTGGGCTTCCAGGTCATAAAACCCACAAAAATAAAAATTCAAAGAATCAAAATACTGTGGAGAAATCAGCCGAAGTTTTGTAGGGTATCAATGTTTTAAACTGAGTGTGATCATCTACTAAATACTGGCCAGCCAACTCGCCGAATGTAAACCTTATTGAGAATCTATGGGGTATTTTCAAAAGGAAAATGAGGAGCACCAGACCCAACAATGGAGAAAAGCTGATAGCAAGCATCAACAATATTTGGGCTTCCATATGTGGCAATACCACAGGCTGATTGCGTCAATGCCACATCACATCGAAGCAGTGATTAAAGCATTGATCAAGTATTGAAGTTTGATCATTTTGCATGTCCCATATTTTGATTGATTTGATGTGATCCTAATTTCTGATTTATTCTATTTTTTAAATTCATTTCTTCATGGGTTTTATGAGCTGGAAGCCCAAATTATGTAAAAATAAACAAATAAATACTTGAAATTGTTTGAATTGTGGACCCTGAATCTATAATTTATGAAAGTTTAACTTTTTCAGTGGAATCATGGACATTTTTCCATGAGCTTTTATTTTTATATATGTATATATATATATATATATATATATATATATATATATATATATATATATATATATATATAGACATATAGACACACAATGTGAAACAGACAGGATGTCTCACTGCTTCTCACATAGCTGCATAGTGATTTCCTGAGTGTTATTAGTGCACCTACTTTAGCTCAGTGTAAAATGAGCTACTGCTGTCATGTTCATCTATAGAATACAGAAGGGCGTGAGCTGACAAGTCCGTTATGTTAATATTTTTTTGCACTCATTCAATGTAAATATATATATATTTCATAAACTGATGTATAAATGTTTTAACTTTAAAAATAAAACACAAAACAATATAATCTGCCTTCAATATTTTTTACATTTTAAATATATACAAGTATTTAAATACAGCAATACACATGACATTAAAACAATGTACACTTTACTCCCAAAGGTTCAATAAGTGGTATATTTAGGAGTGCCTTTCTGCTCCCTAGATATTCTCACAGTGGTTATTTTGTACTGTAGACTTTGAGTAAACTTGTAAAGACCAGAAGTCTTTTTTAAATTATTAAATATTATCATGATGTGATTCAAATCACTGGCATCACAGACCTGACTATGGAATAATCTAATATGGTCATTCTTTAAATAGAAAAGGGTCAAAACGAGTACATTCACTTATCCATTTCTATATTTGACTGTTTAAGAATAAAAAGGTGTGTATAATCCTTAATATCCTAAAAGCATTACATGCCACTGCATTAAAGTCCAGCACTCAACTAGAGGCTCACCCGAGAATCAGCTGTGGTAGTCAAAAAATGCTAAGTGATCTTATTTGGAGCTTATGTCTGCGCTATGTCCTGGTTATGTAATCTGAGTCTTGAGTTAGAATATGACCATGGTGTCTAATTTTATTCCTTCTTGTCTTGACCAACCCATAAATAAATCCCAGCCAAAAATATCTTTGTGCAACTGCCAGTGAACAGTTTTCATGCTACCATACTCTAAAATGGACTCATTTCATTAGTTTCTTTTAAGGCTACCCAGAGTTTTGTCCCTTAAAATTCTGAGGTTTTCCAGACCTCAACTTCCAGACCACAAAACATTTTTGTTGTTTGCAACATAAAAAAAACGTCATATCTTACATTTTTTTACTATAATAATCAGTGTGATAAAAAGTTCCATACTCTTCATTAGACACTAGGACAAGATTTAAGAGGTGTTAACAAAGCTTTGATTTTGGAATCATCTGCCATGATTGTAAACATTAAGGTCTGAAAAAAAAAAAATTTGTTCATTACTTGAATGTTTTTTGTTCATTACCTGAATGTTTATTGTTCTGTGTATCGTCCTATATTTATTGAAATTCTTGTGTTTGCACATGTGCACCTCGTTCCACATATATTGCACTGTGCTTTATATTGTGGAATGACAAATAAAAAATACTTGACTTGACTTGAAATTTCCTGGGATGCCCAAACGTTTTTTTATGGTGCCCCTTTTCTTGTTGTCACTTAAAAAACATTTGTAAGTAACTGTACGCTTCAAGCTAACACTTTAAATAAAAAAGAAAACAAGTTTTTGTAGTTGTTTAATTACTGGCACACGTTTTGCCTAATATGTCATTTTAATTTTCTTTGCTTATGTTACCTTATTGTTTGTACTGCAAAACCCAGAAATGTCCATCAAACTGCCAGTCAGAGGTGTGATTCATCTCTCATTTAGAGTCCAGTGGTAGTGTGCTTTATTCCACTGCATCCGACCCTTTCCAATATCCCAGCTTGGATGAGATCAGAGCACAGGGTTGATATAGCATCCCTGGTGCAGTGAGGGTTAAGGCTCTTGCTAAAGGTCCCACATTGGTAACTTCAGTGGTCCTGGGAATTGAAATCACAACCTTCAGATTGATAGCCCAACACCCTTACTTGAGGTTCCACACCCTCAGGTGCGCTACACTGTTCTTGAGCTAAGCTGAAGGCCATGTTAAGTTTGGATGTGTGTGTGCATCTCTTACCTGGGCACAGGTAGCACCAGGATGCTTTGTACATTGACATGTACCACCTACCTAAAAAATGCTCCAGAGTCAGACCAGAGGAAATTATGTTTACTGATGGCTGTGGCCACTCTCAGCAGAATAATTCTCCCCGACAAAGAAAAATGTTTTTTTAAATGAGCACATTTTTGTAGACTTGGCCTTTAAAGTCACCAGATCTCAATCCAATTGAGCAAGCGCACAACTTACAGGCTCTGAAGATAGTCTTGGTCCCAGATGGGAGGCCAGCCCTTAAATCAAGACTGTTGCGGCAGCAAAAGATTGACAATATGATATCAGAAGGTGGTCATAATGTGCCTGGTTGGTGTATATATTCATATTTTAATCATTGGAAAAATACACCGGTGCAGCACAGTGACTTAATAGCCCTGTTCGAATCCCAATCTGGGTGGCGTTTCCAGTGTCAACGTGGGTTTTATTTGGGTTCCTCTCAGAGTCCAAAACCATGTATTCAAGGTAAATTGAATGCTCTAAATTGCCCCATATAGTGTGTGCCCAGCAATGCATTGGCACCCTGTCCTGGGTGGATCTGCTAAGTGCCTGAAAAGTTCTCACCTGGATTGGGACTCTCATAGAGGTTTAAGTGAAAGATAACAAATAAATGAAGATTTTACACCACATTACACAATGTCATTATTTATTTAACAAAAATAAAGCCAGAATGGAAAAGACTGTGAAAAACTAAGTACACCCCATAAATCAAATACTTGTAGAACAGAAGCACCTTTATTAGTGAGTTTGAAATAATAATTTCTGCTTGACTATCCGTTTCTCTCATTGTTCTGGATGAAGTCTGTTCCACTCTTTCCAACAATGTTGCTTCAGCTTTCAGGTTTGTGGACCTATTGTTTAAAGACAGCTCTGCCAGGGAATTTTTATTGTGTTGCAATCTGGAATTTGACTGGGCCTAGCCTTCCTAGATTGTTGGGCAGTAACAATAAAATAGATAAATAGAATGAAATTCAAGGAGAGTAATTTCTTTTTCCCCTATTACCACACACACTTATAAAAGGTATCCAATAATTTTTTAATTATTTATCAGAGTAGAAACATTTGTCAAAATGGCAAACTGGTACTCTACTCCAAATTTTGGAGTTTTTGTAAAAGTTTCTGTTGCTTTCACACTAAAATGATCTTTAAAAACTTTTTTTTCCAAAGGTGTAAAATATATTGTTTTTTTTAACCTCTGTCTTTGCTTGATGCCCATGAATCTAAATTAAAACTGCCGTTTCCAATGCTCAAATACAAAGATCATTTAATCTCAACTGTTCATGTTTTCCCTTAAGTATTACAAATGTTAAATTGTTTGAAAAAAGAAGTGGAAAAAAAAAAGAAGGAAAAAAAAAAAAACAGAAAAAAAACAATATGCCCAAAGATTATATAAAAAGTAATAAAATAGTGCCTTTTAAACAATCACTGAACTGGACAAACTACTATATTGTCATGTAACACACACAAGCGCTAACAAGGGATTTCCAACACATAGGACATATTTATCGAATTGCTTTCACAGTTGCAGTTTGTTGCTGGCCATTCTACAGGGTAGATTAACAGTTTACTCATTTGCTTTTAAAAGTCATGAATAAAGAGATTATAGTTCATGTAGTCCAAGTTGGAGAACCCTTCTCAGAAGGTTTAAAATCAAACTGAACTGCCAGAGGAGATTCATGCTACAAAGGTTCATTCAACTCAGCATTTTATACTGAAACGGAACTGTTCTGGTGGGTCGGTGTACAGATGCTCTGTTAAGTTAATGGAATGGAGACATTTTGGCAGTTTGAATAATAAAATGTTGCACTGATATAGTTAATGTGTCTCTTAATTTCATATACTTAAACAGATGATACTGAAAACAATGCACTAACCTAGGTTATGATAATACTTTCTTTTTTATACAAATGTACAAACATTTCCAATAAAAAATTATTTGAAAAAACATTGTTGTCAGGACAGAAGTTGCAGAACAGCACGACAAATTACAGAAGAAATCCTGCTAACACCTTCAAGTCTTTTTTTCTGTTTCAATGCCCAGTAGAGCATGAACTGTATCTAAAGGAACCCCTTCTGGAGCCTCAATGTGCACTGTGCTGCCATCTGGCCCGTTCACTATAACGATTCCCTTTGAAGCCAGCTCCTCTGCACTTTGCCTAACAAGACCCTCTGCCGTTTGGATAAAAACCTGAGGCTCGTCCTCAGACTGATCAGTATGTATTAACACCTGGCAGGTTGCAGGTTCTTCTATAGCCTCTGTCTCCTCCAAGATGCCCAATTGCGAAGACTCACAATTTTCATCACTCTGGATGAGTACTTCACATTTTGCATCTGAGCTTAGTGCTTCTTCAAGCTCTTTCACTTGATTCGTAATGTCCACATTCCCACTGCTGTTAAGAACTTCGGAAAAGTCTGAGTCTCCTTGAGATTTTGCTGCCTCAGGTTCGAGAGGACAAGCTCCTGTGTCCATGGGTTCATCCTCTGTCCTTGTTTCATGCATACCATCTGTATCAGGTAACTCCTCTAGACGGGTTAAAAGAACCTGAGGCTCCCGGAGCAAAACAGAGTCCTCATCGTGCTTCTGAATACCATTGTGATTCACCTCAGAGTTGAGTTTATCTTTTCCACAGTTCTCCATTTTGAACCTTTTTGCTGGGGGCAACATTTTGGTGTTCTGAAAAACAACATCAGAAATAATATGGTAAATATGACTACATTTACATTCACAGTAACATTGTCAATGGCTTATTGTAAAATTCTGATTAGATTTGACTTTTTGCATGTTGCATATTCAATTAAGGGTGTGAATTTTGTCTGTATATGAATGTGTATAACCTCTTAAACATCCTGCATGTTCACACTAATCTGTTTTGGCACTGTCATTCCAAAACAAAATACATCAATTAGTATCAATCAAATAAATTATGTGGTGGATCTGTGTGATTGTATGCCCAGGGATGGATTGTAGAGGTGCGAATCTGTCAGTGTCAGGCGATTCGATTCGATTCCATTGCGATTTTGAGGTCACGATTCGATTCAGAAACGATTTTTTCAGTTCAAATGCTCTTTAAATTTTGTTTAAATGATGTGATTGACAAGATGAAACGACGATGTAAGCAAATAGAACATTTATTTAAAACAATACTTTCAGGTTCCTTACTGTATCAAATCTTTTTGCTTTATTTTATATTTATACAAAAAAATAGGATTGCGCTAAATTAAAATGAGCAGTGTTAAGTTAGCTTAGCTTTTTGTAAGCTTTTTTTCTTACATAAAATAATCTATCAATGAACAAATAATTCTAAATATATTAATACCAAAGTTTACCATAGTGCATTAACCTTTAATCAAAAATAAAACACAGACTTTACAGTCATAGTGCATTTATATTTGCAAATCTTTAAAACTTAACATTCAAAAATGAAATACATACTTCAGTCTATTTAACTACATTACAACAACATTCACTACATTTTTAAAACTTAACTTTAAATATTAAACATATTTTTCAACTTCTTTTATCTCAGAGTGATGTCGCGACAAATGGGTTCAAACCTTTGTCGTATTTCCAAAGTACCTCGATTTCATTTTACACTCGTTATAAACAGTTGTGCTCATCTCAAGCTCTGTCTCTCTTTCCTGGCTTTAAAAGCCAAACACTGGCTTTTAATGACGACGGGGTTGGGGGGGGGGTCAAATCGCACTCTCCCCCCGCCCATGCTTCCCGCTAGCATGAACAACGTGCTAGTGAACTACAAAGGGAACTGGCTACATTGCTGTACGGTGGCCGAGCGGAGCCGTAATACAAAATGTAGTTTGCTCGGGAGGTGGTGGCAAAAAATAAAACTTGAAAATCGATTCTTGGGCGGCGGCACGGTGGCTTAGTGGTTAGCACTTTCGCCTCTCAGCACTAGGGATTCCCAGTTCGAATCCCCATCTGGGTGGAGTTTCCATGTTCTCCCCGTGTCTGCGTGGGTTTCCTCCGGGTTCTCCGGTTTCCTCCCACATTCCAAAAACATAGAACAAGTCAATTGAATCGCCAAAATCGAATTGCGATTTTTCGATTTTTTTCAGCACCCCTAATGGATTAGCATCCTGTCTTAGGTTTATCTGCCCAAAACGTTCTCCCCTGGCAGGGCATGGGGGGGGGGAACCCACTCCCGCCACTCTAGTCATCATTCATAAGGAGATGAATTACAAATAATCTACCTTAATTTAAGATATTTATGTTTTATGTTATTTTATATACGATTTATGTTATTTTTAAAAGATATACTCTGGGTTTTGTTGGTTATGTTATAACCACAACAAGCGACAACTTCACAGGATCAGCAGTCTTGCTTCTGGAATGGGATGTGTTGTATCCCCATGTGTAAACCATTAGTGTGTGAATCATCTGACAGTGATCGTTCTTTTAAAAAACATACATTTCTAATGGTTTCGGAAACGTAGCTATTATTGTGATGTGAAAGCAATGTGAAAATTGCTTATTCAGAGTGTAAAAATAAAACGAAATAATAGATACACAATTTTACTCTATACACAAGAAATCAATAATTTTTTTAACTAGCATCCAGACAGTGATATCTCCATCAGCAATAATTAGATGTAAAGAATCAGACATACATTTGTTTAAATCATTAATTCCATGCAACGTTACTGTTTTTAAAACAACACAAGTTCAGTTTTACTACGGATTGGGTCGCAATATGAAAATATTTTAAAAGCTTGTGTATGGGCTGTTAAATGGAACCAATTCATATCAACAGTACAATACAATATTTACTTCCATTGTCAGATAATGTGCAACAGGTGATCATTTCAATAGCATGAAAAAAATAAGTTGTGATTATAAAGACATGAAGACATGAAGGTTTGCAGAGTCTAATACATTTATGTTTGTATTGTTCTAATTCTAATATTATTGTAAAAAATACCCTTTAAGCTTTCTTTTGTGCAATTGTATTGACTACTTTTAGAAACTGACATGAACCATACCCTTAACAACTACTGCCATTCTGGTAAAGATGAGCAAAAAGGGATAGGAGGACATTTTGGTATTAAGTCAAAGTTAAAATATAACAAGGGACTTTTAATTTAACAAAATGAAAAGCGCCACAGTTATGGACACCAAACAATTAAATACTTGTTTAAACCCCTTCGCCAAAAAAACAACATTTGGAACAGGTCTCACCTCAAAACTTCGAAGGCTCTTTGTGGCCTGATTTGACCTTGATGTAACAACCTGTCCTTGAGAGAGGTCTAAGGCCAGTGCGCTGGATGGATCAGTAATTCCAAATGATTTTAAGACCTTTAAAAACACAGAAAATGATTTATCACAAAAATAAAGCCTTTTTTGTTTAATTTTCTTACAAATTTCTCCACTGCCACTTAATTTAAGATGCTGACCAGATTATAGACATGCTATACAGCTTGTGAAGAAAACTTTTAACCAAACTGGTGCAAACACAAAGCACCTTAATCTGCCACTGTGAAGGAAAAACAAAAATTTCATCATACTTCCATATTGTTGATGTTGACTGTGGGTCTAGAAGCTGGTGCAATACTGAAGTGTTCATCTGCCATCTTCTTAACCTGGCTGTGGAGCTGCTCAAATTCACGATATACACTAGGAAACTGCTGCTTAGATGACAAGCTATTTTCAACCTTCGGGGAACAGAACATACAACATGCATGTTGAATTTATACTTAACTTGGCTAAATGCAAGATAACACAACATAAGATTTACTTTTTTTTTTTTTTAGAAATCACATAGCGTGAATAAAAGTTACTTTTGTGCTCAGATACACAGTTTTTCCAAACCTTTGGGTTACTACCACTTATATTCTCCTGAGAACTGAGAAATAAAAGTGTCATCCAATTTATTTTTTGTTGGGATTTCCTAACAATTGAGGATAAATAAATTACATAGTTTAGACTTTTTATAAATTAATTAAAATTTCACAGCATGTCTATTGAAGTGGACAAAAACACTGTTTTATATTAAAAGCGAGCCAAGCTAAAAAAATAAGGAAATTAACTATTTGCTTGTGGAGTCATAAGTTTACTCATACTAACATTTCATACTAGCCTTTCATACTAATAGCTTAGTATGAAAGTCGAACAAAACTTAAAAGATGAAAATGAACTGGAATGCCCTTTACTCTCAATCTAAAATATGAAAAATCACAATTAATTGACAGAGACATTACTTTCCTTCTTCCATAAAATGTGCTTTTTCTTATGAAACAATATTGGAGAGAAAGAAATGGGAGGTTCCCAGCTCCCAAATCAAAAATACAATCAGGAAGCCCAGGATGACAGCAGGAATTTATAAAGTAACTCAAAAATCTAATTAGTTACGTATCTAAAACAAATGTCCATTACAGAGGATGCATGTCTACGAGTTGGTTCCCAGGCGGATATGGTAATGCTGGTACAAATGACTTGTGTTTAAAAACGCAGCTTCAACACCAAAATAGCTACTTTCTAAAAACTTTAGACATTGAATCTTAAAGGCATCTATAAACATCAGTATGACATTGTGGTTAAAACAGCATTGTTATGCCTAAAAAGGCAAAGAACTATTCAAAGAAACAAATGCTCTATTAACACCAACAAAATATACAAACTTTTGTTAGCATTTTAAATCAACTAGATTAGTTCAACTGTCAGTAGCAAGGTTGCACCCAACAATTAATTTTCGATCTAACGATTCATTTTTTCTAGTAGGCAATTAATCTAAAATCTATTACTCTAATGTGAATGTGTTTGGAATTACAATAACTTCTCTAATATAAAACGGTACTTTGAGGCACATATCACATGAGGCCACAACAGAGGTGCCAGAAGTACTAAAGTCATACTTAAAAGTATAATGTACCGTATTTTCCGGACCATAAGGCCATAAGTATTATAAGGCGCAGTCTGAATTACGGGGTCTATTTCTGTATTTGACCCACGTATAAGGCGCACCGTACTATAAGGCGCAGTCTCAATTACGGACTCTATTTCTGTACGGTACCGTATTATAAGGAACTTGCTAAAACATACGATCTAAAAGAAAAGTAAAGGATGCAAAACGGTGAATTATAATTGAAGTTTGTTCTACTACTTGACAAACACACATTATTTTTAATCACTCTTCTCCCACAAATCCGTCAAAGTCCTCATCTTCTGTGTCTGAATTAAAAAGCTGCACTCCGGGTTCCCCCTCATCAATGTCTGAGTCAGTCTCGTCGCCAGGCGGCTGTTCAGCAATGATGCCGGCTTTCGCGAAAGCTCGGACAACAGTTACAGCAGAAACCTTAGCCCAGGCATCCACAATCCATTCACAGACGGTGGCGTAACTCGCCCGCCGCTGCCTCCTGAGTTTTAGTAAACGTGTGTTCGCCGTCTATCATCCATCTATCATCTATTTCTCCAACGCCGCTCGCAACTTTACTTTAAACGCCCTGTTTACGCCAATGTCCAGCGGTCAGAGTTCTTTATTTAATCCTCCCGGAATGACGGCAAGCTCCAAATTAATTTTCTTCACTCTGCCTTTTCACGAAACCACCCGGTCGCACAACAATACTTTTATAGATTTTGGAACTCCGTACACGTATAAGGCGCACCGGATTATAAGGCGCACGTCCGATTTCTGGGAAAATTTTTGGATTTTAGGTGCGCCTTATAGTCCGGAAAATACGGTATTATGTGACAGAAATACTCTAAAAAAAACTGCTTAAGTACAATAACAAAGTACATTCAGTTTATTGCTTACTACCTCTGGGCCACAAACATTGTGGAAAATAAAATCTGAAGTTTTATGGACTATATATTTATTGTTGACTATATACAAGTTCGGATATTTAAATTTATTTGAGTAAAGCAAACCATCTGGATAAAGTGTGCTTTAAATGCTCATGTATAGCAGTTGTATTGTTGTAAAAAGTCATCTCCACTTTGCAAATCTGACAGAGCACCAAAATGTGTTTCTGTGTGAAGTCCTTCCACACTTCAGATGCACGCGGGTGATTTTCAGCTGCTGCCTATACTTGTCTCTGGATAACTTAATTTTTCCGGTGCAAGTTATGCAAATCAATGTACTTTCGTGATCGATGAATTTGATGCGTTGCCTAATGCATAGCCTTTACAGCAAAGCAATACAAAACAAAACTACATCAAGATGCTCCTACAAGATGACAACAAATGATCAAAAAGATAATGTCAATTAAGTATTCACATTGAGAACATTGAATGTACCATCTGCAACAATCTCTCCAGTTGATATTTGCTATAAAACTGCATCCTTGTGCCCAAAATTCTGCACAACTTAACACCTTATGGATGAAATTTAAAATAAACTTTCATCCAAATTTAGGTCCTAAGCACAGAATAATCTTTTGAATTGGTACGAAACCCACTACAGGTCAATAAGGCAGCATATCAAAAATATCACAGTCCTTACCTTCATTAACAAAAACTCCCACACAGTCATGACTTTAGCAAGGCGAGGCAGAACAATCTCCATCAGGTCCTCATCATCGTACTGCTCAATTAACTATAAGGACAGAACAATTATTGTAAAATAACAGAGAGAGAGCAAATTGTAATGTCTGGGCATGTTGTGCATCTGTTATCCGTCTGATTGTCAATTGGTGGAATTCAAACTCTGAGATGGTTACGTGAACTTCCACCAACATGTGTTGACAAACAGGCTGTTCACTTACACCTGAATTAAAAATACAGACTATAATTCTATCTTTTGCCGGTCAGAAAATTTAACTTATTTTGCTACTTACAGATCTTGAAAATCGGATGATGTATTAGTTATTAGAAATACAGAAAATTCTACAAGAAAAAAACTTGAACGTGCCACTGCATACACACATACATCCACATGCAAATATATTGTACATATAAACACATATGGGTGTGCTAGATCAGAAGTTAGGGTGTCGCACTGGCAATGAAAAGGTTGGTGGTGCAAAACCCCGGCTAACAAATCTGTTAATGTGGACCCTTGAGCAAGACCCTCATTGCTCCCATTACGTCTGACTCTAAGGTATTTGTAGATCACATTGGATAAAAGCATGAAATGATTTGTAAAACAAAAATGAGAAACAAAGCAATAAACTTAAGAAATAATAGGAGTCTGTTCTGATCAGTTCCTCTGCACAACACAAACCTAAATATTTTACCTATATATACACTTGTTTTGGTAATACAAAAAATATATTTAGAATTTGCATATAGTGATAGTGAATTTGCATATATTTGCAAATATAGTTTTTCTTGAATTGCAAGGTAGCTAATATTCTACCTGATTCAGCCGATTTCTCTTTCTCTCTTCCTGCTGCTCCAGTGTAAGTGTAGGTTGATGCTTTGGTGGCCGACCCCTTCTACCTCTCTTGGGTTTCCGTCCCAGTCTTTTGGGAAGATTAGATCTACCAGATCCTTTCGGTCTACCAGGTCGCCTCCGTTCAATCTGTCTGGTGGAATCTGCTTGCACCTATACAACACAAACAATTTGATTAATGTTGTCCTGGATAAGAGGGTCTGGATTACAATCTTTTACAGTCATAGACACTTAGAAAGAAAAAAAGTAACTTAATAGTTTGCACAAATTCTAAGGCATAAAAAAATGGGGAAAAACACCAAACAATTTATAAAGAACATATTTGATAATGCTGGTTCAACATGTTATTTTGCCCAGTGAGTCACCAAAGCACATAAAAGTTTATTAGCTTTTATTAAGTCCTAAGCATGTGATCAAAAAGTCACTCCAAAAAGGCTTTTCAGCATGCTACCACTTTCTCACGAACATAAAAAGCTGTTCCAGTCACATTTTACTCTGTCCTGAAATTATAAACTAAAATACCTGGCTGGGTTTCCAAAATAAATCTGGGTTTCCATGAATGATGATGCAACCAAACATTTTAAAACTGATAAACCATAAAATTAATACATTAATTCTTTAGTTGTCATATTCTAGATATAAATAAAAAAAATGTGTCTAACCTTTTGAGTGGTGGTTTCTGTGACAGGATTGGCTTTGGGAACATCTGGGACTATTTCCTGCTTTGCCGGTTTTGAGTCCTCTTTATCGACTGTGATGGATGTCTGGCCATTGTCGTGAGAGGGATTGAGTTTATAGTGTCTGTTCAAACCAGCCAGACCTATGTAGGATTTCTCACATACTTCACATTTGAAAGCTTTGTTGCGGAGGGAAAAACCATCAATTTCATCCTTCTTTTTGCCTTCCTCACGCTCCTCTTCTTCCACACTGATCTCAGAGTAGTCATCAGAATCTGATTGGTGGCTTTCAGCCAGGTCCTCATTCTTAATAAACTTGTAATCCTTAACCTTGTGCTTCGGTGGCCTAGAAACTCGACCAGAGCGAGTTTGAATTTTTAGAGGTTTTTTTTGCCTCTCTTTCAGGGTGCTTTTCTCCTTTACTTTGGCTGGTGTTAACACCTTGGTGACTATTGTGGTGGACTTGGTGGATGGAGTTAATACCTTGGTGGTAGAGGATGAACTAGAGGAAGGTGTTAAAATGACAGTGGACGGAATGGAAACAGCACCTGGCTTGGTGGCAGGACTTTTGATGCCAGTGGCAGAGCTCACAGAAGTGACAGGAGTTTGAACTTTATGAAGAATTGGCACTGAAATGCTGCCAACCACGGGAGCTGGTTTCTGAAGAAGCAGCTGAATGGGAGGTTCTCCAGGATTCTGTAAAAAATATTGCTGCTGGCCGGGAACAGGAGTGATATGGATAATCTGAGGGGTGCTAACAGTTCCCACGTTAGAAACTTTCACCACAGACTGACTTACGGGCAGGCTTTGTGGTTGAAGTATGGTTATAGGTGTTGCTTGCCTTTGACTGACTTCAGGTTTTGGAGGTGCCTGGACTTGAATGTGGATTGGTTCAGCTTGCTGTCAGACAAACAAAGGTACAAAAAATATATACATTAGCTTCAACACCCTTCAGTGTTTCAAAATAAACAGCATCTTTGATTATTCATTCAATCATTCATTCATTCATTATCTCCCGCTTTATCCTCTATTAGGGTCGTGGTGGGTTCCCCATGCCCATCCAGGGGAGAACGTCTCGGGCGCTGGGCAGATAGACCCAGGACAGGGCGCCAATCCATCGCTGGCATCTTTGATTAGAAAATCAAAATAGCTACTGGTATCTTTTTACCTTTAAAATAAGCAAATAAATAGGCTTATAATAGTGGGTTATATAGCACAAACACTCCCTCTAACACATGCATCCTCTAATGCACATTAACAATGAGATTTAAGAGTAATAAAACAAATGTTACAAATTATATATGTGTATAACTTTAAAATTCCACTGAAATCTGATCACATGTAATATGAACAGCAGGACGTGAATGAGATATGGTGTGACAAATGGTATGTTTGCTGAATCGTATGTTCACATCACTTAAAAATGACCAACTTAAGTTAACCTGATGGGACAGATATTCACACACATCAGCAAACAGCCCAGCAATCTTAAGCCAAGCAACAAAACTTGCAAGACATTGCAATTAGCTATGTGGCATTAGCTCAACTGTCTGTTAACAGCTTTGTTGCTATAGTTGAAAAAATTCTAATTAAGAATTAAAAGAGACCAGAAATAAACATGAAAACAGAAGTAGTGTTTGCAATTTGGAGGGTTTTTTTTTTTTGTTTCAAGCAGCTCTGTAAAATTTGTTGTATTTATGTTTCTTTTCCATTTTTCTAGAAAAAAAACCTAAAATATCTGAAATAACATTAGCTTCAGCAGGATTTTTAAAATTGTGTTTTTTTCCTATTGCTTGGTATGTTGACCAAAATGAACAGAAATAATGGCAGTGGGTGCAAAAGATGGTTTAAAAGATATTTTAAATGATTATCCATGCTACCTGATGCATCCAAATTTAAAGTTCTCTTCTAAAAGCAAATAGAGCTTGTGTTTCTGATGAAAGTTGATGACATACTTTGGTGTTATTTCATGTGCAATAATTTTCTAAACAGCCCTAGTAAATTATTATATTTTAAATGAAAATGCCTAAGAAAAACAAATATGTCTGTAATAAACATGCAAATACGCTCAGAACATTTGTCTCTGTAGCTATTTTTACCCTCGT
This sequence comes from Corydoras sp. C115, assembly GCA_019802505.1. Classification (NCBI taxonomy): domain Eukaryota; kingdom Metazoa; phylum Chordata; class Actinopteri; order Siluriformes; family Callichthyidae; genus Corydoras; species Corydoras sp. C115. Next base: position 3,255,137 of record JAFMOC010000006.1, on the reverse strand, counting down.
AAACACTCATTTACCATATTCAGCCATTAACTTATTATACAAAAAATACATAGTATGATTATGCTTTTACCACATACCTACCTAGATTTAACCTTACTTTCCTACTTCGATCATTTTATGAAGACTAACAAACTATGTCGAAAAAACAAATGGACTGCAATGTGTAATGGTTGAGATACAAAGTAGTAAAGGTAATTAAATGGACAATATGTCTAAAAAAAGGTAAGGAGCTGCATCTAATCAAATAGCCAGTTTATGTATAAACAACAGATATCTATTTTGCAATTTACTACATGGCAAAATAGTTTTTAGGTATGGTGTAGTCTCACATAATTGAATCTAAATAAGATCATAGTAGTCATTAAATGTGTGTACTGGTCTAAATTCAGTAGCGTTTTATTAAGTAGCGATTTAAGTGCAGGTTTACAAGCAGAAGAAATACTCATTAATAGTTAAATAGCCAAAATAAACCAAATATTCCATAGAAAAGTGTTCATTATTCCTAGTCATTTAAAAAACAATACCAACAAATGTATGGTAATTAAATGTGTACAATACTGTATAACTTATCACATGTAATATTAAGGAAAAATAAATATACATGCGTATACTTGGTTCTTTAGTGATATGTCAAGCCAAAAAATAAACTACATTATAAAGTCTGTAATCTGCAACAAACCGAACCACCTAAGGTAGAAAAATCAGCAAACATAACACAGATTCGTTACAAACTCAATACAATGTTTTATTCTGCTGAGTCCTAATAGTTAAAAGTTAAATCTCTGACATAAACTTACTTTTAAGTTAACCTTTGCACAGTGGTTGCTTACTAAAAGGAAGCCAGTACTTTCCCACTTCTACACACTCACAAAGTGGACACCAATGTGTGAATTCAGGGGACGTGTACTTCATGTAACACAATTAAATTGAAGTGGTTTTTATATTTTATGTACTCCTAAACAAGCCACAGGCCTATAGAAAGTCTAAATCATGGGATGATGAAAAAACATCATCAAAATACCACCATACAAACTTTAAGCCATGCTGTCTACCAATGTGTGGGTCCACTGAGAAGCATATAATTTGGGAGAGCAAATTTATATTGCTCTTTATATTGCTTTATATTTATCCATTCATTCATTCATTATCTTCCGCTTTATCCTCCCCATCCAGGGGAGAACGTCTCAGGCACTGGGCAGATACAGCCAGGACAGGGCGCCAACCTATCGCTGGGCACACACTCACTCACACAAACACACTCTATAGGGGCAATTTGGAGAACTTGATCCATGTTTTTGGACTGTGGGAGGAAACCGGAGATCCTGGAGGAAACCCACGCAGACACGGGGAGAACATGGAAACTCCACCCAGATGGGGATTCGAACCGGGAATCCCTAGTGCTGAGAGGCGAATGTGCTAACCACTAAGCCACCGTGACGGCTTAAAGCCCCTGCTTTATATTTATATTATATAAAATTATAATGGGCCCAGCGATGGATTGGCGCCCTGTCCTGGGTTTATCTGCCCAGCACCCGAGACGTTCTCCCCTGGATGGGCATGGGGAACCCCACCGCGACCCTAATAAAGGATAAAACGGGAGATAATGAATGAAAAAATTATAATGGGATGGGGGGAAGTAAGGGTTATTCAGCCCGTGACTTTACCATAACTGTGGCTCATCTCCATCCATCCAGCCATTATCTTCCACTTTATCCTCTACTAGGGTCGCGGTGGGGTTCCCCATGCCCATCCAGGGGAGAACGTTTTGGGCGCTGTGCAAATACACCCACGACAGGGCACCAATCTATCGCTGGGCACACTCACTCACACAAACACACTCTATATGGGGCAATTTTAAAAAAATTCAATTGACCTTGATCCATGCTTTTGGACAATGAGAGGAAACCGGAGAAACCGGTAGCTCAGTGGTTAGGACATTGGGCTATCAATCTGAAAGTTGGGGTTCAAATCCCTGATCCACTGTAGTCACCAGTGTGGGTCCTTGAGCAAGGCCCTTAACCCTCATTGCTCCAGGGATGTTGTGATTAACCCTGTGCTCACCTTGGAAGTCGCTTTGGATAAAAGTGTCTGCTAAATGACCAAATGGAAATGGAAACCCACGCGGACACGGGGAGAACATGGAAACTCCACCCAGATGGGGATTCGAACCGGGAATCCCTAGTGCTGAGAGGCGAACGTGCTAACCACTAACCCACCGTGCCGCCCCTGCTTTATATTTATATTATATAAAATTATAATGGGCCCAGTGATGGATTGGCGCCCTGTCCTGGGTCTATCTGCCCAGCGCCCGAGACGTTCTCCCCTGGATGGGCATGGGGAACCCCACCGCGACCCTAATAGAGGATAAAACGGGAGATAATGAATGAAAAAATTTTAATGGGATGGGGGGAAGTAATGGTCATTTCAGCCTGTAACTTTACCATAACTGTGGCTCATCTCCATCCATCCAGCCATTATCTTCCACTTTATCCTCTACTAGGGTCGCGGTGGGGTTCCCCATGTCCATCCAGGGGAGAACGTTTTGGGCGCTGTGCAAATACACCCACGACAGGGCACCAATCTATCGCTGGGCACACTCACTCACACAAACACACTCTATATGGGGCAATTTTAAAAAATTCAATTGACCTTGATCCATGCTTTTGGACAATGAGAGGAAACCGGTAGCTCAGTGGTTAGGATATTGGGCTATCAATCTGAAAGTTGGGGTTCAATTACCTGATCCACTGTAGTTACCAGTGTGGGTCCTTGAGCAAGGCCCTTAACATTTACATTTACATTTGGTCATTTATTGGACGCTTTTATCCAAAGCGACTTACAAGCTGAGGACAGGGTTAATCACAACATCCCTGGAGCAATGAGGGTTAAGGGCCTTGCTCAAGGACCCACACTGGTAACTTCAGTGGACCTGGGATTTGAACCCACAACCTTCAGATTGATAGTCCAACACCCTAACCACTGAGCTACCATGCCCCCCCCCTTAACCCTCATTGCTCTAGGGATGTTGTGATTAATCCTGTGCTCACCTTGGAAGTCGCTTTGGATAAAAGCGTCCAAGAAATGACCAAATGGAAATGGAAATGGAAACCCACGCGGACACGGGGAGAACATGGAAACTCCACCCAGATTGGGATTCGAAACGGAAATTTCGGAATATCCTGAGAGGCGAACGTGCTAACCACTATGTGGCTCATCGCATCATCAGGCGGAAAAAAAGTTTAAGACAAACCATAAAAACATGATAACAGCTGTAAATATTAAACAGGTTCTTTCACACTCACCTTGCTCTGGATGGACAAAGCTCCGCTCTGAGACTGCTGCTGCTGCGCCACCTGTTTAGCGACACTCTGCAGTTGTTGGGAGGCGTTTTGTAGTATGGTGAAAGGCTGGGGCTGAATTGTAGCCGTCAGCGGAGCTGCAATAACGTTTCCCGCTGCTTCCAGGGTGATGTAGGAGGCGGACTGCGTGGTGACGGGCTTCTGCAGGATTTGGGAGGCTGAGCTCTGAGAGCGGACCTGCGACTTGTTGACGTGATCGATAACCTGTTGCACGTCGATGGAGGAGATGGCGGTGGCTTTGGCGGGCGGGGAGGGCTTCGGTGGCTCGCTCTGCTCCGGCGGTCGGTCCGCCTCGCTGTTTTGGATCTGGACCAGCTGCTGTTTGGATAACTGCTCCAGTAAGTGCTGCTGCTCCTCTGCCGTCAGACCCGAACTCTCGACGAAGCTGCCGTCGGGCTGAACGTAGATGATGGTGGTGGTGGGTCCGAGCGCGGTCAGAAAGTCTCCGCTCACGGTGGCACATTCCGCGTCGTCGCTGCTCTCGGGGTTTTCGGTCGTTTGGACAAACGAGGTGATAATCTCACCCCCCAAAATCTGTCCGATCACCTCGGGACCGATCACTTCTTTGGCATCAGCGGATGGTTGAAGACGTGCAGCTTCCACCGGAGACAGAGCTCGATCTCCGCCTTTTGCTTCTTCACCACCGTCTCCGTCCACATGGTTACTCTGAGAGAGCGCGCTGCCCGGGGCCGGGGCCGGGGCCGGGGCCGGGGCGTTCTGCTCAGAGGTGCACTGCTGCACAGGGGCGCTCAGCTCTCCCAAAGCGCTGCTGTTGGTTTTATTGCTCTCCTCTTCGTTGTCCGCCATTTTGACTGTGGAAACGGAGCGGATCAGCGGAGAAGTAGCGGATAATTAAAAAGAGTTAATTTGGATTCAACGCTCGCGCCGGACTATCGTTTGAATCCTGAAATGTGTAGCGGGGAAGGTTTGTTTAATGCGCAGCAACAGTAAATGAAACAAACCCGAAATGTAACTGTAACCAGGCGATAGGCACTCACATCCATGCTATAATGGCGAGAGGGGGCGCTGCATCACAACAAATGCCGTCACTTCCGCTTCCGCCAACGGAACGTGGCGTTAAGAGCCTCCCGCAATTTAGTCTCTGCTGTTTGCAAGTTCAATTAAGTTTCAAGTTGTGACGCTAATATGGCGTTTTCGCTTAGATTGGGTTCAATTTACTGTTTTAAGTGTATAACGTCTTAATGGACCATTTAAAGAGTCTATTTATACATCTCTTACAAATAATGTTCATCTATTAAAAATATAACCTAATGATAGTGTACTTAGTTTGGGTGCAAATTTAGGCTTGTTGATGTCACGAGGTCAAGTATCCCCTTTTTTTTTTTACAAAAATAAAAGTACTGATTGCACCTTGGGGCGGCATGGTGGCTTATTGGTCAGCACGTTCATCACTCATTGCTGGGCATTCCAGGTTCAAGGTAAATTGAATGCTTTAAATTGCCCTATTAAATTGCCCAGTGATAGATTGGCACCTTGCCCTGGTGTATCTACCCAGCGGCTGAAAGCTTCTACAGTTGATGGGGATAATTCCCATTGAGAATTAAATGACACTTAATTGACATCATTCTTGATATGACGTGCTTATACACAACTCTTTTGTTTTTACAAACTTACTGGCATTTTCAGTAGTAATATTATTCATTCATTCATTCATTCATTATCTCTGCTTTATCCTATATTAGGGTCGCGGTGGGGTTCCCCATGCCCATCCAGAGGAGAACGTTTCGGGGGCTGGGCAGATACACCCAGGACAGGGTGCCAATCTATCGCTGGGTACACACTCACTCACACAGACTCACACGCATACACACTATATGGGGAAATTTGGAGAACTCAATTGACTTGATCCATGTTTTTGGACTGTGGGAGGAAACAGGAGAACCCGGAGGAAACCCACGCAGACATGGGGAGAACATGGAAACTCCACCCAGATGGGGATTCGAACCGGGAATCACTAGTGCTGAGAGGCGAACATGCTAACCACTAAGCCACCAGTAGTAATATTAATTATTATTAATTATGGTTTGTTTAATTTGCAGAAGGTGAAAATTTATATCAGCCTACCATTATTCTGTTGCTCTCAGGTCATACTTTTTGAGTTCCCCTGAACCACAAGATACTTTTTTTTTTTACTTTGCAAATGCAACCAAAATTTTCTAAAAACTTGTGCCACAAATTTTCTTGCTAATTATCTTTTATGACCCTGTTTATCATTTTTTTTAATTATGTTAAATTAGATCATTCATTCATTAGCTTCCACTTAATCTTCTATTAAGGTAGCAGGGGGAGAATGTTTCGAAGCTGGGCAGATACACCCAGGACAAGGAACCAATCTATCACAATCACTCACACACACAAAACTCTATATGGGGCAATTTAGAGCATTCAGATCACCTTGACGACATGTTTTTGGACTGTGGGTGGAAACCAGAGGACCCAGAGGAAACCCATACGGACACGGAGAGAACAGAGAAACTCCACCCAGATTGGCATTCGAACCTGGAATACCCAGCACTGAGAGGTGAACATGCTAACCACTAAGCCACCATGCCACTCATGTTAAATTTGTTAAAGTGTACCAAATTCTTTCCCGGCAAATTATGGTCAGAGGAACGTGAAGCATTTTTCCTTAGAGTTGGGGGAATTTTTTTTTTGTTATGCTCTCCCCTTTGTCCTTTATATGTTGCACTGATTGTTATGGTTAAATAAATATTAACTAGTTAATCTAGCAAATAAAGTTGTTTATTGTAAGTTCACAATTTTGTTGGCTTCAAATTTAGAGGGTCACTTGGAAATTCTGAAAAAAAACAATATTGTAACACCCAGAGTTGATACTTGAAATGAGTCTTAAGTATTTCTTAAAGTTGTAATAAAATGATTTAAGGACACGGTTATTTTTCTTCCCCAATTTATTGAAATTGTGCAATTTCCAGGCATTGCAACTAATTTCAGTGTACTTAAACTTTTGATACACTAAAATGGTGATATAAATTAAACATTAAATAAATATATATTTTAGCTAGTATTTTGTGTATAGATATATTATACATTTTTCATAAGCAAGTAAACAACACGAGGACCATCATTGTACCCCTAAATAAGAAAGTTTTGTAGCTGTCTTTGTTAATGTTCTGTCCGAGTGCTATTAGTAGAGGATATAACCAGCAAAAACTACCACGGACCAACAAGAAGTTAAAAAAAAAAAGATTATCAATATCATGTTATCATATCAGATCTAATCATAATGTTTAGAAAATACATAAATGTTTATAATTTTGGTAGCTCAGTGGTTAGGGTGATGGGCTATCAATCAGAAGGTTGGGGGTTCAAATCCCAGGTCCACTGAAGTTACCCTGTGCTCACCTTGTAAGTCGCTTTGGATAAAAAGCGTCTGCTAAATGACCAAATGTACATGTAATGTAAATTTAAGTTGTGCAAAATATACAAAGTAGCTGCTGTCCAGCAGGTGGCAGCGTACATTACATTTAATTCAAATTCACCGCATTGTAAATAAATGATTTAGTAACTGTTATGTTTTAAACAAAATATTTATTTTACTTATTTAGAAAGGAATTGACCGCTTTTTATTGGTAGATCTCTACATATTAGTTCCAGAATATTGTTTTATATTGTGATGTAAGCTACATCAGAGTCACTTTTTTCAGTGTAATGGCTGAATTGCAAATGTGCTTTTATACAATTGTACATTTAGATCCAGTCTCTGGCGTTTTTTGGCAAATCACTGGAGAGTGTATGTAAGTGCAATATTTTAAACGTATTTTAATTTGTTGATGTTCAGTTTTAGTTAAAAACTTTGTTTAGGTTGTCCAGGGGATTGTTCATCAATACAATAAAAAGTGACCATATACAACTTTATTATACATTCATTTACATTGTGTGTAGAGGGAGTACATTCGTGCCATTTTACTCATTGCACAGCAGGCATGCGCACAGATAGACCCCTAGTGGTGCTTAAGCATCTGCCCTTTTGCCCTGGATGAAAAATATGTCCTTTCATTTGTAGCCTTTTAGCCTTTTGTTTCTTCATTTAGCAATATTTTGAAATAAAAACTAATCTCTCTGTCATCAATTGCCTTTAAAAGTGTTCTGGATGTGTTTAAGGGAATTCTGCCCCAATGTGATCTGTGGGGCACATGCTTGCCCCATCGCTCACCCTTCTTCAGTTGGCACTACTGTATTTTTTGTAGGTAATTTTGGCTTTGGATGCCTTCTTTTGGTATTAGCACCTGCCCTAAAAATGTCTGTGCACATGCCTGTTGTACACTTATGTTTGAGTTTTATTTTAAATGGACAGAATTGAATTTTAACTAATTAGGTCACACATAATCATAATGACAAAGTAAACTCATTACAAACAAAATACTGAAATACTATCAAAAAGTATTAAAACCAGCACCTTAAACAGACTTTAATGTCATTCAATTGTACACCATGCAGTGAGCATAAGAACGAGATTTCATTGTCCTGGTGCAAGGTAATTTTAAGGTAACAGCAAACAGTGTTTTTCTGTATGTACAATGTAGTGCAAACTTTAGCAAAATATAAATTTTTACCATTTACAAATGTGTTATATTGGATCATTTTGGGTCAAAAATGAGCAGGCTAATGTTTTTGACATAGTTGTTTTATTTAGGTTTTCATTTAACACTTTTTTTTTTTTGAAGTTTTAAATCAAAGTTGTGCAAAATATAGAAATATTTAATCACTGTATCCATGGCTGTATATAAAAGAGTACCATAGGGGTTACAGACCTAGCTTTGTACCCTAAGGTACAGTAATGTGCTATATTTTCTGTGCATCCTGTATTGCATCATCTTCTGAAAAATCAGATAGAGATGCAACATATTCTGTAAGCTTATAAGCCAGGCTTAATCATGTCAGATGTCCACTAATTAATTACACTGACACTAAGTAAATTAAATTAAAATAGGACTAAATTAACAGTGTGTATTGATACTCTGTTGACAGACTTCAATAATAAGGGCAGGATAAGATCAGCAGTCTAGGTTTGTGTGTGTGTGTGTGTGTGTGTGTGTGTGAGAGAGAGAGAGAGAGAGAGAGAGAGAGAGAGAGAGAGAGAAAAACTGTCAGTCACAATTACAGCAAGTTTATACTGCCTACTACTATATAACTACTATAATCACAAGAACTTTTGTTTATGTTTTTCTTGGAAGAAGGGAAGTCTGTATGTGTATTATTTTGAAAACATTGCCTTTCAATAATGTTTTTTTTTTCTTGCTGTATTTCAACAGACATTGCTTCAAATAGAGAGAGAGATGTGCACTTAAAAGTTTTTGCACACTTAATTAATTTTTTATATGTTTGCATAAATTTGACCTGAATATATTTGTAAACAAAAAAGTAGAGAACCAAATAAAAAAATGAAACAAAACTAGATATGGTCAATCATTTATTGAAGAGTCAATATTAAATATTTGTTAATTTAATTAAAAATTTAATGACCGCACATATTTTTTACTGTCTTGAGGACTGTCTGTGTTGAGCCTAAGCCTAGAAAACTTGCACGGTTTATCCTTACTTGGTTTCATTTTGCATTACTAAATTTAGCAACAGACTTTATTAAGTTACAATGTCTTTTTAAAGTACTCCCAAGCTCATAATGCTATATTTGTTACAGTAGCATGACAGGATCTCCTGCAGTGGTGTTTGAGGGATTAGATGTCTTAAAGATTCAGTCAAAGACCCTCTACAGAGACTTAGATTTCACAATTTTAAAAGCATGAAAAAAAATTATAATTTTTTTTATAAAAGTTGTGAGTAAAAATACATCGTTTCTGACAAATCTTGACCATTCAAAAAATCCTTTTTACACTTAATTATAATACCCTTACATGTAATTTTTCTATCCAACATACTTTTTGAACGTATGTATTATTTTGTCCCTTATGACTTGCAGGAATCAAATTCAAAATGTGCTCAGTAAAATGACTGGAAACCTTTTCTTGTACAAGTAAAAATTAAATAGACATTCAAATAAATGAACATATATCTCAGATTCTTGTTTTTATTGCATTTTACAAAATACTCCAACTGTCTTAAAATGAGTTTTGTTTAATACTACATAGCAAGCTATCTTCATTTACAATATATACAGCATTACATTCTAATACAACTTATGAATCAATCACTAAGTGCTTAAAAAAGTTTTTAGAGATAAGCTATGTTAAACTGTTTACAATGGTTCTTCAGAATGTTACAATCTGTACAAACTGTCCACAATGTGAACTAAATAACTGGGAGCCCATGTTTGAAGTGGGCTATATTTTTCCTAAAAATGTCATGGTATATAAGACAGGTATGAGGAATTAAAGGAATTGTTTAAGATGCAGTAGATAGGATTGAGAAGCAAATAAGCTTTAAAATGTGAACAAGTACAATTTCCAGGTTTTCTTGCTCTCCTTCGCAGTAAAGGAAGCTATAATTCAAGCTGAAGTCGCACACTAAAGCTACTGAATTTGACCAAGTGCAGGTACAAGATAGGGGCACTACACTTCACATCTGCTGGAGCAGTGATCGACCCTCTGTCAAAAACTCCTCCTGGTTCAGATTGGTTGTTTTGATTCAGCCATGATGGATTTTTGTAAATAGTATTATGCGCACTAGCTGAAACCAGAGTAGCCAGTGTTGCATACTAATGTCAGGGCATAACGATAGGTTCAGTAACTATGAAAAAGTGTTATTTCATACAGATTACCTACTGTTACTTTATTGGAGTCCAAGCTGCCAGCGGAGTCAAATATGGCTAATGTAACCCGGTCATATTGAAGGGAACCGTACAGACCAGTGCTGTTTCACCAAAGGGTTTAATTGCATATCTCTAAGCTTTCCTTCTCTTCCTGGATGCCTGAGCATTCTACACTGGAATTTTCCTCTTTCTTAGTGGTCTCTGTTTCATGCTCAAGTTTGTCACAAGACACTGTCCCCAGCACTTTGGCACTGTGCTCCTGTGCTTTAGCTCGAAGAGCAGCAATGCTGTTTTCTCTCAGTTCCTCTTTAGACATGGGTGAATCACTCCTTTCCTCAGCATCAGCCTCGTCAGCCTGGGTGTTACTAGACTGCTGAAGAATGTCTGCCTTCCGGCTTGATGGTCCCGATACTGCCTCCAGTGATTTCTTATGCATCCCTGCAAAGAACGGTGGGGGATTCGGATTTAGAGAAGCGCCTGGGGATTGGAAAGACATTCGGTCTGGTAAATGATGGAATTGATTAACTAATGGTTTAAATAATTATGAGCCTGCAGTCTTAGGCCTGATGATACTTCATCCAGTCCTTATGTATAATCTTAATTAAGTCTACTGTGGCAAATTTGTCACAATTTTCAATCTTACCTGCCAAAACATGATTAACTCCTGTATTTTTAGTCCTCTTGTTTATAACGTTTTATTCTATTCAATAAATCTATTAAATATAGCAGTGGCCATTTGACACAATCCATTTTAAAACATAATTACTTTGAGATAATGCTGTTTTTATAGGCTCAGTTTCTTTGACAATATCAGGTACCATTTTGTCTTTAAAAATGCAATTGTAAATTTAAAAAGTTTTAATGAATTAATGACATCATTATACAAGTATCATAACCTCTTCTCCCTGACACTTTTATCTATTTATAGCTGAGAAATTTTAAATTGATGGGTTTTTTTATGTATTTCAAGAGACCAAAACCCTTTCATGTAGAAATTGCATTGTGAATATAAATTTGCTTCTCCTTCTCCTGCCCGTCTGTATCAACAGTTTGGAGTTTTGTATAAAAAATGGCTTTAAAATAATGTTTTCTAAATGATGAATACATTGCACTGACTAAAACGCAGAATGACCTAAAAGAATACAGGACACACTTTGATAAACCAAACTTTGCAAAGCTCAGCAGTTTTAACACCAAGTTCATACAGAGAAAAGCAGTATTGATGATTTAATCTCATCCTGAAGTCATAGAAAAGAAAATTGCCAATATGCTAAACTAGTCCCAGTGGTGATACAGCATTATGCTGCTCTCAGTATTCACATTATTCTCTTTCATTATTCAGCCTGGTTTCAGCAAATTTACATAAAAACTTGAGATTTCTTTAGTGTGATTACATCACTTTGGTTCTGCCAATGTTGTAACTAAATACACTGATCAAGATAGTGCCACCGGTGAACCAAAATAATAGTAACACTATAAACAAGACGAAAGTAAATTAGTTTATGTAACAAGATAGATAACAGGTGTCAAACTCAAGGCCCGCGGGCCATTTCCGGCCTGTAACACAATTATATCCGACCCGCCAGATCATTTTACATTGATCTATTATTATTGTCGTTAATGGCCTGGCAAAATGTTTTTCTGGACCGTGCTCATATTTTAAATTTGTTTGATTTTGACAGGCACAGTGGCTTAGTGGTTAGCATGTTCTCCTCTCAGTGCTAGGGATTCCCGGTTCGAATCCCCATCTGGGTGGAATTTCCATGTGTCCGTGTGGGTTTCCTCCGGGTTCTCTGGTTTCCTCCCACAGTCCAAAAACATGGATCAAGTCAATTGAGTTCTCCAAATTGCCCCATATAGAGTGTATTTGTGTGAATGAGTGTGTGCCCAGCGATAGGTTGGCGCCCTGTCCTGGGTGTATCTGCCCAGCGCCCGAGACATTCTCCCCTGGATGGGCATGGGGAACCCCACCGCTACCCTAATAGAGGATAAAGCGGAAGATAATGAATGAATTAATGATTTTGACTGGAACATTTTTTTGGAGAGCAGAAATGTTAACAGATATTTAAAGTTTATTTTTCTAAAATGGCCCAAAAGCAAGTTTTGATTTGTGATTTTTTAATTTTGTGAAAAATCATCATTTTTATAAATTTTTTACTGTTTTTTTGCACCATGTTCATAGTTTTAAGTTAACTTTTATAATTTTGACAAGATATTTTTATAGAACGCAAACTATTTCAAGTTATGGAAAGTTTAAATGTATTTATTGTAATAATATTCCTTTCTGTTTTTATTCCCATTCATGTTCAGATAACATTTTAATGTGTTCAATAATTTTTTATCGTGTTCGGCCCACTATCTAAAGTGTGCTTTGAGTTTTGGCCCCCGGTGCAATTGAGTTTGACAACCCGATGTAGATTAGTAGGACATTTTTATGGTTATTAAGTAAAAGTGATATATTAATTTACGTATTTATTAATCAGTAAAGTGATTGTTTACATATGCTCAAAGAGTTTTAACAGCAAGGTCTTAATTATGGTGGTTTATTGACATACCCAGTAGCCAGGGGGCACAAGACTCCATAATGCCATCCTTGGCAGACTTAAGGATAGACTCTGGAAGAGGAATGGAGTGTCGTACCATTGCCCCATACAATCCATATTCAGCCATCACACTGCTACGGCCCCAGCACTTTTCCCTCTTTCTCCACTTGGCTCGACGATTCTGAAACCAGACCTGTGGATGAAGTCAGATGGTTAACCTAGTATGAAATAAAAAAACTAGTCAAAAAAATAAATAGCAAATAGTAAATAGACAGTCAACATATTGTGATCTGCTCATAATTTTATGCACAAATAAACACTGGTAACTTATTACAAGCACTTAACTCGATGTCCTCCTTGAATAAAATGGATGTTGAACCAAAGAATTACTTAAATTGTCACTGCATAGTAAAAGCTTTGTAGTGTAGTGTGAAGTAACAATATATGTATATCTATGTATTGTGTATTGCGGGTAGATTTGACCAAATGAAACCTGGATGAATAAATGAAACCTATGCACATTTAAATGTCCAGTCAGCAATTTTGAATAGATGTTTTTTTAAAAAAAAATGTGTTTAAAGAAAAAAATGTCTCTGTCTCTCTCTCTCTCTCTCTCTCTCTCTCTCCATTTTCATTCCCTCTCTGTCTCTTTCTACCTTTCCCCTCTTTCATTCCCTCTCTCTTTCCATCTTTCACCTCCCCTCCCTCCCTCTCTCTCTCTCATTTACAGATGCATTTGCAGTTTACCGAGTATGACTGACAACCAAGCAGAGATCACCCCCAACACATACACACACACACACACACACACACTCCAGAGACACCACTGGCCCATGTCAGATTGTTCCCCCTGCAGGTGCAGATCCTGAAATTGCCACGTGCTAAGTTTCTTATAAAGACATACATTTCATTTTGATAGAGTGCTGCAGGAACAGAACAGAGAAAATGCTTTATGAATATCATTCTGTCTTTTAAGACCTTTATTCCTAATCACGCATTTCCCTCGTGCGAGCTTATTAATTCGCCTTTGCTCAGGCTTCTCAACCCGAGGAAGGTTGGGTAGAGTCTGCAGCCACAGAATGCTTTATAAGAAATGAGCCAGACTATTTTATAATATTTATATCAGCCGCTTCTGATTACGGTCGGCGTTTCATGCAAGACCTTTCCGCCGTGCTGAAATTGGAGAGCAGCAAGGAAGCGGGCGGAGACAGCGAGCACAAGCGACCCCTAGGGCACGCCGAGGCTGATTGAAAAATAAGTTAATTTCAAGCCCAATCGATGGTGGACAGGCGGGCAAATATCACGGGAAATTAAACGAGCAGCGCCCGGGGGAGCGGCGCCATTGACCCGCTCTAATAAATTCAATGGAGTTATTTGATGTGAACCCGGGGCTTCCCGCGCCGCAGCCTGCTGTGAGCCCTCCCTCCTCTGATCACTGCGCGGCTCGTCTGATTTAACTAATTACTCTGGATCCGAAAATTAGATGTTAATTTTACGTGGGGCTGCTGTTTATTTATTTATTTATTTCTGTATTATTTATTCATCGAATGGGCCCGTAATGAGGGCGAGATTAAAAAGCTCGACGGCAGATGGATGGGTCGGGTCACACCGCAATCTCCTTCCGCCGTGATTTGCTTGATTAGGTCGTTAGCGCTTTCGCTCAGAGAGCAAAATGCTTTCGCCTTCCAACAGCCTGCTGGAATGGAGTGTGTGTGTGTGTGTGTGTGTGTGTGTGTGTGTGTGTGTGTGTGTGTGTGTGTGTTATGGTGGTAGTGGGGGGTTGTGGTCGATATTAGTCCACCTGATGCACCAAAACCAGAGCCAAGCAAAGATTATTCGTTCGGAATGATGCGCATCTGTCTGCGCGATTTTCTTTTTATTAAATTGAGGTAAAAAGCGGCGTTCTGGTGAGAAAAACGACGTTAAAAACGCGGTCTTTCAAACAGGACGCCGCTTTTACAGGCGTTATTATGGTCGATTTTCTCACCAGAACACCACTTTTTACGTCGTTTGCTTTTTACATCAGCACGCCGCTTTAACGTCGTTATAACGTTAAACGACGGAAAAAAGCGGCGTCCAGTTTTCAAGACCGCGTTTTTAACGTCGTTTTTTTTTAACCAGAACGGCACTTTTTACGTCGTCTTTTTCTTCTTTTTTTTTTTTTTTTTTTTACCGGAACGCCGCCTTTTTATGTCGTTTTTTTTAAAACAAGACACATTTAAAACAGGCGAAATGTTACCCGCATGGCTTTCCATATAACCAGCGGACGCCTCACCGTTTTAGCCTCCAAACTTTAATTGCGATATTTAAAGCGTTAGACATAAAAAATGTACCCTCTGCCACGTAAAATAAAAATGAAACATTAAAATATAAATATACACACGTACATGAACCGACTGTAGGGTGGAATAGTTTAAAACAGACTGCAGCTATTTGTTGTTGTGTGCTGACCCTTAAACTACAGCTTGCGTTGCTTCTTGTCGCCTTTAATTATTAATAGATGCAAATTGAGTTTATATTTTACCACCAAACATAATTGCTCATTCTACAGCAATACGTTAAAATAACCAGAAGCATCGTGCTTCAAAAGAAAAAAAATAATGTGCCAACATCTCTATAAAGGCCTAAAACTGATTATCAATTTCCTTTCTCAGTAGAAGCAAAATGAAAACTCGTCTTAATGTTCACTTCAGAGAGATAGCAAATATAGAAACAGGCTTAACGGGCAAAATATTTATTTCTCATGTTTTAAAAGGTTTGCAGATAGCAGTAGACTAAATATAACAACGAGTATTTAAGGTTTGTTTGAGAACGATTAATAAAAAAGCAAGCGGAGAAACGCGTTTGAAAAATTTTATAACGTTGAGCAATTGTCAAATATTTAACAGTGTATATCTATATACAGTAGCTTATATATTTAAATAAATTTGGAGGGAAAATACAACACTTATTAGAAAATATTCACGAAAAGGTTTTAGGCTACAGTTATAATAATGGAATTTTATAAAGACCACCGAAATCGAGATTAAATTGATTTAATATATAATTATAGGCGGAAATAAAATAATAATAATAATAATAATAATTATTATTATTATTATTTATTATTATTATTATTATTGGGAATGGAGAACCCACCGCGACCCTAATAGAGGATAAAGCGGGAGATAATGAATGAATGAATGAATTATTATTATTATTATTATTATTATTATTGTCATCATCGTCATCAGACGTGTGCACTCTTGATCAAATATAATAAATAATAAATATGTAATCTGTAAATAAAAGGAAAACATTTCGTTGTATAATCCATTTTGAAATCCATAGCTAGTAGAATGTTTCTAAAATGTATTACCTGTCTCTAACGCGATCATCAGCCTTTACTGCCTTTGATTGGAATATAAAAAACTCAAAGAAGCCTACATAAAGCTGAAAAACACTACACTACTCTTTTTGGTTTAGGAATGATTGTTTATTATAACTTCATAGAAAACTATGTACAGTATTTGAGTAATTATAGAAAACAAATAACAAACAGATCTCTTTATATGTTTTGTGCTAAATGTTGGGAAAATTCCTGCTGTCCACTTTGCAATTAGCTAATGTATTCTAATGTATCGTGTCTTATATTAAGCCTGTCTGTCCTATGTGTAATAGAAAACTATCTATGTGCTTTTATGTTTTAGGCCTAGATAAATAGACTGCAAATCTCTCATGAATCTTTTCTCTAAAATCCCGAATACCTAATAAAATTACAGATTAACTGTACCATTAAAATCAAATTACATATTTACCTGAACTGTTTCTGTGTAAAATCATAGATAAATTAAAGCTTAATTTCCTCTCTCAACAAAATAAATATTTTCAGATTTGTATTTATACCAAATATGTCTTATACTGAATATTATATATATGGACAATGACATATATAATATTTAACTACCCAGTTTAATATAATTTTGGGTACCTGCATGTCTTGTGCAGTATGAGTTTTCATCTATTTTCATATATCAGATGAAACAAGTCATGCGTTATATCTTGCATTATATTATCTCCAGCATTGAACCATATCATACATAAAGTTGTACATGCAACCATAAAAATACTGTAAATGTCTTGTTTAAATTATATATCTGTTCTATGTTGAATATAACATTATACCGATTACTCATTCAGAATCATATTTATTTTATTATAAACAGATCTATCTAAACAGATACTTTTATATTGGTAATTGTAACTTTAATCTTCTAATGCAAATGCCTGGACAACACATCTTCAGTTGTTGATGAAGTGTCTTTAAGAAAGTTTATTTAGATAAAATGTGTAAAATGATAAAATGTGTAAAATTTTTGTGTAAAATGTAATCATCAACTTGTATTTTGAAAATGCTTATTGAAAAAACATAAAAAAATTTTTTTTTTAAAAAAAACAACCTTTTAACATACAATTGCTAATAATTTTGACATTCGATATCATAAATAATAAGATGTGTGCAAAGATGTTTTCAAAGGATGTAACTCATTTTTACAAATTAGTCAATCTGTATATTGCAATCATTTTTGCATGACTGTATACAACCTTGTTGATTATACATATATTTACTCAAATTTAACCACAGTACAATTATATGTGAACATGCTAACAAAATACAAAAAACATGCTAACATAGTAAAAAATACAATGATTTTTATATTTCACTCTATCAGATAGATAATTTTAGATTTACTTGTACTATGTCTCATGTAAAATATATTTATTGATAGTGTGTTTAATAAATTTCTGAGTGACCTGCTTTTTATAAATGTTATATTTTCATAAATTCATGGTCTCATTTGTATTTTCCTGTGTACAATTAAAATAAATTTAATAAACATGTTCTATGTTTCTGGATTGAATCGAAGCCTGTACTGTGAAGATTTCAGAAATATAAATTAATTACCTGTATTCTGTCCTCGGGTAGTTCAGTCTTCATAGCCAACAT